>OZ010686.1:2499009-2832771 GCA_963932265.1 Thymelicus lineola
CAGGCAAATACTGAACGGATTTTCATGAAAAGCACACAGATAGAACATGACCTGGGATAAGACATAATAGTACTTATTATCTCGAAAACACTTTAATAGGCATGTTGTTTGAAATATTGTTGGGAAATATATTATAATTACAACGTGTATCATATTTCCGCAAAAAATAAGGTTTAGTATAAAATAATACACCTTAATTTATAAATTTAAAATTCTCACCAAAATACTTCAAAGTGTCATGGCGTCGCTTGTGACGTCACGCCTAAGTAGAGTAATAGACAAGATGTCATCGTGTCAGTATTGTCATATTCGTTTGTTTACTTAGGCGTGACGTAATTCGCTCTGATTGAGACTGATTGGCGTTAAGACATCATGGTGGCTTGCCGTATTTTGAAGTTTTATTTTATCAAAATAATATTAATCTCGCTCATAATAATACAATAAAGATATGTTTTGTAATATATTAATAGGGTTTATTAAATAAATACATAATTTTAGTGATTTTTACTTACTGTCATCCTGCCTATTATATCTGTCAGCGGGAAGCTGTTAAAGCTGCTATACAACTGTCGATTCGAAAATAGCAAATGGGGCTATTTTTGTTATAATTCGCTTTTAGTCCGAGACAATCTTTTTGTGACTCGTTTTCGAGTGTTAGTTATTGAGTTAGTTAGTTATTGAATTTAATATTTCCAGCAATGGCGTCTATTCGGTTACGTGGCAGCGGCTGTCGTCTTCCGGTTGTACATAGAGAATTTAACTCACATCTACCTGGGGATTGTGGAGAAATCACACGCTGGACTTAGGGTAGACAATTTGGTAAGTAAAGCAACTGCCTGTTTATTAACAAACACCCACTCACTCTTTAGATAATCAGCTAATAATTATCATTTCATATTATGAAAGAACAAAACTGAATCACCATTGGTATATATCATGCACGGTAAAACAAATTCCTTATGTATGTGTAGCAGAATTTGTAATGGAACTCACCTTCAAGTACAGTTGTCGATATAAGCAACGTCAATAAATACAGTAATATACATATGTATGTGGAATAGCTCGCTGTATGGTTTCCATCCAATGAGCACGGGTCTCCGCAGTTTTCATTAAGTCTTCATGCCGCCCGATGGCCTCAACATGGAAGTACCAATTTATGGGGTATTGTTGAAAAGGTGAAACACATATTAAGGTTTTGCTACCATTTTTCGATTCAAGCGTCTGTTGCGAAATATTCGGATTTAAAGTACTAACTTTGGTTAGAGTCAAGTTATCCCCCTGCCAGCTAAACGGAAGTTGTTGTATATATGAAAAAATTCACGGTAGTAGTATATAGAGTATATGTTATTAATCTATAAATTTAAATTTAAAAAACCAACGACAGTTTTATTTACCCTATACATAGCTAAGATCACTCTCGATTAAGTCACCTTTCAAACAAAAAAAAACCCAGATCAAAATCGGTTCTTCCATTTGGGAGCTACGATGCCACAGACAGACATACAGATCCATAGATACACAGACACATAGATACACAGACACGTTAAACTTATAACACCCCTCTTTTTTCGTCGGGGTTAAAAAGGAAAGAAATTAGGTAGGTACCTAGGTTAGCTTAAGTAGTTAATGAGTAATATTCGATGAACTTGCGACTACGGAACCCTACATTGCGCCTGGTTTGACACGCACTTGGCCGTTTGTTTAAGTCTTTTACATTGAATAGAGATAAATAGGCTTAATCGAATAATAGATTGGTTCTGTTAAATATGAGTAATAAATGACACACCTATTAGATAGTCAGAAATGTTTGATATTCGCGCAACTGCGATCGTTATCTCGACGTTATTCTACTTATACTATTTTAAATCCACTGAAAATAAAACATCACTGTCAATCCACCGTAATTTGTACTACATTAGTTTTATTTTATTAACATATTTGATTTTTTTTTAATTCTATTATATGAGGATTAAGATTACAAGTACCTCCCGAAATTATATTTGAGTAATACATAACACACATACAAGAAATAAAGGACGTACTTTTTAAAATTTATTAATTTGTTTATTTTTATTTTATTCTAGCGTAAATCGGCAAGTATTTTAATGTAAAATTCTATGAATTGTATTACATATATCTTGGAGTAAATGGGACACTAACACGACAGAAAACTCTTATTTTTGATTTAATATCTTAACAACTGTATACTCTCATGGTTTTACCGGTGTCTTCGAAACTAGAACAATTTTTCCTTATGCACATACTTTATTCTTGAAATAAATTTCTATCACATGTTTCTATCTAATCACTGTGTAATAACTGTTTTTTTATTTTCTGTTATTAAGTTACTCTTTAAGGCCTTCAAACTTCCATGTTTGATTTAAAAAAAGACGGTTCAACCAGATTAAAATATGTGTTGATGGTTAGTAAAATTATGGTTAGGAGTTTACCTTTAAATAAAGATAAGTTATATTACACTTATATCGTAGGACAATTTGCATCATGGTTAAAAATTTAGGACAATTGCAAAGTACCGGATAATTTGAATGTAAGGCAAATTCTCGGTACAGTTAGGGCTAGTTTTAGGATAATTAGAAGGTCATATTAATAGGTAATTTGTGTAGAAAGTTTGTTACTCAATTTTGTTTATTAAGTTTCGTTAGCCATAAGTAACCCTCGCTGCACGATTCAACTCGCACTGGTTCGGTATTTTTGATCAGCCTTTCAAAAATCTGTTGTTTGTCAAAGCAATACCAATTAAAACACACATGGTACTAAATATTGATGTGAGGTTTGTTTCCGCAATACAGAGTGAAGCGGTTTCAGAGATCCACGCGATGGTGTCGTGCAGCAAGCCGTTGCTGACGTGGACCGTGTTGGAGGCGGCGCAGCAGTGCCGCGAGGCGTGCGGCGGACATGGATACCTCAAGGTACTTATGCACATACACCTTCATACGTATGTTCATACATGCACGCAAAGGAATACGTGCACGCACACGCATAGGAATACATACGTAAACGCCTACTATCGCACGCATACATGGGAACACCCACACATAGACATGTCCTGATTTATCTTTTTGTCGTTGTATCCATATTGGATGATTAATAATTGGATTGATATTTACAGCTTTTTGAATTGGACAAAATTAAACACAAAACTCAAATCTAAATAAGCGTATACGTATTCATGTAGGTATTGATCAGTACATGAATAGACATCAATATCTAAATTCTACCGCTTAAATATTGCTCTTTTAAAGAGCAGAAACGGCGAAATAAACTTTTCAGCACATCTTTCAACTGCACACGTTGTTCACCAGTGCGCGAACCTCGGCGACATCCGCAGCAACCACGAGCCGACGGTGACGTACGAGGGCGACAACAACGTGCTCTCGCAGCAAGCCGGCAACTGGTTGCTGCGGCAGTACGAGGCCGCTGTGTCCGGCAGCCCGGTGGACTCGCCGCTCGGGACTGTGGCCTTCCTGAAGGACTACAAGAGCATTGCGAGCACCAAGTTTGGTTGTACAAGCACGAAGGAGTTGAAGACGCCGCAGTGTGAGTATTGAATCATTAAAAAGTTATTCCACATGTCCCTGTATGTCTGTTTCGTATCGCGTTAAGATTGCCACTATGCAGGCCAACAGTTTCAGGAACAATGTTGTAAAGGATTAAATCAATGTTCTAGAAGGATATTTTTTGGAGATATTTAGATCACAAAGAAATAGTTACTTGTACAAAAGAATTCTTTCCTGACATAAGATACCTTTTTGCATAGAAAAGAAATATTTAATTTCCAGTCGTGATGTCGACGTACAAGTGGCTCCTATGCTGGCTGCTGAAGCACACGCACGAGAAGCACGAAGCGGAGGTCGGCAAAGGCCTCACCAAGGTGCAGGCGAAGAACAAGTCCCAGGTGTATCGCTGGAAGACGCTGACGAAGGCCTACGCGGAGTACCTCTCCCTCATGTTCTGCTTGGACTCCATCCAGAAGAAAGAGTTGGAACTGCAGCCCGTGTTGAACAAGCTGTTCTGCTTGTACGGTCTGTGGTCGCTGGACAAACACCTGGTGGAGCTGTACCAGGGAGGGTTCTCGTCGGGCGACAGCCTGGCGCGGCTGATGCGAGAGGCTATTCTGGAGCTGTGCGGTGAGATGAAGGGTGAAGTGGTGAGCGTTGTGGATGCGCTCGCGCCCACCGACTTTGTGCTCAATTCAGTGTTGGGCAAGAGTGATGGAAAGGTTAGTACAGAATTTTGTAGTGCATTTTTTATTGACTTTATCATAGCATTATAATTTTGTACTGCTAAGCGAAAATATGCTTTAAAAATAGATCCTTTACCAATGTTAATTAAAAAACATGCACAATAAAGTACTGAGCCAAACCCCAAATGGGTCCAAGTCGGACGTGTGGTTTATATTTTTATCACACTATGATGTCTATAAGGTATGTCTCTATCCATTGAAATACAACATTAACCTTGTTGTCTGAAGTCACTTCTCTTCCGAACTAACATAATATGTAATATGTCTATTGCAGCTATACCAAAACCTGCAGAAGGCGTTCTTCGGCCACCCCGGCGTGTTCGAGCGCGCGAGCTGGTGGCGCGACGTGGTGCCCGCCTGTAAGTTGTAACACCACCATCCTCATCACCTAGTGGAATCCGAGCCCTGACCACTTGTCCAACCAACCACCTGGCGGCCTATTCTGAACTCTTAATTCCAGCCATGTTCCAGTGTAAACGTCAAATTCGTATTACCAAAGCGGTCACGTGACATTTCTTAGCCAATCATACGTCGTTCAAAGTACGATAAATTAATTGCTTGGAACGTGAATGGTTTTTTAAAAATTCATAATAGGCCCGCAGAGCTATATTGTACCATAGAGTATCCCATAGAGACCGGTCAGAATACAAACCAAGTCAAGTGTCAAAACATATTATAAGAGACGGTGTTAGTTACTCGGGACCTATGGAACTAGTCAACGCAAGTGAATGCAGTGAGCGTGTCATATTTTATTAATGGTACCTTGACTTGAACGTTCGTTGCCATGGCAAGTTGCAAGCCATAGAAACTGCATTTGTTTATTTATTTGGTTTTATTAAAACTGCGGAATGATAAGTGTCACCTGTGTTAAAAGTATTATTGAATGTCGTTTAAATATTTAGTCTAACACACTGTTCTCTATATTAACTTTGTGTTCTTCAACTGATAGTATTATATTCTAGGGAGAGCAAAAAGAAAGAGTAGATAAGTTCCTTGGAGATCCCGCATAGTGGTCCTGTATAGAAAAATCACATAGAAATGGTCCCAAACATAGATATCAGTGGTCTATGAATTTACTGGCGTGGTAGCCAGTTTCAAGGTCAACGCGGGTAGTTGTCAGCTAAAGCCAAAACAATAACAAAGATCGTTCATAATTAATTCAACATTAAACATTGTTAAAAGGGCTCTCTTATTACCAGTAAATCATGATAGTGAATAAGGATGATACATTATATTATGGTGCGAAAGTACGTTGGGTGTTACTACTTAATTAGGTTTGATGACCTCCCTCAGTGTAATCAGTTTTTACTGATATCGTTATTATTTTTATAAATATACCAAAATATGCCCATATCGGGGTTTCTACTCTATGTAGATAATAATTCTTATGGACTATGAAGGTGGATTATTTAGTCACAAATATACTGAAAACACATTAAATAAATGATTTCTTAAAATTGTTGTAATAGATAATTTTAGTCAGTATTTCCTCAATATCTTAGTATACATATCGACAAGATACACTATCCCTATGACACAGACGAGGTTCGAATGTTTATTGCATTTAATTTTGTACAAAACAACTAAATAAATATTTGTTAATATGAATCGTATTCCTAAGTGATAGAGCTGATATTAGAACATGTTTACAATCGAATGTCCAGTTGTTATTCTGGTAAGGTTGAGTACAACGCGACGTACACACAAAGCATAGATCGTAAGGGTGTCGAAAGGGATTTTTCGAATAGTGTTACCTTGATTAAGTATTATGTTTTTAGTTACATTTATTTGTACAACATTTATATGAAACGTATATGTTTATTTTATTAGACATCCTAGCAATCGCTATTTTTGTATGTATACACTAGTGTTGCTACTTACATCTAATTTGCAACTTAAAAGTAACTTTTAAACAACCCTTACATCTGAATCTCATAAAATGTTATCATTGGGTTGTTTATACTTTTTTCCAAACTAAGTGTAGGTACACTGCACTTCGAACTGTGATCAGAGTTATAATACTTTTTTGGTTTTAGATCTGCAAGGCTATTCTGTTTTGTAACTCGACAGCGGAATCCGCGATGAGTTTCAAAATTGAAGTTAGAGTTCGAGAGTCCCTTCACTTCGCAAGTGCTTACTAGATGATTAGACAGTGACATATTTATTTGTCTCGATCATCGAATTACGTCACCGTCGAAGCTCGTGTCCAATTGTCAAACGAAAAGCCAATTTTTTTGGGCAAAGAACCTTCGTCATACAGCCTATGTAAATGTTAAATCATAAATAATTCAGATTTATTTTTCAAAGTATACATTTCTTAGTAATAAAACAATAAATCATAGAATTTATAAGAAATGTGTACGTGTCTTTATATCAGAAGGATAAAATATTTTACCGATTCGTTTATTCATACCGAGGCCATCTTTAGTCGTTTGACGTTCGAGTTCGAGACTCACTTCACTTCGCAAGTGCGTACTAGATGATTAGAGAATAACATATCAAGATGTCGGACTCGAACTTCAATTTTGAAACTCATCGCGGATTCCGCTGTCGAGTTACAAAACAGAATAGCCTTGCAGAACTGTCTAAAATTAAATCATTCATTTCCTTTTGTAAATTTCATGAATTCATCCCAATCTATTTACATTCTTCGCTACGACATTTCATTTGACATTTTTTTCTTTAAATCGTTAACTAATGATATTGATATTCATAGTATTGAAAAGGGTATTTACATTGATAAATATATTTTTATATAATTTAAGGGTTTTATTATAATTATATTCCAATTTTTAGCAACATTTCATTTTTATTTTACATAGTTACTTTTGAATTAAGTTTTGAATCTACCAAATACCTACATTCCGTTTGACTATTTGTATGTTCAAGGCGACATAATATATCAATGGCGCCAATTTATTGACTTTAGTAGTATAATTTACGTCTTTCTCTATTAAGACATTTAGGATCATAAAATTTGATAGCTCATCTATTCATCTCGTTCATCTCATTTTTGACTTCATATCATCGTATACAATTATGGTGCTTTGTTTGACAAAGTATATTTTTTTTATCTTAAAATTGTTCCCTATTCGTAAGAAACACTAGAAATATCCAATGAGAATTTTGCTGTATTTTCAGTGTCGTGTTACGTTATACAAGTTAATTAATATGTAATTTATGAATTGTTTTTATACAATTATTTCTTAATAATTTTTATGTTTAATAATATTTCAAACGTGCGAAAATAGTGTATACAGAATACAAAATTGTATTTTTGATATGATAGATACAGTGTCTTGAACGCATTACTAGATAGTACGTATATGCAAATTATTGCATTTTGAAAGTTGGGTTCAATACTTCTTCTTGTTAACGTCATCCTATTAGAGATATAAAAATACCTACATATCGACGGCGAAGCATTCATACATCTTGGAGAAGTTTATCCCTTCTTTTTCTTTTTATAACTGTCAAATTCCCTAATATTTGTAAGTTCTGGTTTTTCGCTCAGCTGTAACATTTTAAACAACGTCCCAACATCAATTTAAATTTTATGTTTGGGGATATTTTACACAATTTACGAGACATGTATTCACTGTTTTTATATCACGTAAAATATTGGTTCCAGTGAGAAGTATTGCCACTTCGTCGACGATATAGTATAGGTTCGTGTAGTGTGTGATGTGAGATGCGAGGCGACCGTGTTGTGGTCGTATTAACGTTCCAGTATTGTACTAATCCAGTTGTTGTACGAGGTGTGTTTAAAAAATAGCGGGAATTTTCATGTTTTGAAAAAAAAAAATATTCGTCTACATTAGTGTTGTCGCTTTCAAAATAGTCCACATTAGATATGCACTTGTGCCAGCGCTTCTTCCAGTCCCCCAAAAACTTTTCAATTTCGATTTTTGGGATATCCTTTATCTTTTTCAGCGATGCGCTTTTAATGTCAAACGACTGCCCAATAAGGTTGTCTTTATTTTTGGAAATAGAAAAAAGTCACACAGAGCTGTCTGGCAAGCTATGGAGGCCGGGGCATCGTTACAGTTTTATTTTTGGCCAAAAGAAGACGAAAAACAAGTGTGAGCAGGTGCGTTATCATGGTGCAAAAGGCATGAATGAAAAACCGACGAGATATTAATGCTACTTAAAAAGTAAAAAGTAAACTTAAAAATTTTGTCATACTTGCAAGGCATGTGTGTCAACATAATTAAAAAAAATGACAATGTGACTCTCCAAACCCGCAAAATTTAAAAATTCCCGTTACTTTTTGAACACACTGTGTATGTTGTATTGATAGATAGTTATTGTTGTTGTTGTTCTATTATAGTGTAATACATTAGCATAATTTATTTTTGAATGTAAATTGTTAATGCCTCTCTCGTGTTTGGAAAATCTGTGTTGGAATGTTTTACTAAATTGAATGTGATTCTCTTATATTTTAATCTACATCCATACTTTTCTGTCCTACATTTTATATTACTTGTGTAAACGACATACTTATGTAGGTATCACTGATACTCTTATGCACGTCATTTTTTTTAATCTACCAGCTTTTCGGAAAGGTGCTTTGTCATGGAGGAGAAGAAAAGCCGTAAAGAAACTCCTCAGCACATCTTTTAAAAATAAAACTTATATCTATTACAAAAATAGGTATTCTCTTACCTGTGCAGAACTGGTTGCCTAGCTAGTCATTTCCAAGCATCCTTGTCATTTAAATATTCATTTATGCTATAGTAGCCCTTGCCTAAGAGCTGAGCCTTTACACGTTTCTTAAAAGATTCCACTGGTAAGTCACGTATTTGTTTTGGGACTTTATTATAAAATTTTATACCTAGTCCCATAAAAGAACGTTGCACTTTGGAAAGACGGTACGAAGAGGTAGCCAATTGATGCATCCTTCTTGTTTGACGATTTGAAAAATCACAATTTTGTTTATATGCAGTTATGTTATTCCGTATAAACACTAAATTATTATAAATATATTGGGAAGCTACTGTAAGTATACCTATTTGTTTAAATTTGATACGCAAGGACTCCCTTGATTTTAGTTTATAAATAGCTCTAATGGCTCTTTTCTGTAATACAAAAATTTGTTCAATACCGGCTGCTTTGCCCCACAGTAAAATGCCATAAGACATAACACTATGGAAATATGCAAAATAAACAAGCCGAGCAGTGTCGACGTCAGTGAGCTGCCTTATTTTTCTAACAGCATAAGCAGCCCTAGCAAGTTTAGTTGTGAGAGATGCTATGTGCGGGCCCCATTGCAGTTTACTGTCCAAGGTCACCCCTAAAAAAACCGTGGATTCCTCTATATTTAATGTTTCATTATTTAATTTAAGAGATTTATTTACTTTTTTTACATTTGGCAACACGAATTCTAAGCATTTGGTTTTCTTTGCATTTAAAAGTAAATTATTTATAGTGAGCCAATGTGAGACATGCGACAGAGCACTATTAACATCGTCAAAATTATTTTTATTCCTATTGACCAAATACTTGGACACAAACCTTCGGAAATTTTGTGACGTGTAAATTAAATTATATAATTATCAACCATTAAGGTAGCTACACTAAATAATGGGTCCGTGTGCAAAAAAATTATACTGTGAAGTAACAAGTCATCCGAATTATAAGTATGTATTGAGATTAAATTGTGATTGACAGTGTGCTCAATGCTGGCCATACACGATAATGTATACTTATCAAGTTTGCAGCGGACTTGACGCGGCATCCAGTAAACTTGACGGGCATGGCCACGGTATGGCTATTAGGCTATATAGCTATATCATGCACTAGATGCCGCATCAAGTCAAACTGCAAACTTAACAAATACACTTGATCGTGTAAGGCCAGCTTAACGGAGAAAACAAAGTATGGATTATTGGATGAGACTTCAAATCTAGTTGTACATAATTGTTGATGCAGTCTGTAACGTACAATTTAATATGATTAAGGCTGCGTTACCATTCAAGCGAAGACATACAGAAAACAACCATTGACATTGAGATGACAATAACCATATCAAATAGTGTGTCTACGTGTCCGCTCTACTGGGAACGCATCCTTATCGACACGAGTTTCTCATTCCAAGCACAAAAATGTTATTCTATATTTACTGGTTTTGTGTTGCACCACTTAGATAATGCTAGCAAAAATTTTATATGTATATCATTTAAGTTAGTCGCATTTACTTATTTTAATTTTTTTATAATTTGTTGTATTTTCTGCCATACACATTGGTTGTTATTCTGAATAAACATATATGTCAATATTTTCAACTAAACGCAGAAGACTACGTTTCTACGTATTTATCTTGCGTTCAGTTGAAATCATATTAGTTTTATCAATCGGAATATACCGACTGGCTGGAAGCTGCCGAAAATTAATATTATTGAATGAATATTAATGTTATTGAGGTTATTTTGTGTTGCAAAATTAATTATAATTACGTTGATTTAAATCTTAAAAAACAAAAGCATGTTGAGCATGCATTGCGTTTGGCAAAAATTCAATTAATATTTTTAATTAATGTGCATTTAATTTTCTATCGTCAAGGGATGATTTTTCAATGGGAATATTTGGTAAGTAGGATAAATAAATAAAATGTTCCTATTACAGTCAACTTTTAATCTGACACTACAACCAACGGTCGTAGGGTGACCATGCATGCATTGAATTATCGCTGTTACTGTAACAGTATTTAATAAACTATTGAAAAATGGTCCCTAATAATGTTCATATCAGGGAAGTTATGGATATGAAATACTTATTGACTTTTCTCAATAAGTCATATCCAAAAAAAATATGATAAACGAAAATCCAAATTTTCGAACCATTTATGGTATTCGGACATGTTTTATTTTCGGAGTTCCATAACATTCCTGGTTTGAACAATATATTTTCAGAGATATAAATATATTATACAAGTTTCAATTTTAATTGTATCTATTCCTAGAATTTTATACTCTTCGAAAGTGCCTTCCCGAATTTTTAATGTAACAAATACTATGAAATGTATTGAATACTATAGATCGGTGTGGCGATGCGTCACCCGGCGTATGTTGTTCGAGCTAGTATTGACATGTGGAAGATTAATAAATTATGGAATTTTATTACCAATTTTCTGTTTTATTTAAAAAATAAATTAAGTTGAACAAAAAGGATTTCAGTGAATAGCCGAAAAATGGGCAGGCTGTGTTTAGAAAATGGTTTTATTAGTTTTTCCTTACAAACCATTGGTTTAAACGTCGATTCAGAATACCTGTAAAATTATAACTTCAGGCATCTTAATTGTGCTACTGACCTTATTTTTAATATTATATGCGTTTCCACTGCTAGCATATTTTATTTACTGACCAGTACAGAAGCGCTCATAGCCCTGCGGCTTGCGTCGATCATAAGTGATCGAGAAAGTTAAGCAACAACGATCGCGGTCAGTAGTTGGATGGGTGAGCGCTAGTGGCGAAAATTTCTTGAGCGTTTCCGTGCTTCGCATGGCACAAACGGCCGTCGGTCCCGGTTGTTATCGTAACATAACAGTCGTTAAGCCATGTCGGAGGCCTTCGGGCGATATTAAAACTTCTGGCACTCGGATTGGCCGTTGACCACTAACCACAATCACACCAATCCGCACTGGAGGAGCGTGATGGAGTATGCCATAGAGTAACTTATACATAGGAGTATGCTCTAGGCCTCCCCAAGAGGAGAGACCCGTACCCAGTAGTGGGCTATTAACGGGTTGAAGCCACAAGAAAACACGGTATATTTTTGTAATTAATTTTATTAAGGATTGAGAATAGTTAGACGAAGTAAAGTTAGGTGAACGTTGTGAGGATAGAGTAGACGTGCTAGAGAGACGGTGCGACACAGAATACAACTAAACACAACCACACACACATCTTAGGAGTATTATAACATGAACAAAACAAAATGCACTTCTCAATAACACAAAGATACTATCATAATTATTTTTACATGATGCTACGCTCAATGATCGAAGATTTAGGCTCTGCGCACACAGCGACGTACCGTAAGCGTATCGTAATACGCGCATACAGCGTTGTATGATGCAGCGAATCGTATAAACAGTATAAACACTGCTTCGTCTGCAGAAATGTTTGAAAATATTCGCGTTCGTATTGCTCTATGCGCGTACCAAATGCTTATCAAAATGAACAATAAATTGATACTTTTCTAAAACACCGCTCAAAGACGCCCTGTTCGAAAAAGAAAGGAAGGCTAAAGCTATTAAAAGCATGGGGAAAGAAAAGCAAGCCACAGAAAATCAGTGTTGAGAAGGTTAAGAAGAAAATTCTGCAGGAGTCGAATGATACTTCGACGTCAGACGTAAACATGGACGAGTTATGCCAGGATGAGGAAGACGACGATGCAAAAGGCGCAAGTAACTTGTGTCTTGTATTCGAATTCGGACGAGACCACAAAATAGGTATGGCATCGGTGCACTTCTTGTGGGCTTTGGGCTCATGCCGACTGCATTGGGTAGGACTCTGCTCGCAATCATGTGTGCGATATGTGTTGATCACTATTGTCCATTTAGGTACTGATCACCATTGCCAACCGATGTTGACAATGGTGATGGACCCTAATTTTTTTTAATCTTTATTTTTCTTGGATACTGAAGGTAAATCATCAAAAGATGTTATTGACATCCGAAAGAAGTTAAAAATCTTTTCGCTGTGTTCTGCTATGCTATGCGTCATTATGTCACGTAGAATTGGATGCACGTTAATCGTCGATTTTCTCTTTGTTTATGTTTTCATCGACGGTATGCAAGCTACAACACAACCGCTTTGTATGCCTTCATGTTTATAACTAGCTCCTTCCAAAAAAACTGGCGCGTAGGTACGCGCGTAAAACACGACATCTAGACGCAACACAAAAAAGAAGCGCGCGAGTAAATCGCTCCCTCTGGACAGGCGTAAAGAACAAAGGTTTTACACGATCCTTTATCTTTTAATGATCTTCCATTTTTGAGCGTAAGCCATGCAAAAGCTTTACTATAACTCAGTTAACAGAAAACAATTAATACTTATTTTCATTTTTTCAGACTGTAATGACATCATACAAAACTTCAAATAACTTTAAATCGTATTTTTATGTAACAATTACTGAATCCAAACAGAATTGGTAGTGTAGAAAGATAAGAATGCCACAAAGGATTCAGGAATACAGGTTTTAACAACATATAAAAATTGAACAATGCAATTGAAATAATTGCTTTACAACCTTTCATATCTAATCTAAGAGCATAGTTAAGTACCAACCATGTTTCACAGTCTTATACGTTTTCAGTGGAGCTGATTGATTTTTGTATAAAACGAATTTAGAGATAGTGAATATTAAATCTAAATGAATTTATTAAAACAATCGCCCACCTTAGAATGTGGTAGAGTAAATGTAATACAAATACAGTTATAGGTACCTTTTTAATTGTTATGGAATATTTCCTATAAACTACATAGTACGTTACCTCTCCTGCGACATCAGATGAAATGCAAAGATCAATCGGCTTCCACAAACACTCAGAAAGTTTTTAACTCATTTCTACGACCACGAGAAACGTTTACAGTAGCTATAAAATAAATATTCGAATTTGTGAGCAAGTGTCGGTGGACTGATATGGCGCTCTTAATTACGAGTTTTAAACGAACTTAAATATTATTTTATTTAAACCATTTTAAACCACGGAGTACACAGAATTAAGCAAGTGTATGTCCACCACGTCACAAGTGTAACCATACAATAGCATTTATATAATTAGTTAAATATTTTGTAATTTGCGTTCTTATTAGTATGATAATTAAATGTGATTAGTGCTAAGGCTAGGCTTTGTATTACGTCACTCATGTAAAAATGTAAACCTAAAAGAATTTTCAAGCCTTTTTATCAAACAATTCGATACAGATATATTTCAGTGTATATTTCTATTCTATTTACTCCGTGTTTTAACTACAATAAGAATTAAAATAAGAAATACTTTGTCATTGCAGCTACACGCACAAAAAGTACGATCTTAGACAAAATTAATTCTATTGTATAGAATGAATAAAATATCCATTACAAATAATGAACCTATAACGAAAAATTTAGTACTAAAACTATAGTTAGAAATATGAGTAAATAACTTCATACCTTATATAATAATTATTATTTCGAACATTAATAATAACTTTAAAAATAAAGTAATTAACAAAATTATGAAATTCTTTTTCAGGAGACTAGCATTAAATGCCAGTTTAATATTGCAAATTACTCGGAATTAGTAATCACATAAATTTAATATTATACACAAATATAGGCTGAAATTTCCTTCGTTTCTCATACGCATTAATATGACATTATTATAAAATTCTATGTATAGTTGGCGGCACGGATCTTGCGCTCGGCGAAAAATTTCGCGCATCGTAAACTTCAGGTGAAATAAATGGTAATTCAGTTATCGCAAGACGTGACCGCAAGCTCAGAGAACGAATTACAACATGCGCTGCTCTGACGTTACTTGATGGGCCAATCACATCGCACGACACGACGCAGGCCGCTCCCGGACACGCCCATAGTGTCCTGCTCCTCACTCCATACCGCCCAAATTTGCCCGAAAAGTAGCATCTGCGCAGGCATGTCTCATCGCTTAAGATCCGTACCGCGTATTATAATATGTATAGTGTTATTACTTATTTTAAGTGCGACCTCGAAATGATATTTTGTGACTGAAAATTTAATAAGTTTGGTGATAGATCAAATATTATTTAACAATGTCCCACTAATATCCCAAAGGTGGGCCGAATCGAAAATAAGTCTTGTAATAGCTAGTTCCAGTGTAGGTATAAGTTTTTAAGGACATCGAGGAAAAATCAGAGATATTAACAAACTATACATATTTTCTCTTCGTTTAAAGTTATGTTTAAATATACCAACCATAATTTAATATAAAAAATAACGGAACTTTATTCATATGTTTAATATTAGTTCATTGTGTTTAATACGTTTTTATTTGTTGGTGGTAAATAGCTTTCTAAGAACTGTTCAGTGCGCAATATATTGATATTGCGGCTTGCGGTGTATCAACGTCATTCAGCTACAACTGATCGATTCGAGGTCCTAAAAATTCTAACATCAAAAATTTACAAAACTATATTATATAGGGTGTCCCGAAACTCAACGTCAAGCGGGTACGGGGCGATAGGCTAGGTAATACCAGCTCTGGAAAAAATAAGAAAAATAATCTGATACTAGGTTCGGTAAAAATAAGAGTATTTTTGAGAATGTTAAAAATCTATACCTTAGAGTAGACCACTTGATCAGGTACTGTGTTCACAAATTTACCAATTTGGCAGGGTTTTCTTTTTAAGTATAATAATATAATCCTTAAGGCTGCAGTCTTGCAAAATTCACTCGCGGCGAATTATTTGTACAACTTTGTATTTTTTTTTCATACAAAGTAATGAAATATCATAAAATATTATTATTACACAAAAGTAGCCATAATATAAGTAATAGCTAGTTATTTTTTTTAAGTTCATCTAGGTGGATTTTGTTAGGTAAATCAATCGTTAAATACAGCTCTTTCGCGCCCAACGTCATTTCGAGTTATGTTTGTAAGCTTACTTTATGGAAACAAAGAATTAATTTACAAATCTGTTCAGCGCATAATTAGCTCAACATTCTTGTCTTAAAAATACGCTGAATAGTTTTTTCTAATTATCTTTCATTTTCTTAATTCAGACATAACAATTCCTTCAAAATTCTCGGTTTTTATCTCTTTACAAATGGTTTGTTTCATAATAACTATGCATCGTATGTATGTAAATAATTGATTATTTTAATGCCACGAGTTCAATAAAGCAAATACAAAAAAAAAGTGCACCTAAATCACCTTACTCTAACAATAATAATAATCTCAAAAGACCTACAAAAAAAGAGTTTATAAACAAGAAATGCGAGGGAAATTCCTTAGTGGCCAATGCACGGCCGAAGCGTTCAGACGTGTAGTCCACGACGAATAAAACTGTTCCCTCTCACTCTAACCTTGCTCCGGCTCTGACGTAGATTGTGTATCGAAAGTTGCTCTACTTTATTATTTTTTTTTATAATTTTTGCGTGTTTTGTAAATATTTGTATTTTAATAATAGTTTTTGTAAATATTTGTGTATCAGTAATAGTTTTGTACATAATTATTTGATTTCAATATGGATCGTAAACTTAAACAATATGCATCAACACGCCAGTGAGGTACATTAGTAGTAATGCTATCGATACTATATAAATACCTAAAAACGGTTCAACCAGTTCGTTATAGACTGTAAGTAGAACTATATAACTATATAGTTATCAGCTAATAAGAAAGAAAGAAAGAAACATTTATTCCGTCATGAAAATAACATGGTACATGGGTTACAAGGTTAAACTACGGTGAAAGAAAAAGTACTAACAAAATGTAACCCTTTACTAAATTATTGCTTGACATGAAACATAGAAAATTTAGCGGGTACCATGTCACCTGACGAAAAAGGACTACCCTCTGCCTGTGCCATGGAGCGGCTAGGAACCAACCACGGCTGCTGATTTACAGTGTAGTCCCCTTTTTCGTGTAGTTTCACATGTGGCGTCAATCTTATTAATATTGTATATTAATATTATTTTAGAAGCAGGTCAATCCAAAGTTGAAGATAATTTACAACTTAATTATTTATTTTATTTAATTTTATGTGTATATGATTAAATGATACTTATTAGGGATATAATATTATAAAGTGGGAAATAAATAATTATACAAACTATAAAACATACATAACAAGTGTACATGTATACAACTACACATCTTAATATGTTTAAAGGGGGTTTTTGTTGTCATGTTATTGCGCTTCAATTGATATACACCTATAGCTTACACCTATATCCATTTAGGGCAAATATTACCAATTATAAACAAGAAGTGATTTCAACGAAAATATAATTTCACGCTGTACTATATTATCACCCCTATTGAACGTTGAGAATACCAGATTGTAATACTAGATTAATTACAACATCTATACCAGGCATTCAAAGCATCTATACTAGCAACAAGGTGATTATTTTACCAAAAATTGGTGTGACCGTATCCGGTAAATTCCACCAGATCCGGTATACGTAAAAAACGTCGGACCCGGCCGGATTACCGGATCCGTTTTTCCTTATTGCAATCCCTAGTTCTATCATATCATTATATACCTATCACGTCTGTGGAGTTTCGCTAGCTAATTTAATTTGAAATGAAATGAAATGAAATGAAATAATCTTTATTCATGTAGGTATCACTGATACTCTTATGCACGTCATTTTTTTTAATCTACCAGCTTTTCGGAAAGGTGCTTTGTCATGGAGGAGAAGAAAAGCCGTAAAGAAACTCCTCAGCACATCTTTTAAAACTAAAACTTATATCTATTACAAAAATAGGTATTCTCTAACCTGTGCAGAACTGGTTGCCTAGCTAGTCATTTCCAAGCATCCTTGTCATTTAAATATTCATTTATGCTATAGTAGCCCTTGCCTAAGAGCTGAGCCTTTACACGTTTCTTAAAAGATTCCACTGGTAAGTCACGTATTTGTTTTGGGACTTTATTATAAAATTTTATACCTAGTCCCATAAAAGAACGTTGCACTTTAGAAAGACGGTACGAAGAGGTAGCCAATTGATGCATCCTTCTTGTTTGACGATTTGAAAAATCACAATTTTGTTTATATGCAGTTATTATAATTATGTATATTTATACATTATTATTATATGTATATGTATACAGTTATTATGTCTATATTTGTTTAAATTTGACTCGCAAGGACTCCCTTGATTTTAGTTTATAAATAGCTCTAATGGCTCTTTTCTGTAATACAAAAATTTGTTCTATACCGGCTGCTTTGCCCCTGTAGTTAGGCCCTAAACATGAATAATATAACTACTTACCTTTGGATTCTATTTCTCTTCATCACTTCTACGTTGGCACCCAATTTTCCATGCATTTTTTGCATTTGGTGCATTTTTTGTGTTTGCTTTATTGAACTCATGGCATTAAAATAATCAAATTTTTTCATACATACGATGCTTATTTATTATGAAACAAACCATTTGTAAAGAGATAAAAAACAGAGAATTTTGATGGAATTGTGACCTCGGAATTAAGAAATGAAAGATAATTAGAAAAAAATATTCAGTAAATTTTCAAGACAAGAATGTGGAGCTAATTATGAGCAGAACAGATTTGTAAATTAATTCTTTGTTGCCATAAAGTAAGCGCACAAACATAACTCTAAATTACTTTGGGCGCGAAAGACCTGTATTTAACTATTGATTTACCTAACAAAATCCACCTAGATGAACTTAAAAAACTTAAAATAACCAGCTATTACTTATATTATGGTTATTTTGTGTAATAATAATATTTTATGATATTTCACTACTTTGTATGAAAAAATGTACAAAGTTGTGAAAATAATTCGCCGCGAGTGAATTTTGCAAGACTGCAGCCTTTAGATTTTCTATATTGGGGATACTATAGAACACAAAAACACAGACAACTCTTGTATAGAAAAAAAAATACTTAGTAGAGCAACTTTCCGAACTAGTCAAATAATTACGCTATGTAGGATGAATGCGGGGACTGCGGGGAGCCTACGTGCAGACGCTTGACGTTTGGACTAGCCGCACGCGATTCTTATTTTGTGAACTACGAGACTAGGCCCTTAAGTAACTGGGCTGTTGACTGTATTAAAAAACAGTAATTAAATTGTCAGGTTAATTAAAAAAATAAAGTTGTATTGCGTCATGGTCAAACATATTAATTTGAGGTAACTTTGACGGTTCACTTCTTTAAAAAAAGTGTTGTGGTACCCTAGGCAAGTTAAGATATTTAGAAAAATAGGCCATTTAATCAAGATTTCAAAGTAATTTCAATAAACTTGAGTTTCGTGACACCCTGTATAACAATAAAATTGTCACAAGACGACCTCTCCTATTGCGTAACTCTTCTCACACCTATGAACGATGTCTATCAGTATATCAATATGAATTAAATGTACTATGATGATGGCGAATTGTCCATTTGTCCATTGATCGATCTTTTAGGTGTCGATAGCTACGCAATAGGCCGGGATCACTTCGCGACAAAAGGGATTAATTCGTATTCAAAATTTGAATATTTGTACGGACTATTATACATTACTCATTGCTCCCCTCCCCGCTAAACAATTTAACTATTATCACTGTCAGTAACGGTGGAGCTCGTCATCCTTATGATGGGGTTCTGCGTGGAGTCGCTGGAGTCGCACTCCACCATCAGGATATCGTCGGGGCTCTCGTTTCTATCAGAGTTGCTCTCGGTATAGGTTCCCGTGGGGGACTTGTCTTCTATCACCGCCTTCAGATAGGACTCGCGGTCCATCATGGTGGCGTCTCGGGCGAGCGCGAGGACGTCCAGCGACATCATGCTCTTCGACTTCTCGGTGCGGCTGATGGGTGGGACAGGCTCGAATATCACATCTCGGCTCGTTGACTTGGTCCTCGACAGGTTGGAGTCCTTCCAGCTCTCGCTCGGCGGGTACTTCCCCATGTTTGTCGAAGTGGACGGCGCGCTGGAGTTCCTAGGCGAGCTCGCGGTAAACTTCGACCTCTTCTGCTGATTGTTCTCCTTCATCATCAGCAGCTGGTCCAGCTTGTTGATCGTCTCGTTGAGCTCCTGCGCCCACGCCTCGTCCGTCTCGACGTCGCTCCTGTCGATCGGCTTGAGAGCTAGCTCCCGGACTCGTAGTCTCAGCTTCAGCAAGCTGGAATCCTCGTCCTTCTCATCCTTGTCCAAATTCGCCTCGTCGTGGATGGGGTCTCGTTCGGCCCCCACGCCCGGCTCCCGCGGCCCCACGGGGATCGAATCCTTCCCAGGGGGGTATTCTCCTCTCCGCCTGTGGATCTCCTCAGATATTTCCTCCAGAGCTTTCAGAGACTTGGAGTAGCGGCACTTGGCATCAGCTATGAGCCGCTGCAGCTTCTCTATCTTCTCGTTCTGGGTCTGCAGCTGCTCGTCGCACAGCTTCTTTTCCTCGAAGTAGAGACGTGATTTTATGATGTTACGTTTCTGACTTTCTTCCAGTTGCGCCACCTGGTTAGGTCAAGTATTTAGAATATTATTTGAGTTAAATTGCCATACAATAAAGAAAGTAATAAAACAATTACATATAGGTGATAGGCTCGGTCTATCATTATTTATTTAGATACCCACATCAAGACACATTCATGACGTAGTATAGCGGATATTCAATATTTTTGATAATTTCCTTTATTATTATTTACTAATTGGTGTTTACGCAATAATTAAAAACCGGGTAAGTGCGTGTCAGGCCACGCGCAATGTAGTGTTCCGAAGTAATAAGTTAAATCGACTATTACTCATTAAGTACTTATGCTAACATAACTGTGATAGTTTTTTTTTACACAAATACATAAGTTAATGCTTGACCAAAATCCCACCTGATGGTAAGTGAAGATGTGGTCCAAGGTGGTGAGCACATTAACTTAGTAAAAGCCTATTCACTCTTTTCTTGAAGACATCCACATCATAGTTAGGCGGGAACGCCGACGCAGGCAAGTTATTCCAGTCCTTGGTGGTGCGTATAACGAATGATGAGGCAAACCGCCTCGTCCTTACCGGCGGGATGTTCACAACAAAAGGATGGATACCCGCCGTGCGTCATGACGTTCGATGGAGAAATGGAGATGGGGGAATTAGATCAAACAATTCCTCACGTCAAGTTTTTCTTGTAAATTCATCATATAACCTATTTTTGACATTTTTTTCACTTGTACCTTGCTTGTACCCCACACTATAGGGTTCGCGATGAATAAAAAAATCATCCTCACGTTTATTACCTGCAGGGGAGGTACCCTGAAAAAAAGTTTTTCCATATTTTGTTCTACGATTCTGGACTTTTAATAAATGCGAATGTACTTATATCCATGCGAAATCACAGCTTTCTAGCACTAAGGTTGTCGGCGCTTTGCTTCGGACAGACGTAGACGGACGGACGGAAGGATATGACGAAACTATGAGGATTTCGATTTTACTTCGGAACCCTAAAAACTAAATATTTTCCGATCATGCTACAGGTTTTCAATTGTATATTTTTTAAAAGATAATTTAAAATATTTGCTTATTCATTATAACTATGCACTAAAACAACATATCTAGCTTTCGCTTCATATAAGTTGAAAGGTTATACAAATATTTATACAGTAACGTATACAGTATACAGTAACGTGGAAATAATAATAAACTTGTTTTGCCAATTTCACGTGTCCACAGTTAATTTGTTTATGTTACAACATAAAGGGCGTTCCTACACTGCGAGCGGATGGCCAAAACCTGCCCCTACACGTTCTAAATAACAGATCTGTCTGACAGTAGTTATTGCTTTTTCTTTTTTCTCACTGGTTCCATTTTTCACACTAGAATCTATTTTGTTCTAAAAAGTGTTAAGGAGTTTTTTCACCGCTTCTTGCTAAGTTTTTGTTTTTCTTGAGTAACTTGACTTACCTTCCTCTCAGCAGCGATGTACGCCGCGGCCTTCTTTTGGTGTTCGCGGCCGCTTTCTGCTTTTCTCTTCTCCGCATCCATAACCTGAAAACAAATTCATTATCACTGATTACATTTTTGCAATACATTTTGTTTTACTGTTACCAAGGTTAAATTTAACTTTTATGTTATAATATGCCGGCTCGGATGCGTTGCCGACCAAGAAAAAACGAACTTGATATCACGCCCCTCAACCAGAACACGACAAATCGGTTAGCCGCTGACCCAAGCAAGAGGGTAGCAGCGAATCGGACTTCACGAAAATTACTTTCGGATGGAAATTAGACTCGTGCTATGCAGCGGGGACTTACGACTAGGTAAGTTGAAGCCATGGATTGAAGCCGTTATCCTAGGTTCTATGAGTGTGAAGCGTTATTATTATTGTAGCATGGTGATTACCTTGATGATAGCATGGTTGAGGACCTCCTGCCAGTTGCTGTCGAACTGCCACTCGTCCTGCTTGCTCACGAACCGCTGCTCGGCTAGAGTCACCGTTTCCTTCGCAGCGGCGTGTAATTCTGAAAAATTGATGAGTCAATGACACCAGGTCTCCTATTGAGAGTTCGTTGTGCTCTATACTAGGAAGGTATCTGCCCAACTACCTACCTAGTTCTATAATAAGTTTCCAACATGTGGAATGCTTTTATGGTGCCTTGTTTATTTTTTCCTATTAATTGCACCTCCACAATTAATAAGAAAAAATATGGAAGTACTCCAGTTTCAAATAATCTACTTTACTATCAAATAACTAATGTATATCTACACTGGGTACATATTTTGCAATGCCATTAAAAATACATATCACATTGCAAATAACGCTGAATTGAACACAATACTGTCATCAGCTCCCAGGCCGCTCCCAAGGTCATCCCTATCTCTATTATTTGTAAAACATTTTCGTTGCCACCCTATCTTATCTGTGCCATGTGTTTGTCTGTTTGTTCATTTGGAGTGCTGCATGATATTGCGAAGTTAAATTAATTACCTACAATTACGTTGTTTGAAGGCAAATCATAATATTTTTGTTATTCTTAAAAGTAATCTGAGATCACAGAGGTTTAAACTTTAAACGTCAGTTTCCCGTCCTAGTCATTCAAGTATGAATCCTGCACGTATCTATGTTTGTTTTGTTTTGGTAAAGAAATGTCTCGAGAGAAAAAAGATGAATTGATTGAAGCGATCTCACACAGACAGAAAAAGTTTGTAGTATTGCTGAACTCCCATTTGTAAGTGAATTCTGTCTATGACAGCAATGTAACCAATATAATCATGGTACGGCCATATAGTAAATGCAAAGCAATAAAATTATCAACTGACAAATGGTTTGATAAGCCCCTTCCTGTGCGGAGCGCATCGTCCTATCTAGGGCTAAGCCATCAGTGCTTGCAACTGATACTTAGTATCAATTAATGATAACAACTAAACAACATTTCTCATCGGAAACAATGCGCAGTCTCTCAGTGTCAGTCTGCCATCCTATTAATATTATAAATGTAAAAGTTTGTGATGATGTTTGGATGCTTGTTTGTCAATCACTCACAACTACTGAACCGATTTGGTTGAAGTTTGGAACAGAGATAGCCTACACCCTGGATTAACACATAGGCTACTCTTTATCCCGGGAAAGTTCAGGGTTCCCGCGGGATTTGTAAAAAATCTATATCCACGGGCGCGAAGCCATGGGCATCATTTAATGTCTAATTTTTATTAGAAATTTTAATTAATTATAAATAAATTAATTAAAAATTTTCGTTTCGAAACCACTCACCCGCGTGCGAAGCCGCGGGAAAAGCTAGTTATTAAATAAAACTATAAAGAATACTAACGCACAACCTCGCACCAGGATTCCCTGTGCCATCACAAACATCCACAGTTCAACCATTTTGTCTACCTCATACATACATCCCGCCCCAGCCGAGAATAGAATCCGGGAACCCTAGATTCGCAGACAGGGTCTCACGACCGACTAACCGACCAACTAATCTACATAGGGTAGCTATGGCGTTAAGACGCTATAAAAACAAAAACGTTTACTTCAATGAAGCTAATTTAAAATCTTATATATTTTTTATATCAAATATTTTTTTATTCTTGATTTTCTTCATATCATCAGATGTATTTTGTGAAAGGTTTACACGTCCAATATGTTTATAACACAATGTTACAAGAAAGTAAGTTGGAGACAACGCGTACCTACGCCAAGAGAAACATAACAGCCACCAATAAATAATACTGCAGTCAATGATATACATACATACAATATCATTGACTGTAAATACACGTTCTCTGATGATGTGAACATTTTAACATACAGTAGGCTCATACCCGGTACATACATATTGCCCAGTTTTCATTGTTTCATCACAAAAAAAATTAGTGCAATTATCAGGTGAAGTCTCCCGACACTACATCTTTGTGTAGTACTAGCTACGTGTATATTCATGCTAGGCCATTAATTACTCTGTCAGCTTCGCATTGCCTTGTTAACTGGAATGCGAGTTATAAATCAATACTAATCAGAAAACTCAACTGCGAATAGAGAGAAGAGTTTTACTTTACATTTAAAATGGAAATTGTCATACCATGTTGTATGGATTTCGCACATAAGGAGGAGTTTAAAAATAATTCGACCTGATAACTGGATGGATGACCTGCCAAGGCTGCCAGCCAATAAGAGGATGGAGATGTTTCGGTTAGGTGATAAACATAATATCCCTATAATATTTCACTGGGTTAGATTTTCCTTAAAATAATGATAGCAATAATCGCGTGGTCGAAACAAATTTAACTGCTAGCAAACCCTTGAACGTAAACCAGTTAATGCTTTATATCGCTCGACTTTAATCTAAGTTGGAAGAGGTCTTCAGGTGATACAAGAGTTCACCTTCCGAATGGGCAGGTGTTGTTAGCCCTATTGGCCTTTACGACTTCACACGGACGGAGCACTACAGCAGTCAACTTATTGAAGTCATATTATACAGACTATTGCAATGTTAAAACATTCCAGAACCCTTATCACCATCAACATAACGCACCCTCAGTGGAAAAAGCATAAGTCGTCTTACGTTGAATTTTAGTTATTAATATGATTGGAAAGAGGGACAAAAGCTGCATATACTAAATTTTTTTCAAATTTTTATCATTAATCTTGACTGTTTTGTGCAGGAAATCATACTGTAAATTCCTTTGACTGATTACTGATAATATATTAACAGTTTTTTGCTCTTCTGTAAAATTGCAATTTTCATCTTGTGCTTTTTTCCCACTGAAGATGCGATAGATTTCCCCAAAACTAGGTACCTACGTCCATTCTGCAGTACAATCTTGTGACGTAATAAGGTGAGAACCAAGTGCAAATGGTGATAACGTCCCGCCCTTGACCGGCCCTGGCCTTGCCAAGCACGAGCTACCCTACGGGAAGTGGCCAATTTGTTACCATTACGAGCGCGGTGTGTGGAAATATTTTATGTAATCTATTTCTATTATGTGCTCCAACTTGTACCGAGATATTATTGGCTTAAGAGCCATTTCGCGGTTAGACGCGCGAAATGAAGAATTTGATGTCAAAAATTAGTATCATAAGAAAGATATTAATGCTGGCAAATGAACTCATAAAATAGATCAATCCTTCATCTTGGATCTTCATTTACCGGAATTTTGAAAATATTAATTTGTTTCTGCGTAACTGTCAATCTAGCATAACTATTTTTCAGCAAAAGGACGACAGAGTCAATTTCATACACTGATTTTCTTTATTAAGTTTTATTAAATTGAGTAAAAAAAAATGTCTAGAGACCACTCATATATTATATTTTGCATTTATTACAAGGGATATACGATTACTATAATATTCGTTTCAAAATTAATTCAATAACATTACCAATTTTCATGGTTTATGCCATGACTTTACCATCGATTTTTGTATTCAATAAAGCGTATTTCCCATCAAAAATTTATGTAGTAATAAAATATGGTCTTTGTCGAATATGACACGTATTTTTTTTTTATCTTACTGCAAAAAATAATTTATTAAAACGAATTTACTTTACCATATAAAGATACGAACTGGCGCGAAATCAAATCAGTCGTGCGGCAGCACTCTTGGACGTCGGACCTATGTCAATTTTTGCTTTAGCCATCTAAGGAATAGATTTCGTAAAAGTAACGTAATTATATTGCCATTGAACAGTCTTGATCACGTGAGAATTTTTAGTTACAGTCAATTGTATTATTTTTAGTTTTCTATAATTTTCAGGGTTTTGTAGTCAAATCGGAATCATGTCTAGTCCGTTCGTTATTTCAACCGGCCGGCTAGCCCGTCCGGCCGTCCGTCCTTCCGTCCGTCCGTCTGTCCGTTCCGTATGATTTTTTCTTCGTCTACCCCTTAATGTGGGGTATGGTTGAAAAGGTCTTTCAAAAATATTATAGGTTTCAAAAGACCATTTTTCAATTCAGGGGTCCGTTTGCGTAATATTCTGCTTTAAACATCTTTGGTTTGAAGAAAACAATAGAAATTAAGTAACTATTTCTTTCCAATTTATGTAGTGTAAGTAGTAACGGAGAAAATCACGAACATACATATGTACAAAATATAACTATATCTATACTAATCTATACTATTACTATTGTAATATTATAAAGCTGAAAAGTTTGTTTGTTTGTTTGGTTGAACGCGCTAATCTCAGGAACTACTGGTTTGAATTGAAAAATTCTTTTTGTATTGGATAGTTCATTTATCGAAGAAGGCTTTAGGCTATCGGATTTTTGGAAATTCAACCCCTATTGGGTTGGAAGTCACTGCTGTAATTTGAAATAAAACATTGTCCGTTTTTAGACATTAGTTACTGTTTACAGTATTTAGGTTTTTTGTTATATGTGTAAATTACATATTTACATAGAAAAAAAATAATAAATAATTATAACTTGTATACACATACCCTTTATTTATACAACTTTTAGATCAATCTGTACTTTATAGAGTTCCGTACCCAAACGGTGTCAACGGGACCCTATTGCTAAGCCAAAATGTTGGAATGATAGAAGCTCCGACATTAGTCAGCTATAGTCACTTATTATTAGTCAAAGATAATACATTCGTTGTTTGGAAACTCTCGTGCACCCAAGTTCCGTCAACTCCCCAAAACTCACGTATCTCAAATACACAACACAAATACAAATCACCCTCTCATTTTTTCCCTTCACAACCCCTCGCCTCCCCCTATACCCCCCCCCCTCAGTTCTTCACCCAAAAGTGGAATTTTGCGTCGTGATAATCTGGGAGGCATCCGGGCAAATACCGCACTCATCAGGTAGGCGCAGATCGGCAGATTAGGATATCGGGATATAGATTTTTGGAAAACCGGAAATCCCGGATATCTCGGAGACGGTGCGTCCTAGACAAGTTTAGACGGAAATTTCAACCCCCTTTAGTAAACCCCCAAACCTTATTGCTAAATCTTACTGAACCCACTTTTACCCCCCCCCCTCCCCAAATTTTCCTAAAATACCATATATCTCCTAAACGGTGCGTCCTAGACGATTTCCGAAAGGATCGAGTAAAAGTTGTAGCCCATAAAAAGATTGACATTTTATGTGCCATACATTTTTCTTGTAGAGCAAGTGGTTTGGGAGGAAAGTGCGAATTTCGTTTCTCATAATTTATTATACTAGACTATTGTCAATATTTTGTTTTGTAAACCAACAGAAAACAATAAAGAATTCGTTTTTAACATTCAAAGAATAGTGTTCTGAATAACTTCTTTTTAAAGCTGTAATCATTTTTGTGTATGGATTGTATTTACCTTTATTTTTACGTTATCTTTTGTATCACGGTAATGATTAGGGTATCGAAAACCGATCCTGTTTTAAATTACCGGGATTTTCGGTACTCGCCTATGCTGGAACCGGGATTCCCGGGATTTTCAGTTCTTTCGGGATTATTTTACCACGGCTTTCCCCGCGTGAAAATAGTTAGTATCGCGTTTCCTATTTTATCTCTCAGGAGCATTAAATAGGGAAAAACTGTTTTCTACCCAAATCCGTATAGTCGTTTGCCGTGATTGAGTAACCATCATACTATTATACCTTACATGCAAACATAAGTTTCGTATTAATTGTATGAAAGCAACACAATTGTATTGCACAATTCAGCACTGCTTGGACGAGAAAAAAGAGTTAAATCATCTTCATTTATATTAGAAAAATATCGATCTGGGTTGTGTAAATAATATTATATTAGTATAGCTGCTTCATGTAGCCGACGTTCTGAATATCTTCTTTTTAAAGCTGTAATCATTTTTGTGTATGGATTGTATTTACCTTTATTTTTACGTTATCTTTTGTATCACGACGCGACATATTTTTATTTCCCAAAAGTTCAGAAAATCCCGGTTCTTTTATTTTGTTTCCCGGTTCTTTTATTTTGTTTCCCGGTTCTTTTATTTTGTTTCCCGGTTCTTTTATTTTGTTTCCTGGTTCTTTTGAAAAGTACCGTATTCCTTTGTAAATCCCGGGATTTTCGGTTCCGGGATTTCCCGGTTCTATACCCTCCGATTGATTTGAATTTAGGTATACCTATGTATTTCGACGCGCTGCGAATATCGCAGGCAAAATGGACGCATATTGCATTTTATAGATCACCTTGAAAAAACGTGATTTTTAATTTTTCACGTTGATTTGCCAAAATATTGATTTTTGCAATATGCATCTATTGGACATCTTTATTGTGATGTACCTAAGTAGGTACCTAAAATGTATTATGTAAATAAGTTACCGATAATGGTACTACTACATTGTACTCTTAATTGTTATATAAACTTATATTGTCACAAACCAGATACATGTATGTGGTCACAAAGTGTATAATTAAAATTATATGTTCATAATTTTAAAATTTTTACGTTTGAAAGTATCAAGAAGATTACTCGCACAGAACTGAGGTCAAGCGCGACGCGAGCCGCGCGAGGCAATATCACGCCGCGGAGCCGCTTCAAATACCTATAGTTTATCAACCGAGTTTTGCGAAATGGCTCATAATAGTTAATAAACTAGATTAGATTCATTCACGCAGAATGTTATGCGGAAAGAGTATCTGCATTTTGTTTCGGATGAACAGAAAACCTAAATATCAAAATATGATAAAAGCAAGTGTATGTATCTGTAGCCAGTTTACAATATACCTTGCCTGCTTAGCGAGCCCAAAGGCCCTGGGTTCGATTTTCGGCTGAGATCAAAATTCGATAATTACGCAACAACTGTCTGTCTTAGGTGCTGAAATCGAATCCGAACTTTTACTCACTTAAATATGAAGAAATTTATAAATTTCAAAATCATAGGGATACCTATAGGTATGGATTTCTACGTTATATCATGCCAATTTCAAAGTTGAAGTCCGCAAACTGGAGTCAGTTTCTCCATCACTCACCGCTAGCCCTCTGGAACTGCACAGCGGCTCGCTGGCACTCAGCCCTGGCCCCTGCGGCCACGCCCACCGCTTCGTGGTACGGCCTGGACTTGTCCACACACGTGCCCAGCCGTTTCGTCAGCGCCTGAAGTCTCCGCGATGTCTCGTTCAGCAGCAGATGGAACGTTTTCATAGACTCCTGGAACAATCCAAGATCAGTGAATAACGATACGAAGTATTTCAAATGTTTGAGGTTTATTTGATTTATGAACGTTAGGAAAATCTGAACTTGGATGATGTTGCATCACTCAAAAGCTGTTATCTAGAAAGTCAATTTTAGTAAGTATCATGAACTATCCCGGAAGAAACAGATTAAATATATCGTAGTATAACTCATACTTAAAATTATCTCCTAAAGTCCCCTTGCTCATGGTTGAATCTGCAGAAAACCCGTGAAAGCAATGACGCATGTTCTTTCCGTTATATTTGTGTTCTTATTTATTTAAAACTAAATAACTAAAAATACTAATCATTGTTATTTATTAGCTGCAGTATATATTAGTATGTCGAACAACCTCTGTCACGGTTCGCTGTCACGCGTCACGCCGCAGACGGTTCCACTGCAACGGTTACGTGACACGAACAATGCAGTCCAGTGTTATAATATCTTTGTCCTACTTCTCGGGATTCGGGCGTCTCCACACAACTAGCTCTAGAAAATCTTCATACGATAAATTACATTAAATTGGGTACTCCATTTCAACAAAATATAATTGGCTACATTTATTAATGTATTTCACGCTATTGCACATCGTTGTATTATAAAAAGTGAATTATGTTTAAAACCAGAAATGTTTCTTTTCCATAACAATAACACGTACTGAAGCACTCATAGTTATAATATACATCTATACAAATAAATAAAATTGGAGTGTCTGTTTGTAATATTAAAATAAACACTTTTTACTAAGTGCATTTAGATGTATACACGGTGCATATACCAAAACAACATTTTTTTACAATTTTTGTCTGTCTGTTTGTTCCTGCTAATCTCTGAAATGACTGGACCGATTTTGACGGGACTTTCACTGGCAGATAGCTGATGTAATAAGGAGTAACTTGGGCTACTTTTATTTTAGAAAAAAACGGTTAAAAAAAACGAATAACATAAAAATACACATACAAAAGCTCAAACATACGTAGTGTAAGATTGGTAAATAAAAATAACGCATGCTAAATAAATGTTATATAATCCAATTTTATAATACATAGTGTATTGGGTTTATTAAAATTGTATATTCGTAAGAATACATTACAAGCCACGCGGGTAGTCTAATATCAGTCGCATGTTCCATGATCCTACACTGTATATTAGTTATTACCACGGAAAACAGATACAAGTTCCGTGGTTATTACCATTGAAATATAATTTCATAGAACAGACATCTCGAACAAATTGTGTGTCCCGCCCGGGAGGTTCTATTTTCAAAATCGAGCCCCCGTTCTCCTTTCAAAATCGAACGAATCCATTGAAGATTGAAGCCACGTGGCGCCAATGCATTGGGACATACATGGCGTTCGCGGTGTCGGTTCTATACGCTAGTAATAATACTTTAATGGTTATTACGCATGAATTCTATGGGCTGCCAGTCCATGTAGAATCGGGAGCATAGCATGTAGTACAACGCATGCTGTTGACCCCATACGCGAGTCCACATGGCCTCCAGCCCCTAGGGTTGCTACTTTAACTCGGACAGTCTTACGTTGAAAAAGTATAATATAATGTTAATACCTATTTTGCATAGAAATACGATCCTACTAAGAAGCAAGTACCCATATGCAATGATATTCAAAACTTTGGATGGAGGACTTATTAAAGTCAAAGTAAAAACTAATTTATTTCATTTTGTCTACCGGCCGTAAGATATATATATTTTAATGGAAATAGCCGGCAAACGAGCTGACGATCCACCTGATGGTAAGTGGTTATCGTCACCCATGGACATCAGTAACACCAAAGGCATCATTGATGCGTTGCCGGCCAAGAAAGAGAGAAGAAGAAGAAAGAAAGAACTGGCTCTCAAGCCAAAATTATTATATTTATACAGGTTGTGTATAATATCAATTGTTATTTAGAAACTTTTGGAAGAAAAAGAATCTTTCACTTTCTTTTCACACACTAAAGATTTAAAGAAATTAAATAATTATTAAGTTACTGCTCGCTACTTTATTCAGTTTACAAGCAAGGCATTGTAGTCAAGCAATCCTTTATAATATGTATAAAAATATATTGATGTTAAAGTGGCGGAGTGTGGCAGCCCTGGATGTGCCTTGAGTCGTTAACGTACCTTATCGGCAACGCGACGTGACAAAATGCTAATCCTTTACTTGTATTAATACATACTTCGTCAAGTTTGACCGTCTTATTTCTCAACTATTCCTGTAGATCGTATCGACTAGGCCAAACGGGTTTGAAGGAATCATATGGATGTAACTGATTCGAGCCATAAACTCAGAAATTTATTATTAATTATTATCCTCAGAACAATAGAAAAGCTATAATAATATATCACCTAGCCGTTGGAGTGACCAAGTGACCGAACTCACTGGTCTCTCCGTAACATCTGCTCTAAAGAAAGCCGAAGAACGAGGAGAATGGAGGCGAATCATAAGGATTTTGAAGGACGTTCATTCTGAACACGACCTTTAGTAATGAAAAATACGACGCAAGAAGAAAAAGAAGAATAATATAGTGAGTCAAGAAGACTATTATCTATACAAGTTTACAACGCAAAAATCATTAAACACTACGAACTATCTGAGCAGTCAACCGTGCTTGGTAGTAAGACTAGTAAGTAATTGACCCTATCTATGAAATCAAACGCGACGTCCTAGCTTCGACACCCGTCGCTGGATCACTGCAGACCTTGAGATTGATAATGTTGTCTTATTACGAGCGTCTAATAACCTGACGACCCTTAGTCCAATTGGTTTGTGATTTTGACTATGGTTGTCGATCAAAACGCGTAAGGTCCAAATATAAAAAGAAAGATTCCCTCCAGTTTTTTGTCAGGAGTAAGTCGATGCCACCTGCGGGCTGCGACATGACCTCTTTGGTCGTCGTCGGATCTTATATAGGTGTATGAGTACTATGAGTGTACAAGCATTTATTATAAACTTATAATTATCAATTATGCCCCTAAATACTCAAAGATAAAAACGCGATACATAACTTAAAGTTTCCCACATGACTGGTAAAATACGTATACATACGCGATGCAATGCAGCAGGTAGATATTGTAAAGATATTCAATCAATTAGGGCTCGATAGCAAATCAATTCTGATGGTATCGTAACTCGGTGTAATCCATCATACGAACCACAGTTCTAGACATCGTCTAGAAGCGATAACTTTGACGTATCGGATGTATCTAATTAACAAATGAATAGACATTTATTGAGGAACCTAATATTCTCTCCATCAAACCGATTTGACAAGTACATTTGGGCATCTTTATTACGTCATTGTAAGTGATATTTACATATAGCTTCAATGCCCCCTGAGAATTTGAGATGCCACCACTTTTTGAGGACAAAATTTTTGAGTGAGATTTATACACAAAGTTGGAAGTAATTATTATGTAAAATGTGAATATAATCATAATAATTTCTTAAAAAAATTAACAATAGACCTATCAAAGAACGAAATACCTTAGTTAGTACCGAAAGTACCTACGGGGAAATTTATTGCGGTGATAAATACGCTAAAACGTCACGGTACTTCCCGGACCCGTGCCGTAGTTGAGAAAGCATTGTTTGTATAAAATTGTCTACTGTATCATTATAGGTACTGTATCAAATCGATTGTATGTACCTTATGGATAATATAATTGTTTGTTTCAAAGAATCAGGTCCAAATAAAATACATATCGACGCTTGAAAGGAATCATTGACTAATAACAATGTAGCTCATTGTTAGCTTTACAAGAGAGCAGTTTAAAGTTGGAATTTTTATGTTTAATGTGATAAATTAATATAAAGGTAAATATTTCCAATCGAGTGGTTATACGACAGATATAGGAAAAGCCGTATCTATTCAGTATTTGGTCTGTGTAAGGGGCGAGGGCAGAGGGCGGGAGGTGGGTGCGAGTGTAAACTGGAACATGTGTAACAGGATTTCTTTCATCTTGTTTATGACGCAACCGGCAAAGGGCTACGGTTGGGTTCTGCCGTAGATTCACGTCAACTGATCACAACTGACACGTTTAATAAATAGACAGTTAATAGATATAGATAGGTAATCTCTTTGGAGTACAAAATACCATGCTGCAGCTTATAAGGGACAGCATGTGATCACAAAAATACGATACTAGGAAGGATACTAGGAAGGTAGCATTATACAAAAATGCATCAGACAGTTGAAGAGGCTAAAAATATTAAACACTTTTTAAACATTATTATTATATTTATCACAGCATTTACAACAAACATTAGGTTTTCCGTACCGAGTAGGTAGGTACTTAAACAGATTGAAGAGAGGAAAATGGATTAAGAAAAAAGGACAGGTTTTATATAATGTTTTAACGTAGGTATTGTGCCTACGAATATGGGATACCGAATGAAATTAGATGTATGCTACAGATGTAAGTGAACACTATGTATGTAGTACCTAATTTGTACCTACTGTTGCATTAAGATTTGGTGTCATTGTGTATTAGCAGTTGGCACCCAACAAGGGACCTAAATGTCGTAAACACAATATACGACATTATTGTTGTCTGAAGCCGTTTGGGACATCGCAGACGGCTAACATTTGTACCAATACAGCCTCACGAATTGCATATTGCTATTAAATAAATTTTATTGTTGTATATTGTTTGTTATACATATTATCAGCATAACCATTGCATATCTTATTAAATTATGATATTTTGATGTTTTACTATAACCAGCAATATTGTATTCCACATATTATTTAAAATTTTGCACACGCATTACGAACTGGTAAAATATTTAATAGCTATAACCTGATATCCTAATTAAGATCATGATTGTTCACAAGAACATAACTAAATGATTTAATCATTGACCTTATTCATTAGTAGAATGTAATTTATTATTGAACTTTTAATTGTTATAAAGTAAAATCACTAGTGTTATAAAGTAATTTTTTTTAATTTTATTGATTCTATTTTTTAAACTAAATATCGTTCAAACTCATATCTGTAGTGTCGTCATAGCTATACCTACGACGCGGTATGCCGCGACCGGTAAGTTGCCGGCATGAGTCATCCGTCAACTGAAGTCAGTCCTGTGTGGCATTGTGCACTCTCCGGGGCGGCCCGGGGTACCCAGTGAACCGGTACCATCCGCCAGCCGCCAGCTACCGTCACACTCCACCTGCTGACCAACTGTACCAACAGCTACGGAACACGGAACGATCGGAATGTCGCCCGATATTGTTGGTTTAATGAATTGATTTTGTATTGAAATAGCTGTTGCTACTTACAATGTTTCTTGGATTGGAATGGTGTAGAGTGTAGACTGTAGAGAAAACTACATTGGAAAATAGAAATTCTACCCAAGTTAAAAGATAATTAAAATTAGAAATTTTCACACTATTAGAGCCCTTAGACCGGTATGTACCATTCCTAATTTTCTACTTATGTTATAAATATGAGAATCTAATTCCAGTAGCAAGGATACAGGAATGGGTATGCTGAGCTAAGGAGTTACTTTACTTTTGACAGTTTTACTTTAATTATTTTTAATCCGTAAATATCTCGTGTGCAGACTTAACGCAATGTGACGACATTTCTTACTCGCATAATGTAAATACAGATGTATCTAACGCGTAATAAACAACTAATAAAAACGCCAATCAGTCAGATGAATTCAGAATCGGGCGCGGCGCACATTATTAATAATCACACAATGTTGTTTGATAACACACGTCATTATAACTTTACCCATTATCCGTTCGCTGTTTTCTCGTTGACCCACTGATTTGGAAAGTAAGCAGACTTATCAATTCCCTATCAATATTGTATTATCTGTTAAGAAACAGATTTTAATCACTAATATTTAATGTACCTATATCAATAAAACTAATATATACTCTGTAAACATTTAAATAGACTATAACTACTATTCATACAAGAGTAACCACAAAACAGTAGAGAGTCAAGTAATGGGGTTCTTTAGTGCTGGAATCCTAAGCAAGCATTAAACAAAAGACCTCAATACTTAGTACTGTTACGTTCAGAGGTTACTACTATAGCTTATCGAGCAGCTACTTTAGCTACACAATACACTACGAAACGAATACGTCACTGACGACGCTATAGAAGACGCAACTTCTCTGTTCACATCCAACCAGCCTTCATGAATACAGGTTTTTCGAGCTTTGTACGGTAAAACAGCTACTCATCAACGATTCGTTTTAAAAACGTTTTTCGTGCATACAAACTGGATATATAATATAACGAATAATACCGATGCAATAAAAAATAGAATTGTAACGAAGCTGTAGATTTATTTGAAATTTAGGCCTACATAATTTGTATTATTTTATACTTTTGTCCGTCTGGAATTCCGGAACAGATTTCAATGGCCGTGGCCTAATGTTATGAATCATCGAGGAAAAATTCATCCCGGGATTCGGTAGATATTAAAATAAGTTACAACGTCAGTAAATTATATTTACCTTATTTTTATAAGCGACGGGTATTGCAATAATTTTGTTTCAGCATTGGCTTATGGGTATTAATGCGGCGACGTTGCCTCTTGTATTTCGTAGAAAGAGAGATGATGTTGCTTTTTGCTTCGATTTGTACACGATCCTTACTTTTAAAATAATTGTTTCAGGTAACTAAATTAAATTAAAAAAAAAATTAAAAATCGGTGTTCCTTCTTTTTAGTTCAAAATTAATTCTAATTTCCAACGTTAGAATCCACTCCACATCGGTCTCAGAGTAGATTAGTCAGGTGTGAGTTGTGAAGGTGCGACCCGATGACGTGACATATCGCACCCATCGCGACCTCGCCACCTGCCAACTCGCCACCGGCTTCCGTAATCGTACACGCCACCACGAGTGTGGTAATATCCGCTCTATACTTTTATAGCTCCCATGTGATAATGTGAAATTGTTTCCTAATGACTGGGACGACGTCGGCGGTTTTCCGGTACCACGAGTGGGTACTTTGTGATTAGATGTTAATGGAAAATGTTGTATAATCTTAACTTGTAATCTATAATAAAAAAGTATGATTATGCGGCAAAAAAGGGAAGAAGTCGTCAGGTCGTTATGAGTATCTGCAAAGATATTATACAACAGTCGAGGTACTATTGCACCAAGGTTCAAACGTAGCTCATATTTCAAAATTATGTCCATATTAGAACTCAAATGTGTAATTTGCAAGTAAAAGTACGAGTAAACACCATCCATCCATCAGCCCTTGGAGGTCCACTGCTGGAAATTGGCCTCCCCTAACTTGCGCCACTCTGAATGCATCTGGTCCGAGTAAACACCGCTAATTAGAATTTAGCCAAAGACGTGGATTATGTCTGTATTAGAAATAATTCCCTTGATGATAATTTAACGGCGCGTTAGCTTTACCTTGGGACTTGGGTGCTTGTAATTACAGGATTTTACGAGACGATAATTTATTTGTAAGAAGGTGCGGTCCAGTTCATTCTGAATTACCTCAACTTTCATACTTTTAAATAATGTCGTAATATAGTATCTCAATTACCTATTATGTACTTTTTTAAAGGTTAAAAGTGTTTTGAACGTGATCCCTTTTACAAAGGCGTTCGCTGGCCGATCGATCTTTAGCCGTCAAAGATCTAATCCAGTTTTAACAACTGCGCTATGGTGTAGAGTTGGTCTGTTACATACTATTTCTTACATTGTATAACTATTTCATAATTTAGAGGCCACCAATTAAGGAAACTTTATGACTGCGGAGATTCAATATAAACCTCACGTTAACGCGCTCTTTAGTAGTCATTTGTTAATTGTTATACAACAGTTGTATTTACGAGTACTCTTACGAAAGTCGAAATTCACCAAAACGGACGTCATATTATGTCCACACACTGCGTGCAATGTGCATTGTACCATAATATTCTTTGAGTATTGACGTGTGTGTACTCACACTTTATTATGCGTAAATAATTGCGCATCATTAAGATGCTCGCAGCTTTATCGCAGATCTTGTACCTACTTAGGTAATCACTTTTTTCCACTTATAAAAGCCAATTACTTTCTCTACAATTTGGTCGTTGGAGTTTTGTTTGACAAATTTTATGTTAATAAAGGCAAATTCAATTTAAACGCGGTTTTCTTGAACATAATCCACAAGTTCAATCAACTCATTAATGGAAACTGGATCTCTATAAAAAGTACCTTTCAAGAGTTTTAACACACACAATAATATAATTCCTTCTCGGTGAGTATCTCCAAATAAGGCAAACGAACGAAACCGAGCATTGCTCCTATAAGGAGCCCAGACCACACCCAAACCTATTATAACTAATAAACACAACAACTGTTGTGATCTCATTAAGCACCAGTTACAGCTGGCCTACTGGCATCGTTTGTCACAAACTGGACGTACGAAGCGAAACTATTGTAGGCCACTCATTCAATGATCTATGGCCGAGTTTCTATTTCTATAGCTGATAAAACATAACAACACTGTTTAAATAAATAATGCGGGCGACGGACTCGTGTCGTGCGTTCATCCCTTGTAATGGAATTAGCGATGGCTGAACAGGCTACCCGGCTGGAATTACATTCATTTGATTCATTGGCTACGTGTAACCGGTAATGGCGGGCACGGTCGATGATACGACTAGCTATAACGAAGCAACAGAAATTATGAACGTAAAAGCGCAATACTTTGGCTTGAGAATCAATTCCTTCTTTCTTTCTCCTCTTTTACTAATGTCCGCCTGCTCGTCACTCGGCTATTCACATAAAACCACACTGCACAGATGGCATTGTTGAAATTTAGAAAAAGCATACCGAAATCCTATAAAATCACTCATATTCAAAACTCCCGGAAAGCATTCCAGGTAAAACTACCAAATGACAGGAGTATGGGGTATCACTCCACGCTATTTTTAATTCGTAGAGAAGGATGTGAGTAGCGACTTGTAAAAATAGGGCGTTCCATCTCAGTGAACAAATCAGCTATAAAACAGTGACAGATGTGAAGAGTCAAAGGCATGTAATTCCATTACAGGCTTGCTTTTCCTTGCAACCTAACCAGTGGATCTCTGGTACATTTAAAATTTTACTGATATCCAATTATAATAAACCTAAACGTGTCGAACCTAATAATGATGATGCGGTAAGGCCGAATGTCGAAGACAGGGGTTTAAGATACTGTGACTTCTGTGAGTGTTTAATGGTTCGAGAGCCCAGGGCCGCAAGACTACTTATCTTCTGATGGACAAAATATATACAATAGTCAACTTAAGCCATGGGCCAATTCTTAGGAATCATTTTGATAAAGGTACGAAAAAATTGGACTCCCATTACTTACAGTCTGATGACTGATTCTTAGGTAATGTTGTAGGGAATATTGTAAACAATTTGAAATTGATATTCCCAGAGACATCCTACGGGCAGTATTTATTGCCAGATGATAAAAATGTTAAAAACTCTAATGCAAAACACCGATAAAAGTTGTTCATTTGTTCGTTGTATCATTCAATAACTTCGAGAAATTGATGCACATACTAACTTTCTTAATCAAAATTATCCCCAGTTCCATAAAATATTTACAGACGCTTCAAAAGATAAACATGGTACAGGAGCCGCATTTTTTATTGTAAGTATTTCTTCAAAATTCAAAATAAATGCAAATATATCAATTATGGAAGCTGAGTTACTATCTGTAAACGAATTTTTATTATCATATATGAACTCAATAGATGAGAGTCATTTTGTCATTCTGACAGACGCAAAGAGTTTATTTTATCACCTCGCTCGGTGCGTTTCGAATTTTCGAGGTTTTCCTATAGCCTATGCGATCTTTAACCTTCTTCTAAAGCTACAAACAGATTCTAAAACGATATATTTGCAGTGGATTCCATCACACACAGGGATAGATGGCAACGAAGATGTTGATTTGCTAGCAAAACAATCAATATCGGATGGATTGGATTTAGATATAACACCGCCATTCTAATATTACTTATCTACACTAAAGCATCAATGTTTAGACATCAATGTTTAGAAAAAAATTAACCAAAACGTACCAACAACTGCTCCTTTCAATTCAATAGATGCGAATGCGAGAGGTACTTTACGCGATATCTCCTCTATATTTAATAATGAGCACAGAGGTCAGGCTACGTGAAAACGTCCGTGAGCGCTAATAGAATGTGTAGCCATTAGGTATGTAATATTATGTATGTACATATACACCTATTTGATAGGAACCGACGTACATATTCTGTACAATATTATTGTCGTGATCACTAGACTTAATATAAACAATGTAAAAACAAAAACATGACAAATGATTCAAGTAGCTATGAAAGAGAGTAAAGTATGAAGGAAGGTTACCTCGGAAGAGAAAAGAAATTGTGTAAAAGATGATATTACTAAAAATGAATCTGTTGAGCTGGATGATAGAGGTTACTGGATAAGACGTAGTAAACCAATCACAAGATAAGGCCAAGATAATGGCCATAAAATCATTATGGTATAAGTAATGATTTTACATATCTAGATTAATTAAATCATTGTAATTTATTTTGAAGTTTATAGCATTTAAGATTTACTTTGCGAAAATTTTCCTAGGGTAGGTACAATATATTGGAGAAAGATAAATCTGTTCATATTTGAACAGTCAGAATCTGTTTTATTTGAGTTAAATCTAGGTTTAAATTTTGGTAGCGAAAAAAGAAAATTAGCCAATAAGGTCCGGTAGGGAACAATATTTTACCAACATTCTGGAGATAGTCTTAACAATAAAAAGATCTATAGAATAAAAGACCTATAGTTGACCAGATGTAAGAAAGGCTATTAAGTAGGTAGAACAGGGAAGTAATAGATAGTTTAGCTTTTGTCAAAGAAAATTAGCATAACATCGTATCCAACGTGTATGTCAACACCTACAGCCTAAGCAAAATTTACTTAAGAGAAATTATACACAATGAAGCAATATATTGCAGTGTTACCTTAAAACTACAATAGTCCCCTATTTTCCAAAAAAAACAAACAAATACTATTTCAACCTAAAAACAAATATTTAATATGCTGTTGATTTGATTTTAGGAAGAAGATCGTCATAGTGCCCAGAAATAGGGCAATGTTATTTTAATATTATTTTTAAATATTAACTGACAATTCACTGGTTTGGTTCAACACTATCAAATAGAACTCACAGACCGCGTATAGGGACTGAGACAATAATTTATTTTCAGTTGTTGCTTTAGGCTATTGGGAGGATTGGGTTCGGTTTATTCCTCTAGACTAAAATGTATGTTTTGCAACTTTTGTGCAGCTTACACAGGTATATGTCAATATGGCTAGGAAGAGCGAAGACTCTTCCTATGTTCCTAAAACCTATACCAGAGCACTATAGAAATACTTAAAAATTAGGTGTTCCATATAGAAGTCCGTCCAAAAAAACATAAAATACTAAAAAATCAACGCGATCCGAAAAAACATGAACACAATATAAAAAACAAGAAACTCACATCTAATTCCAGCTCCAGCTTATTGATCTCATCCGTGGCGGCGTTCAGTTTCTCCAACTCCACCTGGAAATGTTTAAAGAACTTCAGACAGTCGCATGGGACACGCGCACCGCACTCCCAAGCGTAAGGCAACAGCAAACAACATGTAGAGACGGGAAACATTCGAAACATCATACTGGACAACAACGGTTATCGCGCTCGTGCTTATTATCTTGTAAGATAAACAATCGGACACTTTTATCTACTTGTACCTTATTTGAGGATCGTTTCCTGTCCCTACAAAAGCCACACTAACTAAAATACAATACATTTTTGGTACTTACATAATTCTCACTCGTCTAGTTGTGATTGGATACAAGATTCTTCGCAAATAAAGCCACGCAATTATTAACATTACATTTTATTTATCAATACATACATTAAAATTATACATGCCATAAATTTTACGATAGAAAAATATTTACGCATCCAAATTTAAATTACACCGAACTCCACAGGTTGTTTCCGCGACAGAATACAATAATAATGCCAAAGTAATGAAGAAACAATATAGCGATACGTAAAGTAAAACTTAAGTAATAATGAAATTAATGTAATGGAATGATTCACTTGTACTAGGGTAAGATTTCATCTACGTTTAGATAGCTAAACTGTTCTGTATTCACTTCACTTTTGGTAAACCCTACATTAAACTTAGGCCGAAAGCATGTAGTTAAATTACATTGAAATTAAAATATATAAAATGAGATTACATTTGAGTGAAAATTATACAAAATAATAAATTTTACCATAATGTGATTATGATTAATCTAGAATCAAATTAAACAACAAGAAATAATCCGGTGGTAGAAAAACTAAAGACATCTATTTTTCTAATCAATAATTAAAAGTAATTGAATTTTATACAAGATACTTGGAGATTCAATTTTAATCAATTTAACAATTTCAAGATGAATGGTACAAAATTAGTTAACAATACATTAGCATGTCAATAAATCAATTAGTTTTCCTAAACTCACGCAAAATTTGGAAGGTATAATACAACTGCTTCTATTAGTAATACATATGGTGCACAACTAAATCTGGTAACAATGGGATTTACATTGAGTCAGCGCCTTGTTAAAGTTCATTAGGCCTTTAAACACATAAATTAGGTTTAATTTTTTGTGATTATAATCCCTCTATTACTCTCTTACAGTACCATACATTTTATTAAAAATAATTAAATTGAATTGAATTTGTATTTAACAAATCTAGTAAGTCTTAATATTTACTAGCAAGCTAAGTTTTCTAACATGCCCCAAGTTGCACAGTCAATATCTGTGCAGTAATTGAAGTCCGAAAATTGCTCTAAAGAGTGGAGATCCCACTTACTGATACAGAATCGGCTTAATCTGATTCCAAAGAGCTTTATGTCTATACCAATAAATGTGAAAACGTGGTTCGATCGCGTCGTGTCGGTATAATTGTCGGTCTTATTGCCATACACATAAAGCTTATTGTAATCGGTTTAATCGATTTCATGTCAATAAGTTAGAAGACTTTTAATGGCTTAGCTTTCAATGTCAGTTTTACATTTAAATGTACATTTATTTTAAAACGCAAATGGGTCCTTTTCTATGTCTCCACACCCAATTAGCTCAATTCAAAACATTTGATTAAACCATTGACTATTTATGTTTGCTCAAGAAAGTTAATCCCTTTAAAATAATTGGATTGGGGCATGATCTACTTACAAAAATGATTTCAAGTGAAATTATCTTTATTAATTATAATATAATATTATTTATGGCCATACTTCGTACCTCATTAGTAGTATAGTATCTACAGAACATAAAATTAGAAGTTTGAAGGTTCATTAATAGAATCTCAAAACTGGCTAAAGAGACAGGTTTTTTTCTTATGTTTTGGGAGGTAGACACAAATAACATGGTACTGCTTAAATAATATTACTTTAAAGCTTGTTATTCTTGGTGTTAGAATGGCCTTTAGCTCTATGGTTATAAAAAAAATATTATATCAGACAAAATTTCACACTGGTAGTTAATTTGTGATGTAGTATTTTAAATAATGATCGTCTTCATTACTCATAATACAGGAAATATTTTGAAAATATTTAAATAAAAACTAACAGTTACTTCAATTTAATGGCACATTTCTATACAGAGATATAAGTTAGTATGTAATGCAGCGTGTATAGAAGATTCTAATAGTATAAAATGCCGTTAATAACTGTTATAAGTTACTAGGTACATAATATATAACTAATTTATTAATTAAACATGAAAAATTGACAAACTTGATATACAAACGTAACTTTGTGGACAGGAAACAGTCCTATAAGGTACCAAATATACGCTTCAACATCAATACTATTATCCAAAACTAAGCCTCACATACTCAGTACATAGAAATTTACAATAACAATTTGTGAATTCATAAGGGTTTGGACCAATCAATGCATGTCACTATCACAAATATATTTGCCGGAAACGAATCGTCGCTTTACGAGAGACAAGCGATACCCACTGCCTATAAGCTCAAATTCTATTCCAGAAAGTGTTGCCCCTTCACAGTTGAACTGGGCTGAGATTGTGGCCTTTGTCGACGGCCCACTCGATAGCTCAAAACGTGCTCTCAGCGATCCTACGCCTTTATCTTCGGAGTGCTGCGACAATTCTGTAAATCGCCACAACGCTTGCTCGTTTTCAGAATTCCATGTGTTTTTGGGCATCGCTATGACGTTTTTCACTGCTCCATTCATGGGTACACATACGGATACGTTAAGCAGAGGCGACGGAGGGCTCATGGCGTGTAGGTTGTACTTGTAATCCACCTTAAGGTCAGTGTGGTCCAACTCGCATTTCCAGTAAGACACCAATTGGAACGGACAAGAGGCGGCACCTGTTTTTGGCCGAATCTGATACTTGAGAATGTCAACGTTAAAATATTGCGCGGTGGGATTCTTTTCCGACTGCCGTTTAAGGAGAGACGTCAAAGCGGGCATGTTAAATTCTACGACTGTCGTGTCACGTGTAGACATCATTGCGTTTATGCTAATAAGCTGCTTATTCGGTAATACGTTGTCCAATCTATGAATATTTTTTAATCTGAAACATAATTTTGCGGGGTTTGGATTATTGGCAAGCACTCCTACTATGCCGGTCGGAAAGGACAACATCATGTCGCCCGACATTTTAACTTGGCACTTGCTTTCTTCCGACCCGCGGAAGTAAGAATGAATTATTTCATGAAAAGCTACCGCCAAAGGTATGGTGTCTGCCATGCCTATGGTGAGCGGGGAAGGACCGCGGGAGCCGGAGGACCCTGCAGCTCGGAAATCACCCTCCGAGCGCCGAGAGGGCGGACGAGGAAGCGATATAGTCGATGTGGTCGGCGTCGACGTACGGAAATTTGATTGGCTCATTTCGCCAACTTCTGAAAAAAGATCGCCAACATCAGTCGTCGTTACGGGTGTAGGGCTTTCTAGTAAATGTGACTGGTTAGACTGCAAGGGCGCGTACGGATTAGAAACATTACCGTGTGGCGAAGCAGGATTGCTGACGGCAGGGCTTTGAAGGAAGAAGTTTAAATCTACCAGATCGCTACTAGCTTTACTCGCATTGACGTTGGAGCCGCGGCGGGTCGTCCCTATCTTGTACAGTGAGATGTTCTCCACTGTAGCTCTGAGTTCATCTACACTTGCAGACATTGGTGCACTGCCATTGCTAATGGGTTTTATTTCTACATGAATTTTCTGTTCCCTCTCTTCTTCAGAATCTGTGTCCGAAGATGAGTACACGCTGCCTTTTTCGTCTTTAGGTCTAATACAAAAACCTTCATCATCAACTTCAGGAGAATTCATCAAATCCTCCTTTGTTGGAACCTCCTCTTCTTTTTCCTCTAAATCAGACTTTTCACCTGGGTTAGAATTTTCGGAAATTTCATCTTTCTTCTTCTTAGATTTTTTTATCTTTGTCTTAGTTCTCCTACTGCGCAAAAACCATTTTGATTCTCTAAGCGTTGTACGACCCATGTTGTCATCTTTATCAGCTACAACAGGTGTGGCCGGAGTTCCGCTAGGGCTCGATGGAGCGGAACAGGGTGCCCCACCTTCAGCACTCACACTGGGCTCATCTTTATTTTGGAAATTTGGCGTGAACAAATTCAACAGAGAGGTAGTTCTTCTCGAGGTTTTGGTTGCAAATGATGGTTCCTTCTTTGCTGGCTTCACTGGTGGTGTTGGCTTGTGAGATCCATTTGATACAGTTGATATTTGATCAGCTTCTGAAATGGAATTATTGGCAGAGCTGGGTTTAGGCAATGTTGGAGGTAGTTCCACCAGGTTTGCCTTTTCAATTGCAGTATACTTCTCTATGAGGAACTGTTCCAGCAGCTTTTCAACTGTCAGCTCGAGACATTGGTGTTTAAAGTCTCTGTGTACTTGCCCCATAAGGTCATGATTGTTTTGAATGATATCGGCATATGCATTAACAAATTGTTTCATTTGTTTTAGATGTGCCTCCTCTACATCTTGGAAATGTTTGCAAGTTTGAGTCATTTTCTTTTCAAAATCTTGCTTTACGAGGTTATATTTTTCTGCCAGCTGCCTATAGTCTTCGTGAAGTTTCTTTATTTTTACCTCAGCCTTTTCAATGTCTTTAGTTGATGCATTATCTTTTCGAAGCTTTTCTAACTCAACAGACTTGCTTGTGTATACATCTTTAGCCTTTTGAAGGGCTTGTTTGGTGTTTTGGATAAGTAAAACTACCTCTAAAGTGTTAGATTCAGAATCCTTGACAGCTTTGTGTTTCTTGTGAAGCTCTTCAGCATATCTAGCAACATCTTTGACAAGTTCACTCACTTTTTGGAACATGTGCTGATGTAAATTCGATAATTTTTCCGCGGAGCACTTGAGTACCCCCCAGAAAGGTGCAAAAGTGCCCTGTGAGCAATTGCTGTTAGCTTGCTTCGCTAACTTGGCGAGTAATTTCGAGTTCGATTCCTCGATGTTAGACCTCTCTCTAAAATACTCGGAGAGTTCCTTGCTCGCTATCAGTCCGTATTTCATATTTTGATACAGTATGTCATATCCATTGTGCTCGTTGGCGAAATAATCTACGAAGTTGACACTCATCTTTGCTGTTACAAGGGCGACGTACGGTTACTCAATACATTATTTGTCACTCACTGACCTGTATTCTAGGATCGAGTTCAGTATCACCATTGTCGTCAGCCGGGATTGTGAACGAGGACTCTTCCATTGCAGCCTGCTAGGACTAGGAAGCCACCCAATCACCTAAATTACATCACCGACACATTAACGTATAGCGTCACCTTCACTCCACTAAACACTTGCAAATATATTGTTATTTCCAAATATACATCACTATCTAGAGTATAATTTAATTACTTCAGTTATAATATTACTAAATTCAAATATATACAGAATATGTTTATTTTACGAAATAAATTAAATACTAATTTTCATTCAAGATGACGTCCGCCTTCTTGACGTCAAATCACAACAATAGACAAGATGTCAAGAAAGAAACCAACCATTTTATATCGATTCCAAACATAGTCTATGATTCCAAACATAAACATCGACTTTTTTATGATTCCGATTTATAATAATTCGGCAACCAAGTTGTACGAGGTATGTGGCAAGCATGTTTATTTGTATTTAATTTTAACAACTTAATCAAAGAATCATCATCATCATTGTACATTTCGTTTTATCTTATAAAATTTACTCGATATTTGTACAAGCATAATATTTAATAGGTATATGAAGATGAAGAAGTAGAAAAAATATTAAAGAACTCAGTAATTTAGTACACTCAATCAAGTGTAATTTATATACAAGTGCTAAAGTGTAAAGTGTTAAAGAAAATCGCGACTTCTGCTTAAATATGTATATAGTTATTAATCAGTTAATAGTTACTTCAATAACAAAAAAAAATTCAAATGATACACAAGTGTCGACATAACACTTTCTTTAATAATTAATAATTTACCTAATAATTCTTTTGACATTGGTCTACTTCAAGTAGATTAAACAAGTATACGTCCATCGTTTGTAATGGCTTTGCTGCATCAATTTTATTGAACATCAAATAATTCACCTAAATAAAGTTGGGATCAGTGTGTTAATCGAAATTTAATAGCTGTCTCTCGATATAAAATTATGATGCTAAACTATACATTTAAATAAAGTCTATATTGTCTATGGTATAAACCAACAAAAACAAATACCGTACGAATTTGATTTTAAGTATCGGACATCTCTGTCTCTCTTTACTGATTTCATATGTAGGATCTTTTCATTCAGCGCCATGATTTTTTCACGGGTCATTTTATAATTTGACATATTACAATGCCTTTTCAATTTGTCGAATTTGACGTAAAACAACTTCAAGTCGCTTGAACAAAATCGTTCCAGTTTCGTTGTTTCACTGTGATCAGTTTCTGTTTCGCGAGCAATTTATTTCTATGAGTGACACAAGTATCAGTTGCCTCGTCAGACCCGAGCAATCGGTGCAGGCTCATACGTCCAGAGTTTGTTTCTGAGAGGGTGAACGCAGTTAATCTGTATGCAACTGTTACGCGTTGCCTCGACTATGTCTTACCAAGGATCACCATATTCGGGGCCGGGAGATGAATACGACTTCGAGGACGATGGGTACGACGATTTGGACGAGTACAGGGACCCGGAGGACGCGCTGCCGCCGGCGCCAGCGGACGACAGTGACGAAGGTAAGGTTTGTTTACGATCGTCACGTCCATCCTATTTTGGCGTCATATCACTGTTCTTCGTCACTACAACCTGTTATTCCCAATTATTAGTTCGCGTTGCTTGTAAACAGAGGTTATGTAACAATAACAAGGTTAGGTTATAGTATTGTTTTATGCATGACCACCTTCCCGCCTTTTGTTGGATACCACTCAGATGACGTAATGCGACCACCGAATCAGTACTTTCTCCTGCCTGAGAGGGAATAAATAAACGCAAATTCATTCATGACCTGTTTTCTCAGTATTTAAGTTAATTTAATTCTATAAAACTTTCTAGAAAACTATACATACAATATGAAATAACAGGAATAAATATCAAATAAAAAAGTACTCATATCCCTGTTGATGCGCTAATAAGTTACAATAGAATTTATCAAAATAATATCACCATCATAAATGATCATATGACCAACACCTTACTTGACCCCATAACTATATAAGGTATATTTTGGGGTGATTGATAAATTGTTTAAAATCACTAAAAGATCTTACACCATTGAATCTATGCATGTTTCCATACATATTATACAAACGTGATTGGAACTTCAAAATTTCATTTTTGAAAGTTTGTAAATCCTATTAACTTTATAGTCAATGAGGAGGCACAGCATTAAAGTTGTATGAATGCATTCAAATAAGATATCAATTTAACAACATTGCCTATGTAGGGACAGGCCCATTAATGTAGACACACTCATGGCGGCCACGTTGCTCCTGCACTCACCACCCTCCTGATTGTACGAGTTACGTCATACAGAACCATTGAAATAAAAAAAAGCGGCCAAGTGCGAGTCGGACTCGCCCATGAAGGGTTCCGTAGCAGCAAGTAACATAATATAAAAGTTCTTATAGTTTGTTGTAACTGATTGATGTTTTAATAACAGTGTATTTAAAAAAAAAACACTAGATCTCGTTCAAACCAATTTTCAATGGAAGTTTGCATGGTAACATACATCATATAATTTTTTAGTTTTATCATTATCTCAATTTAGAAGTTACAGGGGGGACGGACACATTTTACCACTTTGGAAGTGTCTCTCACGCAAACTATTCAGTTTAGAAAAAATGATATTAGAAACCTCAATATTACTTTTAAAAACCTATTCATAGATACCCCCCCCCACAAGTATGGGTTTGATGAAAAAAAAATTTTGAGTTATAGTTCTAAGTATGGGGAACCCCTAAAATTTATTGTTTTTTTTTTTCTATTTTTGTGTGAGAATCTTAATGCGGTTCACAGAATGCATCTACTTACCAAGTTTCAAGTTCTTATAGTTACGGAAAAAAGTGGCTCTGACATACGAACTGACAGACAGACAGACATGACAAATCTATAAGGGTTCCGTTGTTTGCCATTAGGCTACAGAACCCTAAAAACCCTTACATAAAGTTGAAACTTAAAAAATAAAAATGAACACTGAAATATGGGGACACAAAAATTATTTACAAGTATAGGACATACCTATGGTAACATCCATACACAAAAATCCGTCATGTCCAGTTTATTTAATTATCCATATAAATATCAATATTGGAAATGATTTTCAATTTCTTTGCCCCGCATCAATTTCCATTAAAATGAAATTACGAATCTATTATTACTACTATGTTTCATTATGTGTGTTACTAATAATAGTACACATATCACATAATGAAACATTTCCTATGGTAGAATTGAAATAAAAGCAGTAAATCAAAAAAAAATTGAAATTAACATTCAAATATACATGTACAGAAAATTATAACCAAAAGTATAAAAATGGTTCAATTTGTTATTATAGAAAGCCTGCATGAGCTTTTTTCATTATGTTCCTAACTTATGTAAGTATGTTAAAAAAAATCATATAACTTGTTATATATTATACTAGATGTGCCTTGCGGTTTCACCCGCGTTAATTTGTGGAAAAAACTAACTACTAAAATACATGATTTTATATAGCCTTCCTCGATAAATGGACTATCAAACACAAAAAGAATTTTTCAATTCGAACCAGTAGTTCCTGAGATTAGCGTGTTCAACCAAACAAACTCTTCAGCTTTATAATATTAGTATAGATAGAAATTAATAGTGTGAATATTACTCCGATTAAGAATGATGGGGACTTATGCAAGTTGGTAAAAATTTTAATATTTTTTGTTATCTATGATTCAGATACAGAGGAAGCCAGTGAGACTGAAATGCCCAACAATGATGAACCTGTTGAAATTAAGGAACAGTAAGTAAAACTACTGAAATCTATATAATAATATGCATCTTTAACCCTAATTTAAGATTCCCTGTGTCATCGGTGCCATGGTCATTGGACAACACACAGACAAGAACACACCCGGACTGAGAACAAATATTCAAACTTATTATTCAAATTTCCGCCTCTGGGAATTGAACCCAGGACCCTTCCAAGGGCGGTTCAGCATGGTAACCATTACACCACATGTCATCTAACATAGATTCTTGTTAGTACAATGATTCCTTTAAAAATTTTGTTTAAAATTTTCATTTTGTCCAAAATAGTTCCAAGAATAATGGAGAAGCTGATCAATTTAATTCTATTAAGAATTTGAAAATCAACGTGCTAGCCAATGCGACGCCAATTAAAATTGTTAATAGATTGATTTTAAAAGTTTTGTTTTAATGCGCCGGTATAGAAGAGGTGTGATGCGGATTATATTTCCGCCGAAGCGAAATAAGCTGGCTGTAAATAATATAATCTGTCTAGAACTACAGGTGCGATGTCATGTGGACTATGCACGTGCTAATAGCCAAGCTAAACGGTGCCAAACAAACAATCTTAAATAGGTACGATGTATGTATAACGTGGATAAAATAAAACCCTGCTACTGAAGTATGATACGGTGAAATATACACTGCTTGAACATATGAAAAAACTCTTGGGAAGTTCCTTACGGGCTACGGCTACTTATCCCGGGTTATTTACGGTAGGGCTTATTTGAATGGCGTAGTTTTTTTTTACTTTCGAAAACTAAAATTATGACAATATATTAATTTTATTGTTGAACCTTCCAGAATGTACCAAGACAAGTTGATGAGTTTGAAGAAGCAACTGCAACAACTAGAAGACGGCGTGTTGCCAGAGTTTCAGAGGAGGGTCAAGAGGCTAGAGCATCAGCTACATGAGCGATTGAGGCTAAACAGGATATATAAGTAAGTATTATTTAGGTACATGTATAATTTATACTAAGCACAATTATATGTATTCATAGTTTAAACTTTTTTCTTTTTCTTCTTTCTTTTTTGGCCGGCAACGCGTCAGTGATGCCTTTGGTGTCGCTGATGTCCATGGGCGACCGTAGCCACTTACCATCAGGTGGATGGTCAGCTCGTTTCTCCTCGTTTTCTATAAAAAAAACAAATGTCCACAGGAAGAAAATGAGCAAGAAAACCTATGTTTAGATTATTGTATTTCCATTAACGCATTAGGTAATTTGTCCTGTAAGATTAGTGGTAAGTTTATATAAATAAATAAATAAATAATAAATGTTGAATGCACGGCATGTATTGGTATTTTTTTTTTGTTGAAATTGCCACAAAGGTAATCTGGTGTTACATTACTGTAAGCTATAATAACACGTTTGTACTCCAAATATGACGGGCGAACTTCGTATCGCCTAACAATCAATGAATGTAGTGATATTTTTAACTAAGATTTTATAGTTTTAGTTGGTTTAACAAATGGACATCTTTAAAATCGATACAGCCGTTATTAGCCTCTCCTCCCTCTCCCTCTAACTCTCGCTCACCCTCTCCCTTACATTAAGCTAAAGCTTACATATTATTTTTACATTTCTAAGTTCTGCCAAGAGTAGAAAATAATTAAAGTACTAATAATATCGCTATTAAAATAGGTTGGTGGTAGAAGGGTGAAAATATAGGGATGTGTGTATTTTTTAATGCCGAATCATAAAAAAATTTAATTTAAAAAAATTGTCCAAAAAATAAAAAATAATTTTTTTATGGTAGACAACCCTTATCATTTATTTTGGGTATGAAAAATTCTCATCTCAGACCTACTATACAAAATTTCATAAGAATCAATCAAGCCGTTTCGGAGGGGTTTTGTTACTAACACTGTGATACGAGAATTTTATATATTATAATTAGATATACAATTCCCCAAGTAATTTTTCTCTTCATTCGTCGGCAACGCTTCGGTGATGCTTTTGCTGTTGCTCTTGTCCATGGGTGACAGTGACCACTTACCATCAGGTGGAATGCTCATTGTCAGCTAGTATCATAGAAATTCTTGACTTCTTTATCTTCTTTATACTTCTTTATCGAAGCAGTGTTGCTGTTTCGGCTTCACTTGTTAATATGTTAATTTTAATTCAACAGGGATCACATGTATGATGTAGTGGAGAGAGAGTATGTAGCAGAGAAGAAGGCAGCCGCCAAAGAGTTTGAAGAGAAGAAGATTGAGCTCAGGGAGAACCTTCTGAATGACTTTGAGGACAAACGGAAGATGATAGAGAACGAGAGGCACAGCATGGAACTAAATGGAGATTCTATGGAGGTGAGTTTTTAATAAAAGCATTATTTAATATTATAAGAATCAAATAATTGCCATATCGCGCTTAGTCGGCCTTGAAAAAGAAGTCTTATTATGTCTTTCTTACACTTACAATAAGTCCAGGTGTCATAGTATGAAGAAACGGCTGTAATCATTGCGACCAAACTTGGTCTATTGTACCAAGGTCAAACCCATTATCATTAACCTAGTTGTCAACTTACCACTTAGACGCACCATAGGACTTAAAACTTCTCGCAATGTGTCCTGGTGAAGTCGGTAATCGGCTCTAACCCTTCATTCGTACCCAGACCTACCAGCACTAACATAGTCGCCAACTTACTATTCTGACGTTCTATCCTAATCCTTCTCCCCTCCCAGGTGAAGCCAGTAATGAAGCGCATCCTCCGGCGGCGCGCCAACGAGCCGGCCCCCGCGCCAGAGAAGCGCCGCAAGCCGCTGACAACCACGCTGACCTTCCAGTTGGACGAGCGCGACATCGAGGCCGACCTGCGGGCCATCGCGCGCTCCCCGCCGCCCAGACACGCGCCAGTCAACTCCGTGCCCAGGAAACATCTCAACTCCAACAGCTGTGAGTGTTGGGCCTTGTGGCCCTGCTACTGCCGCATTAACGATAATGCCGACGGATGTGTCAGGCCGCAGATGTGGCCAACAGAATTCAAATCCTACGTCGTTTTAATCTGTGCATAAACTGTCATCCGCTATTCAACCCAAACCCTATAAGAGCCCTAATTCTTGGCCACACCTGCTTGAACACACAGTCTAGTAATTCTGGTATTAAATTACAAATTACATGACATTTGATGGCAAGAACATAATTGTAAGAGGCACTGTACTCTGGCGTTAATATTATCTAGAGAAATGAGAATCCATAAATAGGATTTATATATTATTTAGGCACAGGGAAGATAAAATATCAATCTCTATAACTGTTCTCTAGGCGACTCGCCAGCGCGGGAGAGCACCGCCACGGCTACAGGCGGGGGCGGTGGGGGCGGCGGGGGCGGTGGGGGCGGGGGCGAGACGACGGACGCGCGCGTGGAGGACGGCAAGCTGCTGTACGAGCGGCGCTGGTTCCACCGCGGACAGAGCGTGTACGTCGAGGGGCGGGACCTGCCGCGCTTTCCCGCGCACATACACGCTATTACGGATGAGGCGGTTAGTGTTACTCACGACACAACTTATATACTTCGTCAAACTCTAGTTGGATGGCCGTCTGAAAGGTTTTCTAACGTTTTTTCATAAACGTTTAAAACGATACGGTAAAAAATGTTGCGGATATGAAATCTGGTATACGGAATCAGGTAGTCTGCGTGAATAATTATTGTAATGTGTAACTTACACTGATCTCATTTATGGCGGCATTTGGCTAGAACGAATACAATCTTATAGGATTGTAGACAAGCGTTAAATGAAGCGCTCAAACCCTATCACCTTGTGTCAATTCTAAGTGATACACAAAGTTAAGCAACAGAGGGCGCTGTTGGTAGTTGATGGATGGGTGACCGCTAGTGGCGAAAAATTTCTTGAGCGCTTCCGTACTTCTGAGGGCACGTAAAACCGTCGGTCCGGGTTGTTATCGTAAGATCGTCAAGCCAATAAGATAATATGTGAATAACGATAATTGTGTAGCCTCTTATTTGTAAAACAATAATAATGTTCATAATATTGTTGCAGATATGGGTGAAGAAAACTAATATGGAGCGTTTTCGGATATACGTATCGCATCTCGCTCGCGGTAAAGTGACTTTAAAGAGACGAGCCTCGTAACTCGGTGAATAGATAACTGTGCGTGTGTGGTGGTGTGGTTCCGTGTACAGTGTTAGTACGTGCTAGATGTGTGTGTGTGGACGAGGTTCATCACAAGTGACGCAAGACAAAGTGCCAAGCGAGGATGAATTATTGTGCGAATTAATTTTATAAAACATGCTATAAAGTGATGCACATACTATATGAATCAGTATCTTATTTATGTTTTTTCTAAACTACCATGCATTATTCAAAGCATAATGAATTTTCTACTTGTATGTGATACGAAAAGTAATATTTCTAATTAGATTTTATTAATAGGGATGAAATCACGCACAAAAATATGAAGTACCAGTTTGGGAGGAACTGTGTTTTTTCCACAGTATAATTTTGTTTTATATTTTTTTTTGGTCCAAATTATATTATTAGCAGACTGCTCTTAGCTGTGTTTGATTGATAGAGATTGGTATCTATGACTTCCTGAGTTTTTTTTTCAAATTGATAGGTCCACTCTATTGGCATTTACGGCATCACTTAGCATATGGAATGACACAGGCAGTCTTGGTATATTTATTAAATCACAAATTATTTTGTTATGTTGTGGTGATGTAATTTAACAATCTTTCTTTTTGCACATTTGGTTTGTGCAATCTTAATATACCTAATTAAGATATTCCCACTTACAAATACATAAAGCATTATTGTTTGAAAGGATTCAGTCAAATCACATTGAAAATAAATGTTTTATTTTGTGTTAAAAAGCAGAAACTGACAATTATTATTCGGACCGGTGTACAGGGATAGGTCATCCCAGTCTTTTGGAATGAAGTTTTTATGGAAAAAGCTGGCAAAGAAGCTGACGATCCACCTGATGGTAAGTGGCTATCATCACCCATGGATATCAGCAACACCAAAGGCATCACTGATGCGTTGTCGGCCGACAAAGAGAGAAGAAAAAGAAAGAAAGAACTGGTTCTGAAGCCCCCAGCCGGAACACGAGTCGTTTGGCAGCTGACTCATGCTCAACACACTTGCTCAACACACTTGCTCAACACACTTGCTTAACACTACAAGCAATTGTGTTGGTAATTAAGAAAATTTACTTTGGAGTTTCATAATACTGTTGTATGAAGTTCGGTTTTTGGTGCACAAGTTTCAGATATTTTTCATATCTACACATTTTAATTGGCAGCTGACTGATGTGTTTAAGGCTGTATGTCGAATACTGTAATGTACCTGTCAATCGTCCTGGAACTTTCTTAAAAAATAACATACATAGAATTTATAATTTTTCCTTATTATAAACAAAACAATAATTGTTTGTTCTGATTTTAAACATTCGCAACGTCGCCGGTTTTCGGTTTGAGTATTTGTATGTCCATTAGCAAGATGGATATATGTTTAGGGAAAGTGTGACCGACCACTCAAGTTTCGAACAATAAAGACCTCTATCTCCGGCGTCCACTGGACTCCTCAACAGACAAATTATGTTATATTGTAAATATTGTAAATGTAAATGTGGTGTAATATACAGATCAAAATATGATGTATGTGTTGTTACATAGAAGGGACTGGTTTTGGACTGTCGCTTTTATTTCAGATTCCCTTTTATATTTGTGATTTTAATTATATTATGTGTAAATGTGTTGTGAGAAATTGTAAATATACTACGAGATGTTTTTACGGATGTAGATGATATTTGAGAACAAGATCTTTTAAATATATGAATTATAAGAGTAAAAATGTATTTTATTACCCAGTATTTAAACGATGGGATTTTAAACTCTCATATTCCTGTCAGACCCTGCATAGTTATGAGTGTCAAGCACTGTACTGCAAAATTAAATTTTCTTTGTTATAAAACTCCTAAAGGCCTCGTAAACTCATTCCCTCTAAAAATACGCATTTTCAACTTGCATCTAGTAGGTTAAAATGACCAAAAAAAAATATATAATTGTCATAGATTGATTCATACTTTTTAATGTGCAGGACATTTTCGTTTTTTCTTTCCCATTTCTTTACCTATGCAACCATCAAAATTAAATTCAAAATATAGAGAATTTGCTATTAATAGTGTAAATGTCTTTTTTTAAGAATTTTAAAGGGCTGTATTACATTTTCGATTTTTTGGTCGTATTATTCTAGCAGGTGCCTGCGCGAGCGACGGGCGCCATACGGCGACTCGGCGACTGCCCTTTGGAAGGGGAGCCTGTGTTTTCGTCCGCCAAAACGCTCCCGTAATTTACGATCGATTTTGTAGTTATTTCCTTCTTTCTACTACAGAATACATAATTTAGCGTTCGGACGCTTGGCTACAGTTTATTGTTCGGATTTATTTGTTTACTTTATTAGTAGTTACATCAATATCAGTAAAAAATGAGTGGAAGTAGACATTGTCCTGCCGTGGGGAAGCCGAAGACGCAACACGCAAGGTCATTGGCATATAGGAGCGCCAGGGAGCGCTTTAATTGAAATCAGTTCAGCATTAATTGTTTACAGCCTTCGAAATTAAATGTAAAGTAAAATTTTTATAGGCCCATGTACAATCTAAACTAATTATAAAAAGAAATTGAAATTATTGAAATTGAATTTATTATTAAAAAGGTTTTGATTTATTGTTTGCTTGCTGGTCTCAAAAACTACTGACCGAATTCACAAATTCTTTCAGCAATAGGATGGTCTAGTAACATAGGCTATAATGTTATTAAAAAAAATACGGGTTCTATACAAAAACCGAAGCAAAGCGGGGGTGTACTAGTGTACAATAAAAATTGTTCGTCGTAATAATTAATTTACGTTTAATAAGTACCCGCTATCAGATAACAGATGGCGCCTTGCACTTAAAAATACATTTTCTACTGATTGTTAGGGTCGCGTGTTTCAGTTAGCCTTTTACCAAGTATGCATTTAAATTCTATTGGCATAGAAATAAACTTATTCAAACGACGCATTTCCTATAATGGATCTTTCTTACCTTGATGTGTTCGTCACAGATTAATTTCCGCAAGTTAACGTTAGATAACAAAACAATAAGAACTCACATAATAACTGAACGAATATATATACATACTAACACATTATTATGAACAATTAAAATGTTAAAATTAATATAATATAGTAATTCCCAGAAATTAACAGCTATTAATTTCATGATTGAGATGGTATACCTACTTCCAGGCGTTTTGTACTTGCTAAATACTTATATTCGTGTACTAGCGGTCAGCCCACGGCTGCGCTCGGGTTTTTCGCGATAATAATTACCTACCCTATGTCTTATTCCAGATCTGTGTGCTTTTCATGAAAATCTGTTCAGTAGGTACTTTTTGGAAGAGTCAAACAAACGTGGAACAACTATCAATTGACCGTCACAAACGTTCACAGTTATCATATTATTTAGTAGGATGTACCTACATATTGCACATAACATTAATATAATATATCATATTTAATGTTTACTTACAATCGGTAGGTCCTATGTACCCATTGAAGTATAATGACATAGAACAGACATCTAGAACAAAATGTGTGTCCCGAAACCGCGATGACGCGTTCTTTTTTCAAACTCTAGAAGGTGATTTACATAGAGTAACTTTGTATAAGACACTTGCCGAACCACGACAAACAGTCAACGACTCTAAATCTTTAGCTCTTCCAAATGTTTGATTTAATGTTTAATTGAATTCACTGAGTAATGTAATACACATAATTTATTATTTACCAAAGAGTAGGTACTATAGTCATTCTTATCGGGCTTATTTATTTGTCCATTAACACGCTTACTTGCCAAGTGTGTAAGCCCGACTCATGATTTTTTCAATTCAATTCAATTGACTGACCTGAACTGACTGAACTGACTTGAATTGATTCAAGTCAATTTATTTGCATTTCATTCAAAAATGGCGGGAACATTCCACAATAATTGAAATAAATTCGTTTTAGTTGATTTAAGTTAATATTTTGTTTTCTTACTGATGATAAGTAATACCATTTTCTTTTTTGTATTTTTTTACGTGCAATTGTGACAGGTTCTCATCACGCAAGACGGCATTTTTTCAGTTTGTTACTAAACAATTTTGGCATGCGGCCGCAATGAACGCAGGTGAGTGACAAGCAAGTGAGTGAATGAAGTGAGCCTTCCTGGCCACAATGAATGCACCCGACTCAATGTTCGGGGTGTCTGTTCTATACGAAGTAATAGTACTTCAATGTATGTACCTACTATCTTTGGGGTTAAAACGTGCGAACCCGCACCCAATGAACTAATATACGAACCCCATAAAAGATAAGCGATACGAAGAGGTAGCCAAAGAGTTCTTTTAAGTGTCTGGTTGGACGCGACGGTTGTGTGTTTTACCTACTTTTACGATATTGTCAGTGCGGTTAGGCGCCAGAAAACAAACAGAAATTCGAAACCAAACCACATTTTAAAAGTGGAACCACAATGTTTTTGCTACGGCTTCTCATTGACATTTATTTTATATACTTAGTGATTAAGACCAGACATAATAATTTGGCGCTGCTGTTATTTGGTTAAGTTGGCAAAAAATGAGGACAGGTTTAGTCAGGTCTACTCAATTACATTGCTATAGCTTATATGAAAAAAGAAACAAGGGGTTTTCCGGTAGATCGGAATAAGGTTGTTGAGTATTAAAAATTGTTACACTTTTGTCAGGAATCGATAGAATTTTTGAAGTAAAATTTCTTTAGGCGCGTCTTGAGAGTAACTCTATTTTTCAGACGGAAGTATTCGGACGGAAATAAGTTTCTATAGTCTATAGTCTGTTGAATGTCAAATGAAAACAAAATTAAACAAAATTGAAGTACAGGTACATCAATTCTATTAAGATAACATTGTGTCTGTGACAAGTCTATAGATTAAATAAGTATTACGGGGATAACGAAAAACCAGTAAGAATGCCGCATCAAGTCCGCTGCAAACTTGACAAGTATACTTGATCATGTATATCCAGTATTAGTTGATGAGGAGCGGCTTAGGTATTTGATTATTGCCTTTTATAATATCAAATTAGGATACCCACATACTAGTACACGTTTTATCAACGAATAAGTATGCTTTGGTTGTTTTTAATGCTAGCCGTATTGGGGCGGCTTAGAATACTAACCTCAATCGCACACCGGATGGGTGTCGTAAGAGGCGACTAAATCTGGCCCGCTGGTCGTGGGCCCCTCGAGGGATTGTATTGGTAATATTGATTTTAATTGTTAATACCATTATTACTATTTCTCCATGGGGTTCGCCTCAATATCTACCACCCTTGAGCATGAGTCAGCCGCCAAACAATTCGTCGTATTCCGGCTGGGGGCTTGAGAGCCAGTTCTTTCTTTGTCTACTCTCTTTCTTGGCCGGCAACGTATCAGTGATGCCTTTGATATTGCTGATGTCCATGGGCGACGATAACCACTTACCATCAGGTGGATCGTCAGCTCGTTTGCCGGTTATTTCCATAAAAAAATGAATGTTAATTAGCAATTCCATCATAGCAGCGATGGCTGAGTAAACTAAAGAGTTCGTCATAATTTTACTGTCAAGTTGTGTATTTGAAACAACGTCACTGGTTAGCGTGTTGACTAGATATTCGACATTGCCGTCCCGATCCTAGCGTGGAAATAAAAGATACCTACTCTTAATAGACGACGATGATGGAATCGAAATGTTTATACCTATATTTGAATTAATTAGGACTGGAACTGGATTGTTGAATTAATGAATATGGCTGCAAAATAAGTATCTCGACGTGGTGAATTAAGTTAATCCTTTCGCAATGTCGCCTTTCATTCATCCTCAATAAACTTCTCATTAGTAGGATTTAAATATTTAAACTAAAGCACCGCTGGATGTAAAAAAATAAAGTTTACAAGGAAGGTGTGGTAAGCTTTGAGATTCAAATCAGTCTGCAGTCGCCTCTTGACGTAGGTCGATAAAACAGACTAGATATTTCATTGTGTCAAGTTACAAGAAGTAGCGAAATTGCTGAAAGTAATAGGTATTGGTACCTTCAAATACTGGGAAGGTAATCAGGAGGGTTTGATTTTAAAAGAAGGTGCTTAGTGTTCCTTGTCGTTAGGCAGAAAAGTTACCAGTATGGACAAAACTGAACTGATAAATAGGCGTAGAATCCAAGAAGAAACTTGCGTGTCATAGGTTGTTGTGACATAGATAGTTGACTGTGGTTTATTAGTATGTGGCAGGAACGAAGTTCCTTAGTTTTTTTTTTTAAATTAACATCGTATCTCGGTTTCCACTTGGGTCATATAAACTGAATAACATTACCGGCAGGTGTCAATAGCCATCGAATTCTCGATTCATTTGTATTTCGTTGTCTAGAATTTTCGATAAAGCCTGTTATTATTTTAAATTCGACCGATCGCATTATAGGCAGTCTCGTGTTTAATAATATCGACGTGTTGCTGGAATTCGCAAAAAAGCCACAAAAGAAATAAGCAACGTAAAAATCAGTGGCTACAATAAAGGGTTTTATAATTTGGTATTTCGGAGATTGGAAGTATTTTGTCATTGATTTATCCTTATTACAAGTTGTTTTCTTCTATGGGCAAATCTGCGTAGCTACTGAGAGCTGCTGCAGCATGAGAACAAGCAACCCTCCTATAGAAGTTTCAGCGATGTCGGTCACGCATTTATTTCCATGTCGGACGGAGATGAACGACCTCAGTTGTATCTCGTTTAAGTGTTGGCCGCAAAATTTTACCACTCGAAACACAGTAACAGGTAGGTACCTAATAGATACTATAGATATATATACCTATAGCGAAAATTCCACCTCAGGTGAATCGTATAATCGTTGGTATAATCTCATATTGGTAAAGACAAATCAGTAAAAGACAGATCAAGTAAAGACCGCTGCCAATATACTTATCAGAGACTTTTTTTTTATAGCCTGAAGGGCAGACGAAAAAGCATACAGGCCACCTGATGGTAAGTGGTTACCGTCGCCTATGGACATGAGCAATACCAGAGGAATCGCCAATGCAACGCCGGCCCTGAAGGAGAACTCTTTTCACACCTTTTTTGAAGAACCCCTTACCCCATGTCATAGCGCTCCGGGAATACCTCGGAAGGAAGCCCATTCCACAGTTTGCACGTGCGTGGCAAAAAACGTTCGTGAAAATCGGACTGTAGATGTATTCCACGAGTTCAATCGGTGTGGATGGAACTTCAATACTCGGCGAGAGGTGCGATGATGAAAAAGAGACGTAGGCATCAAGTCGAACAATTTCTCGGAGCACTCACCGTTGTAAAGTCGGTAGAACACGCAGAGAGAACTGATGTCTCTAATGACTGATGAACTGATGACTGATGTTACCAACCATTGCCGTCAAGAAACGATGCCGGAGCGGGCCGCGGGGCAGTTGCACCTGTGATAATTCTTCCACGCGTAGGAGTAGGATCTATTCTATGATATTTGTAAATTAGCTTCTCTTAATAGAAGTGCACAATATACGGCGGATCATAATTATGGTATCCTTGTATCTGATCATACCTTACAAAGGAAAATAGCCATTCTATTGTATGCACATATCAGCTTTTATATTTTACTTTATCCACGTTGCTTTTGAGCTTAACGACGTTGAATACCACATCATAATCAGGGACTATAAATTTACTTCAAAAATGCAATTAATTAGAGAGTATGGCTATCTGTGGAGGTAACGAAGGGCACCACCATATCTCGAAATGCGAAAGCCATTAAATATTTATGTTTGACACAACACGATGCCATAATGACTTAATTTTGCACCGTGCTCTCGTAATGTATGGTAATAAATACACTCAAAATATACAATGTCTTACTTAATCCGCGTATGACGACTAGTGGCCTGGGTTGGGGACGGGGTGTCTCGTTAAAATATTTGTTGAGCGTCTGTTTACGATTTACATACTAAGCAGATGTAGCTGGCTATGGGACCGTCAGCACAAATCAAGTCGCACCCTCAATGGAAAAAAAGCATAAGTCGTCTTACATTGAATTTTAGTTAAGTATTAATATGATTGGAAAGAGGGACAAAAGCTGCATATGCTCTATTTTTTTCAAATTTTTATCATTAATCTTGAAGGTTTTGTGCAAGAAATCTTAATGTAAATAAAAAAATCCTTTGACTGCTTACTGATATTTTAACAGTTTTTTTGCTCTCCCGTAAAATTGCAATTTTCATCTTATGCCTTTTTTCCACTGAAGGTGCGAAGTAAACACTTCCATAAACATGGACGCGTGCCGCATAAAACTGGTTGGTAGCTGAAAGTAATTGGAATCAGCCGGCTGGTCTAGGTCTACGTAAATTTATTGGTTTGTATAAAATATGAAACGTGAACATCCTGTTTTCCCTCGGAAATGTTTGAAGGAAAACACATTCCTCTGTCACACTTATTGTGATAAACTTAACAGCTTGCCATATTTATACAATTTACATTATGTATCTAATTAAAGAAGCCATATTAGTACCTGGTTAGAAAGGCTTTTAAAATTGATGGCAACGGCATTTCCACGGAAAGGTTTCTTTTCGTCACTGCTATGGAAAATTTTTCTGTAAGGATATAATCTGGGAACACTGGATTGAAGACATTTGTTTTCAAGTTTAAAAATATGTAAGTACCTATATTTTAAGTATCTCTCAGAGCTTGAAGAGAGAAATGTTCTACTTTTCTTTATTTGGCGTTTTTTATGGTTTTAAAGCGTTATTTACCTACGACGAGAATAACAAGATTGGAACATTACTTTTGACTGTTTTTTGTGTAAGCAGGTAATAAAGTGTTTTGAACAAATTAAGATTTTGACCTGTCAAGGGACATATAACATTGTATGTACGTAATGAACCAATAAGATTTTGGAGTCAGAGGAGTCATTAAAAAAATGTTCTTGTGGAGAGCCAGTCTCTTTCGACCCGGTTCAACCTTGACTTGAACTCATCACAATGTGTTCACACTAAGCTATAATCACAAGGGTTATTAGCCAAAGCATTCTATTCCATTCGCGCCCACACAGCATTTAGTGTTCCACGATTGAGGTTCTAACTAAATACGTTCGAGCGTTCGAGTCATGTGTTTATTTAGTTTATTTTGAAGAACTTTAATTCTAAATGCGATCATCTAAATCTATCTATGTATGTTCTTTCACTTTCCGAAAGTTGTCTAGAAAAATCACCTTTGCTTCCATACTAATAATTAAATATAGCAGCGAAGGGAACTCTTACGTAAAACGTACGCTGTAAAGCCCTCCGTTACATCGCTCAGAAGACCACCTTTTGTGCTGTTTCTAATGAAAGTTGAAGAGTAGGTATATTATAGTAGAGTAATTCTCTCTATCCATTGCGTCGCTCAGCTTGAATAATACAAATAAGAATAAGAAAATATGTTGCAGAAATTAGGGAATATATCAGTTATCCATATAGATAGCTTTAAAGCTCCAGTTCTCTAGGTCACTTATGATAGTATGGTTTATAATAAAATTCCATTTATCTATCTCCATTAATGTCTCATTTATGTCTGCGCTAGTAAGATTTCGAATTCAAAACTATTCGGCATGGCCGTTGAATTACAGTTTTCTTAATATTGCTCAATATTCTATGTAATGAGATATAATATCTCTACGTTTTCTCAAAAAATTAAAATAATTATCATTTATTTCAATTATTCTACTATATGTACTATATGTTTGTGCTCATTTAGTTTATCATGATGATTTTTAAAACAAGAACGAATACTAATGTATAAATATAAAACAAATGAAGCCTTTCTCTCGGTGTTCCTTTATTACAATATTTACAATAGCCGACACGGTGAGCAATAACAAATTGTTGAAAAGAAGTAAAATATGTTACTGGAACACATTCATAACTCTTCTCTCGTCAAAGCAGAAAATTGTAGACAAGGTCAGACGTTAAAGCTAGACATTTAAATAGACTATTTGAGCATGAAATATAGGTTTAAACAAATATACAGTTAAGTATTTAAAGTGTTTGTAAGTTTGTTTGTGTTTTCTCTAGCAGATACTTAAGTAATTACTTCTTACTGGTGATACTGAAAGCTAGGTTTCACTATCATTGTAACAGTGAATGACTTTTCCATGTAAATAGCCGACAACCGAGATTATAATCGATGTTGTAACTGAGATATTTTGCCTTTTATTAAATCACAGTTTAAGGCTCGTCAAGGCTAAGTACCTTAACACTCCTATCAGTTTCTGCACGGTACTTACAATGTACGCCCTTAGGCCCTTAGGCATTAAGTCCGCCCTTTGTAAAAAAAAAACCTGTTTTAGGTCTTGCAAAAAAAATAAAAATGTTTCGTTACGATATTTAATAAATATCTGATCAATTCAAACACTTCTTCATTGGATCAATAATTAAAACTGTTAAAAAAATTGTTTATATATTACTTACTTAGCAGTGATAGCCTAGTGGTTAGAACGTTGGTCTCCCGAACGCGGGGGCCCGGGTTCAAATCCTGGCACGCACCTCTAATTTTCAAATATTATGTGCGTATTACAAGTTAATTATCACTTGCTTCGGTGAAGGAAAACATCGTGAGGAAACCTGCACACCTGAGAGTTCTCCAGAATGTTCTCAAAGGTGTGTGAAGTCTACCAATCCGCACTTGGCCAGCGTGGTAGACTATGGCCTGTACCCCTCACATTGTGAGAGGAGACCCCGAGCTCAGCAGTGGGACAATTATGGGTTGTTGCTTTTACTATATTACTTACTAGGAAATCGCCCTCGCTTCGCTTTGGGAAAAATAGTAAAAAAAATTATAATATAGCCTATGTCACCCGGGGATAGTGTAGCTTCCTAACAGTGAAAGAATTTTTCAAATCAGTTCGGTAGTGTTGGAGCCTATTCAATGCAAACAATCAAATCTTTCCTCTTTATAATAATTATATTATTAGTATAGATAATATAATCTACTCTACACTTGTCAGTTGTTCTTATCCCCGCGACCGCGTCGTTACGGACACTTTCGTCGCACGTCTACGTCACGTCGTCGCTCTAAAGACGGCTAAAAGATTTGATTGTAGTTCTTTATAGAAGTACTAATGATATTATGTACTTATTAAATTTTGTAGTACGAATTAAAAAAATAAGAAACGACTTTTGATGAAAGATATTGTGTTATATTAGGTTTGTAAGGCTCATACAGTCAAGCCTGGTAGAGGGGGGTTGGCTTTCTTGGCTTTTCTTGAAAAATTTTTTTATCAATCAATTTGGAACATTCTAGTTTTAATTAAAACGGTAGGTAGGTAGGTATGTATGCTTCCATATTGGTCCCATATTTTTGTCATATGGTGGGATCCATCATAAAAAATCCATAAGGAATTGAATTCTCAAATTTTATAGGGGAACATGTGGCAATTTTGTTGTGTATGTGCAATTATAGGGGAACATGCGCAAATTTTGGACAAATTTTGATTGTACTTTTAATATGAAATGTTTCAGTGGGTTAGAGAAATGTTAAGATTTTACTAAAAAAATTCTCGCAAATTAGACCTCTGGGTGGAGGTCCTAGAGGCCCAGGATCACTCAAGGTATATTTTCGAAGATTAATTATAATATTATTACCTCCACAATGTCAATAATTGAGACATGCCTATGTTTAAAAAGTGTAAGGTACGAATATAGTATAGTAGGTTAACGATCAAGATCGTCAATCAACCGAAACTATGTAATTAGCGGGTGACAATACTGACCCCTCTCGGATCTCTGTCGCAGGCTCCCGCGGACAGCCTAACCGAAACTATATCCGAAGCCGAATACAGTTACCAAGCCGTGATGGACAAAATCAATTTATAAAGTCGATGTCCTGCCACTTTGTTTGCCAGTCTCGGATGCTCCGCGACGCTGTACTATTCAAAACGCCGCCACCGTAACCGGTGCGTCGCGACCGCTCCCAAATATTTTCGAAATAAAATCCCGAATATTTTCCAATCGGCGGCAATAAAAATTCTGCGCACGCACAGCGCCCTAGGCCGTCCGACGCGACACGCCACTGACACATTTCTGTGGTTTCGCGCGCCTATTGAATTTAGAACAGTTTTTGTTTTTCTTTCCAATCGGTGCTTTCGGAATTTGTTGTGCCAGCGACACGTGCACGATAATTGGAAAACCTGGATAAATTTCCCTTCGCTGGATAAAACTTTGGATATTTGAGGTGAGTCTTAAATTTATAACGATTTTTACTGGAGAAATTAATGCAATACGATGGCGATTTTACATTTTTTTTAATTTTCCTGGACAATCAGGAGTTTCTGGAATTTTTCTAAAATATAGCTATCTAATGTCAGTCATATTCATTCATTAGCTACAAAAGCCACCTTAGAAAAAATGTCATGCAATTCCTACCTAAATATACCTAATGTTAAAATAATAGATAATAATAAAGACTAATAAAATTATTTTTTTACTAAGTACAATAAAAAAATATTACCTATTCACCACAATAAACCAGGCAGTCAATTAGTTGCAGAGGAATTAATTTTAAGGCTCAGTAGGAGTTTCTATATGATGAACAATTTTAGTTGATACAAATTTTGGTTCATTTGGTATTTCATAATCTGAAATAAAAAAGTCGATGTTGTAATTGTTTATAATTAAGTGTAGATTTTATATAAAAATATTTTTCGTAAATAAAGTAGCGCTCTATAATCTTTACAGTGATTTTATAATAATTAAACATGGGCTCAAATCTTCGAAAAGCTGAATGTCGTAGGTACACATTACAAAAGGTTACAACTGAGTTTTCGCCGAAAATAAACTTTGTTATTTTTAAACATTGTTGTGTTTGTATTTTGGTTTTATTAATTTGTTTTATTATGCTGCTGTCATTGCGGACAGTGATAAATACCTAATTATTTCTTTTCTACGTTTTCTGGGTACGCATTATTATTTATATCAAGGTTGCGACCTCTTTTTCTTTTTAAATGCTATTAATTGGAAACAATCTTGAGTCTTATAAAGGCGAGCAAAGGTTCGTATTCCAGTATAAGCTTTCATAGACTGTCGCTAAATATTTACATAACGAACAAAAGCATTACGAGCCGGGCCCTGGAGCTAATGAACCAAAGAAACACTGTTTTAACAATACCGAACCGGTAACACTAAAGCAGCTGACATTTCCAATTAAAAAAAGATGATCTGCTGTGCGATCTTTGTTGCCGTGATATTATTATCGCCGTATTCACAGCAACTTAACGCTTAAGGTACTTGTCGAATTGCGAGCAAATATATCGCATGAAAAATTATAAATTGAACGTCAGGGTGTATCAGGAACCAAGCACGGGTTCGGGTAGTGGAAGGTTTTTATTGTGAGTTCAGTACGCAAGGGTTTAGGTTCATACATCGCAGCAGCAACAGGCATTGGCAAAACACAATATTTACGCGATTTTTTTAATTGACATAATGATTAATGAAGCCTGCACAGTGCACTGTTGCCCGATGGAGCTGACCCTGCTGTCGAACAATGACGATGGCTCCTATTTCCGGAGTACATTACATGACGAATAATATACAGGTGAATTTTTCAAGTGGGCGTGGATGGCCATATCTGCTAAAAGAAAGAAAGAAACATTTATTCTGACATAGGCATTGCAACAATGTTTAAAAATTGATGGTAAGTTTATTATTTAACTATTATACAACATAAACACATATTATACAACAATGTTTAATTGCGTTCGGAGTTCAAGCTACCAACATGCCGGAAAAGGGTCGCACTCAGAATATGGCGTAGCAAGTAGCAGGTACTTTCTACGTCCTCTGATTTTTCAGTACACCCCTCCCCCCCCCCCCTCCGTTAGTCGCGCGTAGATCGGCGAGCGGCGCAGCACATGCATTTCTAGTTACTACTCTGACTGCAATTTTGAATTCAATTATTATATAACGATTTCCACCATTTTCAATCGAAGGATATGGCTATGATATAGGATGTGACTATCAGATCCGCCCATAATCTTACTTTTAAAATTGTGCAAGCTAGCAATATATTATGTAAATATATCGCAAGTAATCAATCGCTAATCGTATACACATAGCTTGTCGAACAAAGGAATTTTGATGTAAATTGGATGCCTTTTGGTTATTGGGTGTGAACATTATATTGTGTTAGCTCTCCAACCTTATAAGTGAGGTCAAAACACATTTTTATGGGATTTTCCTATTGCGCGCGCTTGTTGGCAAGACTGCCCGCGACTACAAATAGGATTTGCAAAGCGAATGTGTAATACTATTATGCACGTAGGGAATCGTAGCATGAACTATATACCTAACGTTGATCAATGTAAGGGCAGAATTATCATGATATACTTGGCACCTGTCGTTATGGTAACCAGTCACTGCCGTCAAATGGCATCTTTCACACCCACTTAACACCGAAGTTCGAGCTCGTCATAGTGACAATGCAATCAAAGCATAAAAAAATATTAATCTTGATTCTAAATGAAGAATGGTTTGGCCTGACAGGTAATAAGGCTGTTACTAAGTTAGTGCGTTTCAGTTCTCACCAACCAAGCATTCTGAAAATTACACGGGATTTGGATTTACGCGGGAAAAACTCCTACGCAAACGAAGTCGCGGGCTCAACTAGTAATTAATATTAAATGAAGTACAGGTTACGTATTTACTCAATAATAGTTTTCTACTTACAAATTTTTTTTACTAGGTACTGATAAGGTAAATGCTCTACAGTGACTGGACCACAACAACAAGAGGGCGGTTCAACATCGAGCCTCATTCCTTGTAAAATGAAAATGCGACAGGGTAATACCATTTACTCGTATATCGACCACTTTCCAAGAACGGTGCTTATTAATATTTATAAAGAGGGAAAAGCATTGAGTATCGCTGATGTCTATTATATAAAAACACTTTATCCTAAGGCATGTGTACAGGGTCACAGCGCGACCATTCGATACGTACTGTGGATACGTAAGTCGATTTTATCATGACCAAAATAAATATAAACAAAAACAATCTTGACATAATTCTTCTATAATGAAAACATTAGAGACTTCTTGCTATGTTAAATTTGTATGTTCCATCCATCCATCAGATCAGATCCTTTAGAGGTCCAATGCTGGACATAGACCTCCCCTAACATACGAGATCAATTTGTATGTTATGTTATGTTAAATAAATTCAGATTGTCCATAAAAAACTCCAAGTTTACCATTTTATCATATTTACGGCGATTGCTTTAAATATCAGCAGATATAAATATTAATGACATAAAAAAATCTCCATTTTGTCGCCATTTATCGGGCATTGATCTTATAAAATCTACTGAAGGATAATATTAAATATCTACCGACACGAAATCTTTTACAAAATAATTATGAGGAATTATAAGTCATGCCACAGATTTTTTTGGCCACGGAAACCAACCTCTGATTTTGTAACTAAGCCACGGAAAAATGAGAAGGCTTCTAATAAACTAATTCGCTTTTTTTAAATGCCACCTGAATCTTCCAAAGAAAGCGTCAAATAAAGAACAACAATTATTTTTACTTGTCCCACTGATTATACGTAAGTATAGTAAGTTAAGTACATCACCACCTAATTTACCAACTCAGCCACGGATTTTACAATTAACCAACATTTTAAACATTGGCGAAAAAAGATGAATGGCGGAGGGGATCACGGGGGGCTGAGCCCCTCGTGAGAGGGGGTGCGAGGGGCAAGGCCCCCCACTAAGGGATGTAGGGGGGGGGGGGGGGCTTGGAGGGCGAAGCCCCCCGCAATGAAAAAAGCTATAGGAATCCAAAACGGAATGGGTTAGGTTAGGTTAGGTTCGTATTTTTTTTTTGCGCGGAAATTGAGACCACGTAAAGCGGGGTTTCGTCGACATTTATGACGAAGTGAATTGTTGTTGCTTAATTGAATTGAAATTGAATATTTAGTTGCCATCATTTACTATTAGATGATAATTTTAGGTACGTTATGATGACCATTCAATATATTTGATGATAATTTTCAGTACATTTTGATGAGCAAAGAATAAGTATAGGACGAGTTATAAATTATTCATGTATGTTACAAATGTAGATGCTAAAAATAACTACCGTGCTAAGTTCTATTTACAGTAGCTTACATCGAAGATATATGGTGGCTAAGATAGTATTTTTTAGACTCGCAAAAAGTTACATTGTGGATACATTGCTATTTTAGTGGCTTGTGTCAATTGACACTTTGAGAATAGTGTGAATTGAGAATAAAATTAGTGAGCTACAGTACTGTACCTATAGGTTTCATAAATTGTACAATCAAATGTTGGAATTTGTCTTACGAATTAGTACAAATTAAATAGATATTTTAACATCAATTATAGATTGAAATTTTTTAATTTTTTTAACGTGATAACGTTTATAAAGACGATGAGCCTGAGAGGCATTCACGAAAACCGAGTAACGTCACGGAAGCGCGCGCAGCATTAGAGAGAGAGGCACGCTAGACCGGCCGTCTCTCTCCCACTCAAGCGTAATCGGTCCGCTTGGAAGGCATTTTTCATTTCATTTTTATTTTATTTTACAATCTTTTGAAAAGAAATGATTTCTCGTAGCTCGTACGTATTATTATTATATGAAAACGAAAATCTACAATAGCGTCATCTCTGTTTATAGGTATGAACTACTTGAAAGAACTTTACACAGTACATCGACTCGGACTTTAGTTGTAGTCAAGAAAATCACAGATGTCGCGCAGCTCCTGATATTTAAAACGATTTAAACCAAATTTTCAACTCAAATATGTTTAAAATCGTATAGTTAGTATGAAATTTAATATTATAATCTAGCTAGATACGCGGGTCGCGGTGGCGCGTCAAGCCATGTTCAAGCTGACACAACTGGCGAGTAGCACCGCGGCTCCGTGCGTAGGGCTTCCATTACGTTCTTACATTACATTATTTATATCATAAATTATTCTTCTACGAAATAGACGTTATCACGTAAAACCATTGTCCGTAAACCGACTTTACAGACAACCAATTTTTACGTGTTGTTGACGACGTGCTGCAGAGCCATCTTGTGACGGCTTTTTAGGTAAGTAGCCGACCGAACAGGCGAGCCACCTTACCACCATGTTGCTGTCGCTCGTGGACAAGGTTTCACCGATTCATTGCCAAGAAAGAATAAGATAGAAACAAAAGATGGAAAGTACTAGCTCTCAAGGTCTCAAAAACACAACTATTTATTGACCTGTAGCCTATAGTTGGAAGCGACCCTGTCTGCGAAGCGAGGGGACGGGGGTTTGATTCCTGGCTGGGACAGATATTTATGTGACTGACAGATAAATATTTGTTCTCGGGTCATGGGTGTTATTTTGATGTGTTCTACTTAAATGTCGTCCATGCCACCCGTGACAAAGGTGTGTAAGAATTTACTATTATTATTATGTAAAAATATTCTTTACATAATTATATGAGGAGTCGTTTCGGGGTTAACTCAAGCAACAGGCTATTAACTACCAACCAGCCAGTGTATATCACACATGTTTTATATCACACAACACACCATATATTTCAGGAATCGCATGTCACTGTCACACAGATTTCAGATGTGTTCAGACTTGTCTGTTCCGTGGTTCATATTGTAAGCAGACCATAGAGTATAGCACAATTTTTTGGCCGCTGTGACTATTGCAGCTATCTTTTATGGGGCTCGGTGTACCCTTTTACAATAAAATACCCAAGCCAATTCGTGAACTACCAACTGAAACGTTCAAGCAGCATGTGAAAGCACAGCTTTAGGTAAAAGCTACTATAGTATAGACGATTATATAAATAACAAGAATGCCTGGAAATAGATGTACCGCTTGCAGTCCCGCGTAGGTTACAATAGGTACTATTTTGTAATATGTGCCGAGATACATATATTACAAAAATATTGGAAATGACCAGCTACGCAACTAGTTCTGCTCAAGTTAGATAATACCTATTTTTGTAATAATTGTAAGTTTTATTTTAAAAGATGTGCTGAGGAGATTCTTTACGGCTTTTCTTCTGCTCCATGACAAAGCACCTTTCCCAAAAGCTGGTAGATTAAAAAATGACGTGCATAAGTGTATCAATGAACTACATGAATAAATATTTTGAATTATAAATATAAAAGAAAATGTTTTATAAGAAGCTTCGTAAAAATTTTCCTTATCATAAATTATCATGTCATATAATTTGTATGCATTTGAAAAAATATGTCCTATAAATTCCTGCAGAATGATTGGTGCCTCGTGCAAACGCGGTCTTAAAGGTTAATGACATGAATCAAATAAACATTGGCATTGCCACTAGCAAGTATTTTAACGTCCTTGAGAAACTAGTCCCATTTCAAAACTTTTTTAAGAATAAAACATCAAACAAATGATAGAAAATATCACGTTTGTATAATTTCTATTCTTTTGATATCTAAACATTTAATAATAAAAGTTATGTGTCTTTGGCATTCAATCTGAGATTGTTATTCGCTTTTTATGGATTTCGATTAGCTTTTTTTGTGAAGTCCATTAACTTTTTAATCGAAACATTGTCATTAAATTAACATCGAAAGTTATATATGCGTTGAAATGATTTTGGTATAGAAGTACTTATTGTTAATGTCTTTTCGATTTGATAGCAGTCGCTTCTTGACGATCTTTTGGTTGTCAATGATGGTGAAGAAGAACCGGTAAGCAGAGAAGAACAGGAGACCAAAAGTAATGCAAACGAAAGGAAAATGAAAAATGTATGTAGGTATAGTCTATTGGTTGTTTACATGCACTGTTTAATTTAGGTAATCTAAATAAAGTAGATATAAATAAATTTAAATGAAATGTTTTACGATCATATCGGTTTCCGACTACATACCTACTACTGTATATGGATAATGTTTAAACGGCATGTAAAAACGTAGAGTCATTTCTTAACCAATGATTTATGCTTGCATGGGCTGCTATACTTATATAGTAGTCTTTAATTACCTACGAGAAAACAGTTCCAATACCCCTTTTACTTCTTGTTCTTCTTTATTTTTGTCTTGTTTGGTAACTCTAGACGAGCTTTCAGTTAATTGTTTTTTATAATGCTACTGAAGCATTTTGTAGGTACTTAAGTAGGCTCGTGGTATACTTAAGTAAGGGCTTTTACCCATATATGGCCCACAACGAAGCCTCTTCAACTGTTTTCAATTTACAAGTGGATCACACGTCGCCGATTCGGAAAATGGCATTTAAATCAGATAATGAAAGGGTCATCGATAACACGTTTTATTACAATTCCCCATAACGTCAGAAAAACAGTGAGATCCAGTAATTACATATAATATCAATATTTCAATAAGCACCTACTCCTGTCGCATTTATCAGAATAATGTACGGGTAGGACGACTCTTCGTTAAATAAAGGTCGTAGCTGACTTATACGACACCACTCCCATCCAACCGAAGTATGAGAATTCAAATATAAACTTAAAATCGTGCTCTGTAGGTGCACTTTACAGTAACAACAAAAATTAGCAGCCCGCGCGCGGGAAGCAAGCTACCCGCAACCTTGCCACTCAATAGTTGTACCTACAGAGCACGATTTTAAGTTTATATTTGAATTCTCATACTTCGGTTGGATGGGAGCGGTGTCGTATTAGTCAGCTACGACCTTAAGTTGAAATGCCGTTCGTATAAGGCATTTTGATATCGAACCTCAAGTCGTATTTCTGCCACAAACTACTTTACTTCTACAATTCTTGATTATGCGATTGGATGACCAGAGGTTCCCAACTTTTGTAAGTATGATAAAATATAACGTTAATAATGGCCCTCGGAATGACTTGCTATATTATGGTAGCAGTCAGAGACCGCGCTACATAATGATAAAGGTCTAATTTTTTGTCCTTCGACAACATTATCTGTCACAAATAGGTATGTTCTGATGCTTAAGATGGTACACATATTTATAATATTTATGTAGAATATATATTACTTAACACTATTTCGACGTGACTTATCTTTTGAAGATAAAATATGCTGCTACTTATGCTGCTTATTTAGAACTTTTCATTACGAACGACTCGGCCATACATAATTTTCGTGTAGTAACTTTAATTATTCACACAGCGCACACCATAGAGGCTTCTATGATTTCATTCCATTGGCATGATTTCTCGATATCTTTGACATTTATCATTGTTTCAGTTTATACAAAACCTAAATGAATTAGGTAAACATTCCTGATTTACTGAGGAAAACGGAGTGAAGACAGGTTGGCAAAAATGATAGCTTTTATGATAAATAGCGATATTTTCAAGTGTGCGTGGAGGGCCAAATCCGAATCTACAAGGAATAGCGAAAAACGCTCAATGGAATCATTACATTTTTGAAAAAATAATATTCGTAGCCAGGAATCGAACCCGTTGATTGACCACGCATATTTGCAAAATTCAACCTGTATATATGCATATATCGCACCTTCAGTAGAAAAAAGGCATAAGATGAAAATTGCAATTTTACAGGAGAGCAAAAAAACTGTTAAAATATCAGTAAGTAGTCAAAGGAATTTACATTATGATTTCTTGCACAAAACCGTCAAGATTAATGATAAAACTTTGAAAAAAATTGAGCATATGCAGCTTTTGTGCCTCTTTCCAATCATATTAATAACTAAAATTCAACGTAAGACGACTTATGATTTTTTTCCACTGAGGGTGCAATATATACAGAGTGATTTTTTTACTTTATTTATTGTAGTATTAGCATGAGCATTGTACTACGATACATAATAAATAAATCGTAAAAGAGTGGTCTGCGGTTTGAGGGCTGTAGTCGCACAAAGTATATTGGGCAGTAAGTTATGTATATATGTATGTAGGTACAATATGTTTTTATTACATTACACAGCAGCAATATTGTAGCAACATTTCAAGGCACAAGTTATTCTAGTTTCATGCTTTGCATACCTATATTACAAAAAGACCAGAACGTAGGTACCTATTTACTGATAGATAAATGGCAATACAAGTATTTAAATACTACTTTTAACAAAATTAATGGCGCCTGCATTAGTTTTATGACCAATAAACTAAAATGTTCTCGATTTTTGTTTCGAATTTATACACGGTTTTTTACTAGGTAGGAATATCTATTCAAGCAACTATTGAAAAGGTTCAATTACAACGTATTTGTTTTAATTTTTTGTGCATTAGCTAAGAGATTTTATTTAGTTCTCCATATCTCTTAGTACCTACCTACATAATAATATACCATTTTTAGCTAAATGAACGAGTAATGTACCTATTAATGACCTGCCGGATTTGTACATCTTCCCATCCTTTCGATCAGTCGGTATCCCTATACCGAACGATTGATACAGATGATTTTATGAATAACTATAAAATTTAAAACACCTCCGACTGTTTTGTTTTCTAAACTAATAATTATAAGGAAATAATTGATAAACTCAAAAACTACAGGACTGATTACAAAAATTATTTTACCAATGTAAAGCTCATTATATTTGATGTTACTAAATGTAAGTAAGTATTTTTATTTGCGACAAATACGTTAAAGTTAATATTATAACTATGTAATACTAAAAATATTATATATTTGATTAGTTAGTTATATTTTTTAATGTTAAATATAGAAATTTAGAAACACGTTACAGAACAACATCTGCCTGGTCAGCTAGTTCCAAATATAGCAAGAACCATCTCGACCACGTCAGTTTTCAAACTAAAAGAAACGCATCATAATCGGAACATGCAGACACACAGACGTCGAACTTGTAATAACACTCCTTTTGCATCGGGGATTAAAAAAGTAACCTATGTCCTTCTCCAGGCATCAAAACATTTTCATATTGAATTACATCACAATCGATTCAGTAGTTTGACCGCATTTATAATATTCCTTTTATTTATATCTGCCACTAATTATTTTTCTACTACACTTACACGTACACATACATACTTTCACGTTGGTAACTGTAGAGCTAAAGGCGCTCAGTTTGTAGCTAATTTATAATGGGCTCGAACAGCGTTAATTTATTATTCGTAGCAGCTATTGAATTTCACGGAAACAATTGCCGCTCAGTAGGGCGTAAATCTCGAAAGTCAATATGGGTAAAATGTTTATCACAAAAAGGCAAAGGGAATCTGACATAAAATACTGCATCCACACAGTAGCCGCAATAAGAAATGGCACTATCAAAAAGGTAAGTAGGAGGCACATACCGGTCTAGTAATGAAAAAAATATTAAAAAAATGTTAAAATCCATTTTGGACTAAATCTTGTCATTTGAAAGTAATGGTATTAAAGGAGGTGGATGGATAGTGATATTGCTTAATTTTATTTTATTAGAGTAACCAACAAGACAATTAGGTAATTATAATTACAATTAAGTCAATCGTAAACTTAAAACTTTAAAAAACTTAATGTACCTAGACTACCTAGTTTTAATTAGGTTACCACGGTATATGCTGTCGTTAAGCTAGCTTAAATTATAATTATTTAACATACAAAATAATTAATACTTAAGATTTCAAACTTAGGTCTAGTTAGATATGTAAATTATGCATTTCAAATCACACTTACAATTATTTTCTACAAAGTAACTAGGTACCTAGGTATTTAGATTTAATTAAAGGAAATTAAAAATCAGTGTATGAATATTTAAGAAAAATCCGAATGAAATTAATTTAGGCCCGTTACAAAAATGCGTTCACCTCACATGTACCCGACTAAAGTATTGAATCAGCTTTTAACATCGAAAAGATGTAAGGTCAAAATGATCGTGAAAATTTAACGTGTTTTCAGCATAATTACGACACTCTTAATGTAATTACATCCTTAATGATGATGATCGCATTCAATTTGGATGGCGAGATATAAGGAATTACCGCGTGTGCGTACAGCTCACAATGAGGGCGATAATTTTTAATTTTGCTGCAATGAAAATATATTGGAATATGTTAACCTTTTCACATGCGTACGTGTCAGTAATAAACAAAGAGAAAGATGAGTATTTTTTGTTATTTTAATCGTATTTTTTGATAATACGAAAGTAGCACGGTATGGCATCGGATTTAACTCTTTTCTTTTTAGAAGATCGATCCTGAAATCTCAAGATCGCGATTGGTACAAAGTTGACGTGTCAGAAATGGATTGAAAAGCAAGTGGTGATAATAGTCACTACGCTGGCGCGTTGTTAACATGAGCCTGAGCGACAATAGTGACTACTCGCCTTGACACAGCCATATTCACTGCTATAATTAGATATAAGTGGTAGAAAAACTCGGAACGCCACGAATGTTGAGCAGGTGAATTGTGCACAACACGTATTCCTGTCACTCATTCTTCTCTCATAATGAATTGTCTGACCGTTAAAGGGCGGTCATCTTTTTACCAGTTTGTTAACGACGCGATGAACATTCAGTTTGAGTCCAATTAATTGGTATCACTGATGAGACTCATTTCCAATACGTGCACGACGATTTGATGCCATAATGAAGTGTAAATCATTGACTTTAGCCGTATAGACTGATGAAGTCGTTGGACATATTTTTACTTAACACGTTAGCTGCGTAAGGATTTTTAGTGTACTTTTTGCTGGTACGTCATGAAGTTATATTGACGCATTTACAGTGCGTCGTGTGGTCAAATAAGCCCTCATTCGGTTCTGTTTTAATATATGTACCAGGTTTTTCTCAATGGTGATATTTATTATTAAATATATTTTATTTTGAGTTATGAGACAATATGACCTCACAACGCAGCGAACGATATTGAGGTGTCAGGTTCGTTAATGTTGGAATATGGAGTACATTTTGTTTAATACCGAGAAGATTATGAAATTTGTAGATCCTACGAGGCATTAATGTAGGTATATTATTTTTTAACGTACTCATTAAGTTAGGCGTTCTTGGTTATAAAAATATTACGGCGGAACTAGGACGTAAATCATCACAGTACAATAAAATTTGCAAGTTACAAACATCAACAGAAGAACTATCAACGACAGGCATAAAAATCATTGTTCATGCTATTATTAATTTGCTATTACTCCATTCTTCGTCAAGGCTATCAGTATAGCCTTGGCAATGACATCTTGAAATAACACCTCTACGTCAAATTCGCCTATTGATTGTCGGATTAACATAACCAGAATGGAGCTTTTTACACTCCACTGTAATCATGTAAGCTATAAAAAGTTTAATGAAATTAAATTGAGAAACTATGCGGAAATAATTGGGCATAAGTCGGTAATCTTCTAGTCAATTGACTGATTTTTAGATGCTATATTTATCTATGACATTAAAATAATAATATCAATGGACGCCGTAATCCAGTTGTCTGTTTTGCTAAATAAGGAGTTTGGTTCGGTTCTACACACTGACCCAATCATTTGTGGATTAAATATTTTAGAATCGAGCTTTAGTATTTTACAGTATTTAGTTATAAAGTGAATATATATTAATGTTAAGAAAAACCCATTTTTTCATTATTGCGCCTTTAGAAGATGATTGAAAGTAATGGCTGTCAAAACCGCAGCACCAAACCGTACCAAAACCTAAAAAAAAATTAAACTTCAATTTAAACGTTCCAGTGTCACAGAAGACATAATAGAACATAATTGTACAGTGTGTTCTTAACCTTAGTTAAATGTATCATGGTCTCCGTTAAATTTTATAATCAGTACTTTTACTTTTTGCCTCGATTGATCAAATAAGGGCGTCGCATTTTATGCGAAGATTAATGTGTGAAAAGAAAGGTATCTTCATAAAATGTTTGTATCAATATTTGTTAATACACATTTGTTTAATACTTTGTAAGTTGAAGTTTTAATGCAGTTTTAAAGCATATTAAATTTGCCTTATTTAGTACAATTAGGCAATTTTTAAATTTAGGATTGATACATTACTAAATTGCCAACAAAGTAACATTTAACAATTATTTTATGGCTATCATTTGGATTTACATGATAAATTAGTGATTCATAACGGGTGCTGGTTTTAAAGGCAATGCCCATAAAACAGTCGTAAAACTTAATAACAAAATAAATGCATACGATTCTGCAATCTTCCGCTTTAATTTTAAATACAAAATCAATTAATTTTATTGATCTCTGTAATAAGCAACCTATTATTTTAAAATATTAAATACATTCATATAAATTTTCGGAGTATTTGATCTCAAGATTCTCAAGATAAAATTGCATAATTAGATAGATCTATTGTCAACTTACTTAGTCACTTATTATTATATGCTCAATAAAAACGCTTGTATGTCATCATTTAGGGTCATCTAGTGAAATAAAACAAAACGAATAGAAAAAAAATTGTTCTTAATCCTACTGGGTCCTACATGTTTTCAAAGGATTTTAAGGGGATATGAATGTATGGTCATTTATCTAGCAATGTTCATCAAGCGGAAACCAAATAAATAATGTACGTACTCGTAGGTAATAAGCTCAAAAGTTTAAATATGAAAACAAGCACTATTTCTATCGAACTGGGAGATATGATTTCCAAAAGAAACCCGTCGCATCGATACAAAATGTCGCGCGGTTCCGCAGTTATGCCATAAAGTGCATCTTTTATTGACTTCGTAACAACTTCTGTTCCACTTGATAAATCATCCGAAAGTCACAATGGTCATGACGACACGATTCCCCGCATGTTTAAGACATGAGACCATTTAGTAATCGGTTTGTTTCATGCGTGAATTTCGATACGTCTTTTGTACCGAGTACCAGTTTTGTTTAAATGCTTACGATCAATCTTTTTGATTGTGTTTGCATGTACGATATATCATCTGAAAGGGTTTTTAAATGTTGTTAATATTTTTAAATATCCTCACAACCTCGTCTCACTTCACTCATAGACAGACAGAGAGTATGTATTTTATTATGATATATTACAGGTCTGGAGGGCTTAATATAGCCAAATCTTATAGATTTATGGCCTTATATTAAAATACTGATATTACTTTTATTGCAGACTTATGTCAAGATGAGGAATTATAATATGTAACGTATAATATCCAATCAACGAATTCAAGTAGGTGCCCATTGCCCACTTACTTACAAAGTATTGATTTTAAATATTTCAGTGTATGAATCGATGCTACTTATATTTATACTTAAATTTATAAAAATACATTGAATTTTTCATTTAGGAAATCCCATGTGTCACAGAAATAATTAAAATCAGTATTTACCATAATACTTAATACAGGCAGCTCCCGACTGAATTATGGGCATATTGAAAGCGAATAATTAAGTAGTTAGTTTAAGTTATTATCGACGTTTAAAGAGACTCGCTGACTGTCACTTGAGCTGTCAAGACTGTAGAATTAAAAAATTAAGAAATGCCTTATTCTAGCCAATATTGAATATGTTTACGTCAACATGTATTTTTCTGCTTTTCACCTTCGGTATAAACTTTATAAACATAACATCTGTCAATCACCTGGCAATCGTACGGAGTTTAAAAATCTTTGTTTGTTTTTCTGATAAACTACGTACTATAATTTTTTTAATAACACTTTCTGTTTATATTGCGAAATCATTTCAGTCGCCAGAACTTAAGACAAAAATAACATTTATTGAATAGTTACATTGTTTTCTTTTCAATTATGTATTTATAGGATTAACTACAGCCGCATCAGATAATTGTTATGGACCTGGCGTTGTTAAAGTGATTTGTTAAGGAAATTCTTTTCAGTTCAACATTATTAAACATTTTCGAGTAAATGGTTATCAAGATTGTCGCAATATCAATAGAAATTAACTACAAATAACCACGGGGGCTAAAAGTTTTTAACTAATTTTGTATCAGTAACTATTTAAATTTTCCTTATTGATTTATGTACAAACGGGTGAAACCGTCGATCATTATTCATAATTTCCTGGTACTTTCAATTCGTGTACAAATTAGCTGGTAACTTGACACATCACGATCTTATTTCTTGAAATGGATGGATGTGTCCATAGGAAATGCCAAGTAATTAATCGATTTTATTATCAATACAATTTACCAGACTTAAATATGTACTCACAATGAGTGATTGTTAAACCTTTAGTTAATAAGTTTTAAGTATATTTTTTCTCTTTCTTTGCTGAATAATGCATATCCCACATCCCAGGTTTGTTCAAAACCATCTGCGAATAAAGCAATAAAAAAGTTTCAACTCATGAATCATGTGGTCAATGTGTTACATTAAAGATGAATTGGCTGAGTAAACAAAAATCTTGTTGTTGGTACCAGTGGGCCCACAGCTCATAATTGCAATGTTGCACGTCTTTTGTTTTACAATGAGTTACATTACACCACGCCTTATGTAATCATCGATCTTCGATTTGCATTTGTATAGGCACTTGCGTCAGTGGCAGCGTGTGGCGAGTGACGACGTAAATCTTATTACTAGCGTTCATTGATGAGTGAGTGCAATCGCTTTTGGTCATTTTGGAGTTATTACAGCTAAATAAAAGCTAAATGTAAGCTATACTTTAATCGTTATCGTTGCATGATATTTTCTTGTGCTGAATTTTTTTCTTCTTTATTACAAAATTTTTTACTGAGCCGTTCTTTAAATTAAGCGATTCTTATAATTTTTTTTAATTAGTGGGTACGCTGAATTTACTTGAGAATTGGTGAATTTGAATCATTTAACTACAATAATTAGTTGATTGAAAATTTTATGACCTCTGCGGTGGAACTTATATGAAACGCTGTCTTCAAGTCTTTTATTTTCTCCTTACGTTTTTCTCTGATAAGTTTGTGTTAAATGTCAGGTTTTGCCGTAACTTGTAGCGCAATAGTGGCATATTGGCGTAAACAGTTGATTCATAAATCTCAACTTAGTATCAACACGAGTTGAATCACAATATCGACGACAGTGAATGCGCAAGAGATTGTTTGATAGGACGAAGCGATGTGTCGCCAGATGTTTTTATTATTGATATACTTAAATCAATATCAACTTAATCTTATTATGGACACAAACTTCAGCAATCCTTGTGATAGCGATCCACGCAGATGGATTGAAATAGAAACTTAATAAAAATTCCCATAATTTTTAATAAAATTAAATACATGATACTTACATAACAAAAGCTTCAATTGGATAAATAAAGCAATGTCAATAAAGTTGTTATTTTTTATGTTATGAAGAGCTTTTTTACTTCCGTTACACTTTTGCTATTGAAAATATACAATTCTCTTATTTCACTCTGACAGTAAAATACTTAATAATCAGAAAACATGAAGCTATTAAGTTAACCTTTAAATTTTTAAAAGTAGAACCATGCATTGTATTGATTTTGAAACAAGTTTACTTATAAGGTAGATTGATATGATTATTTATTTACTGCTAGTTTCCCTCCCGTGGTTTCACCCACGGTACAGTGGTATCACAAATCAAATCCATCCATCCATCAGCCATTGGAGGTCCACTGCTGGACATAAGCCTCCCCTAACTTGTGCCACAATGACCAGACCTGAGCCTTTTGAATCCAGCAGATGCCTGCTGTCTTTAGGTCGTCAGTCCACTTGGTTGGTGGTTCATCCCATACGAAACACACAATGTCACAAAAATATTGACTGGGACGTTAATATCATCAATATCTACCCTATTTTCTTGTCCTGTACTAGTGTGTGCCAAGTTGTATCTTAATCCGTACAATGATTCAAACATCTTCACATTCATTCATACTTAAAATATTTGTAGGGTAGGATAGGATTCCATTATTTGACAAAGCGCTACCGCGTCAAATCTTTGAATCGTTTGTTCAAGTGTTTATTTCAATTTTACTTTGTCTATCTATAGTCCTGTTTATGTTATGTTTATGTTTATTCGTTCTCTCACTATAATGAAGCTAAGGGCTCATAATACGACCATGTTATCCTTCAATGAGTCCAATGTATTAACATACTGAGATAGTGCGTGTAGCCCACACGAGTCCCGCCGTGTATCGTACCGCATGTGTTAGCGCGGAACCGATCGGCTAATGTCAGGGCCGCCAGCCAGTTCTAACTGGTCCTTCTGACATTTCTACAGTTTCTGTCACTCAGATGTAAATCATGCAGGAATGTGAACCGATTAGAGGGCGGGAAGGACCAAATGGATGGCTACAAGCTACCAGCGCCGATACCTCGATAGTAAGGCGGCTACCGTTCACCTGAAAAATATCAATCGAAAGGCCAAAGTGTCGCTTAAACGAAAATAACTAGTTAGTACTTACTGATTGACAGCTTATGTCTCGCTATCAACGTTAATTATGCTTTTTGTATGTTTATCAGTTTTAAATGGCCCATACAACGGTTGTCGGCAAATAGTAAAAAATAAAACTTAAAAGCTTTCTCAGTGTTCTTGTCCTTGTTTATTTTGAATTGTCATGTAGATATGCAAATGTTCTAGAAGTTTTTTTTATGGAAATAACCGGCAAACGAGCTGACGATCCACTTGATGGTAAGTAGCTATCGTCGTCCATGAACATTAGCAACACCAAATGCATCACTAATGCGTTGCCGGCCAAGAAAGAAAGAAAAAGAAAGAAAGAACTGGCTCTCAAGCCCCCAGCCGGAACACGACGAGTTGCTTGGCGACTGACTCATGTTCAAAGGTGGTAGCTATCCAGGCGAACCCCATGGATAAACATGGAGTTGCGTGTTCTGCGATGTCCATTTTGACTAAGTGGTGGATGTTGTCGCTTACGTAGTACTTTCTACGTCATAATTTCCATAAATTCTGAAGTGGCATTACTTCAGAGCCTGAAAGCGTCTACACTCAGGACTAAAATAAAATGAAAACATATGAAAAAAATATTAGTGCTATATTTAGGTAATAAACTATCCAAAGTTTACCTTAATGTAGGCTGTAACATAAAAAAAACAAAAAGAATACATTATTCTTTACAGTAACTACTTTAGAAAAGAAGGACATATATAAAATGTCATAAAAATTAAGTGTTAGACTTTTTTTCTTTTAATGAAGTGTTTTTATGTTCTAATATAATAATTTAAAGTGCTCATAACCGTCCGAAAAAAGAACAATAAGCGAACGAACCTGTCTACGTTCAAAAGACTTCAACGCGCTAATGGTAGCATTATAGACTCTACTTACATAAAGGAGGCCATGCACGATTAAGTATGAAGTCTGCAGTTTGACTTGACGTGGCATCCAGTGTGCACGAGATAACTATATGGCCGATAGCTTACCGTGGTCATACATGATCAACTATACTGGATGCCGCGTCATAGGCCGCTTGATGCTTGATCAACTACACTTGATCGTCTATGGCCTCCATTAATATTCAGAAACATCACTGTGAGGTCTCAATGCTTGCGAGTGCATAGTGTCATTAAAACCGTTTCTTTGACAAACTATTGTATGATAGTTTAAACCGTTTCATAGACAAACTAACATACAATTAATATTTAAGTGATGACTGTGGAACAAAACGTTCGACAAAACGAAAGCACTGAGAAATAGTGTTCTTTGCATAGCGTTGTTTCCTTACGCAAGTGTTGTTTCTGAATACGGGTTAGTCGATTTGTTACATGAAGATACTAGCTGTTGCCCGCAGCTTTGCACGGGGAAATTATCCTTATCATATTAATCTCTGTTTCACCCCCTTGGGGGTTGAATTAAAAAAAATCCTTTCTTAGTGGATGCCTAAGTCATAAGACGAATACGTGTGCGAAATTTTAAGTTTATAGCCCTAAGCGTTTGGCTTGTGTTCAGTCAGTCACTTTTGCCTGATGTATGTTATATAGATAGATTGATGATGTTTGAGTTATATTGATAGACTTTTTAAACGATTTATATTTTTAGTTTTGTTTTACAGTCTACACAAAGTTGTTTTAAGAAAAAAGAATGGGTTTGACCAAACTTTATATATTTGTGTTGAATAAATATATCAGCTATAATGCCCTTTAGCAATGTCCTGTATTGAACAAGAGGAAATCTTAAGCATATGCAAATTGCTTTAAAAGCCGATACATCTACAAAATATGCACCCTAATAAATACTGTCTTCTTGTTGCCCGCTTTGCACAGCTGAGTACATTTATATGACAGGCGACAGCCCTGTTATTATTGCGTCCAGTTCTGATCATTTATCAACTGGTGTCGTTTATGGCGCTCAGATTCCAAATGTAAAATGTAAACTGGAAATAATTCAAGCAAATTGGTAGGTGCACAAAATAAATATCCACTAAAAATAAAAGGATTGGTAAACAAATTGACATGAATGACGCGATCAACGTTTCATAGATACCACAACGCGTTTTGAGCTGTTTTTAACCGACTTCAAAAAAGGACGAGATTCATTTTTTGAAGTTAGGTATACTTCTTTTGGCGCGATGGAGAAAAATGATGAGAGTGAATTTTTACGATGCGCGCGCACACCGACACCTAAATTCTACATCGTGAAGTTAGTTCTATGTGGCATGAAAATCGATAACTATGTTCAAGTTGTATATTCTAGTATTTTTATATTTAGAACACGTGTTTCGTAACAGTACAATTAAACAGTGTGAATAAATAAATATTATTTTGGTGTTTTTATTAAATCAATTTCATATGCGACGGTGATATTATTTACTAATAATTTATTATTTGTTAGTATATCTATATATATTGAATATTAGTGATAAAACTGATTTGAATAAACTGTTTTGAGTGCATTTATAGATTTGAGGTTAATTTATTTAAATAAAATCTTTTTGATTAATTTTAATATTTATCGTTAATCACTACTACGTTTTAGTTTTTTTTTCCATACGCTAAAGAAGTATAACTTCTAACGCGTGTACATAAGTACACACACTCTTTTTTTAAGTTTTTTTTTAAGTTTGTTACCTCTGAACCTTCGACTGGGTGAACCAATTTTGATGATTCTTTTTTTAATCGAAAGCTGGTACTTGCCATGTAATTCCACTGAAATTTGAGTGAGATCTGACATGTAGTTTTAGACTTATCCCTAATTTTGAAGTCGGTTATTTTTTGTCAAAAATCATTCTCACTCAGTAGCGTTTTTGGTCTTTGAGATATATAACATATACTTGCTTAAAATGCTCGATATTTTAAATTGACGTTTGCAACAAATTTTTGGTACTTAAGCCTATAAAAGTTCGGCTTTCAACCAGCCACAATATAAAAATTTTGGAAGACTTCATTATAACTGTAGTTTAACAAGGAGGCATTGAGATCACCGCTAGATATTTCCACCGTTGAAATGAAGACAACATCTATTAATGTAAATTATGTGTCAGCAACTGTATTTCGTGCTCATAATATTACTCAAATTAATAGCCTAAACACGCTTAGCGTGTAATAATCTAGCATTTGGAAGCTTGAGCCGTGAGTAAATTAATATGTTCTGTAAAGATCAATGATGAATTAATGATTAAGTCTGTCAAATATATCTCAATTTGTCACAGAATGAGATAATTTATGTTTGTGCTTGAGCTGCTGGCGACTGAAGCTGTTAGACACCGGTTATCGTGTCTTCATTAACAATGAGTTAAGTTGATAAGGTGTTTGCACCAGTTATGGACTTCTTGATTATGTTGTGGAATGCAATATATTTATTTGTAATTAGAAAATTGTACAATGAAAATGTAGAGAAGGGTGCTAATGATTGTTATTATTATTGATTTTATTTATCGATTTTTCTACCTCAGACTTAAACTTCTATTTTTCTAGCAATGGGTAGGTTTGATGTACATACATAGTAACTAGTTATAAAATAACAATAACTGTGAAAGATATGAATTTCATGAAATAAATAAATTAATTATTAGTTCCAATAAGAACAGTACGAATACGACATTGCAAAAATAATGCAAGTTTTTAAATGAATCGAGAGTAAAAGTAATTCACGGTCGGTGTCGGGTTCCGTCTGACAGCGGTGACAGCTGACCTGTCCAAATGAACAATGAAGCGCCAAGATCAAAGATACGGCCGCTCCACTACCGTGCGCCTGGCCGCCCGGCCCGTGCGCCCGCGCAGACCAAATTACTGAAACGGTAATATAACATACTCGAATGATAATATTTATGACTTTATTCTTCTTCGTTGGTGAAATATTATTATGTTATATCACAAAACACAATTTTTAGCGTCGGCGGGGCTCCGAAAGAAGATTGAATTTCTGTCAAATTCAGATATACAATTGTGTTTATACGTAGACCTAGCGACTTAATAGAAGAGAGCCGTACGTACTATATGTTTTGACATGCCTAATGCCTGTTTTTAAATATTTTTAAGGGCTTTGTCGTTAAAGCCACTTTGATGCCCTTTTCTTGGCTAGCAACGCATTGCTTGTAATACCTGCTGATATCAATCTGCCGTTTACCAGCAACCACTTACCACCAGGTCTCATCTCCTCGATTGTCAGCTGTTTACTAAAAATTGCGTTTTGAAATATTGCCGTAACATTTTATAAATAACTAGCTGTTACCCGCAGCTTTGCATACGGAAATTATGTTTTAACTTATTTAAACTTTTACCCTGTTTTCCCGGGAAACATTTTAATTTTCCGGGATGAAAAGTTGTCTAAAATATGACCCGGGGTATCAGTAAAAACTTTATCAATTTTCATTGAAATCTGTTCAAGGGTTTTTATGTAATGCCCAGACAGACAAACAGACACTTTGAGTTTTATTATAGTATAGATTTAAAATACATCCTTAAGTTTATACACAAGAGCAGTAACATAATCCTCAACGGACTGGAGTCATGTTTTCACTTGGCCATGGGCGGTAACAGTTTTATGGCTCACTGATCACACGTCAGCTTGAATAGGATTATCTGACTTTAAATGAACTTTAATATGTTTCGGGACTTCTGGTATTTATCATGTGATTACAAAAGCGTGAAGGAATTACCAATTACATTAAAAGTAGGCCTGCTGTCTTTCCATAAGTGATCGTTATATGTATCTATAAACAAACAACATAGAGACACTCAGACAGTTGAATGGAATTGCCTCACTGGTTTAATTTGTAGCTATTTCCTTTTTGATTGCTTCGTTTCGTTAATTCTTTGTATATAGAATTTATGATGATTTGTATCGCATATCATACCGATCACTCTTTGTAAATTTATAATACCGTCGGGTAAATAGGTACATATATTTTATAATAATATTATTTATCCATGTGACCATCGCCTCTAGTACCACCATACGAGATCTCCAAAGAATTTATATCTTTTTTGTAATCGTTTTTTGTGTAGTTAATTTTAAACATTTTCAATATATCTTATAAATTTATCTTATAAAACCTTTTAAGTTTCATCATTATAATTAATCGGGCTTGTAATATCCTTCTACTTTAAACAATTTCAACGGAAGAACACCTCGGGAAATAGGGATTTAAACATCACGAAGTTTATTGATAACAATACTTAATATGTTTGAGTCATGTTTTAATGAAAGTGACATTTTGGAAGTAAACTTTTATGTGTCGGTTGTCACTCAAAGCGCAATGCGTTGGTTACGGGAACGCAGCAATAACCACAATGCTTCGTGATTCACGACAAGTCACGACTCCTTACTATGTCATGTCGCCTTGTGGCTAAATGTTTGATTTAAATTCTCAGACAAACAATTGATCGCACATGGAATTCCATATGATTGTTATGTCTGTTATGACACGCTCTTTGAATGTAATAACTTCCAAGACACCTGTGAATTCCGGATTCCAACCCACACGCATTAAGTGCATTTAAAACGCTGTAAATTAGAAAATTGGCTGCTGTTCCCGGTTCATAAGACTCAATTCTAGATATGTTTAAATGGTTAAATTGTTAAGATAAACAGTTTGTTAAAAAAGATAATTATTAATAACAATTATTGACATTGTCAAAGATTTCACGGGATTTAAAATTACAAAAACTAGTTTCGCCATTGACCCTTCCTGTTGCGTGGATCGTGCCCTTCAGTGAGCAGCGAATGTACTGAATTTACGTAGATTTTAATTAAATGATATCATACAAGCAATTTTAATAGCCATGTCAACTGCATTATATATATACTTATGAAAAAACCGAGCAAGTGCGTGTCTGGCCACGCGCAATGTAGGGTTCCGAAGTAGTAAGTTTATCGACTATTACTCATTAACTGTTTATGCTAACATAGCGGTGATAGTTTTCCTTGTAAATTCATCATATAACCTACATATTTCTGAGAATTTTTTCACTTGTCCAACTCCAACCGTTTAGGCAGCAGGGGGGGGGGGATACTTGACTCCTACCATAATTAGCACTTTAAAGCCAAATTATATTTCGCAAACGGACCCTTCCAAAAATAGTCTTAGAAAAATATGGGTCATATTTTTGGAAGACCTTTTCAACGATACCGCACACTATACGGTACGCGAAGAATAAAAAATCATCCTCACGTTTAGGGGAAGTACCCTAAAAAAAGTTTCTCAATATTTTATTCTACGATTCTGGAATTTTCATAAACATGTATATTATCCATGCCAAATTACAGTTTTATAGTACTAAGAGTCTCGGCGCTTTGCTTTTGACAGACTGACATACGGACGGACAGATGGACGGATTGACGGATGGACGGACGGACAGATGGACAGACGGACGATCGGACGGACGGACATGACGAAACTATAAGGGTTCCGATTTTACTTCGGAATCCTAAAAAAGATGTTTCTCCGAAAATTAAAACTTAAGACAACTTAAGTAATCGATTTACATAAATTTATTTATTTATTTATTTATTTATTTATTTAATCTTTTTTGCAAGACCTAAAACAGGTTTTTACAAAGGGCGGACTTAATGCCTTTTGGCATAAAAATAAAAAAAATAAATGGCATAAATATTATTTTTTTATGAAACAAAACTTTAAAAGATTACATTTAATAAGCAAAAGGTAAATTATATAAAAATTATAAATGGTAAATTACCACCACGAAGTAAAAATTAAATAAAGCTGATCTCGCATCCACTTTGTGGTTACTAATGGTACGTAGCTTTAGTTACGGGTAGTCGAAAGCAACTTGACCACCTGTCTTACTATTTATTTATTAGTCAGTTATTTAATACTAATGTTTTAATTACACTTGTGATGACGTTACTAAAAAGTAAAATAACTTCTTTAATCTTGTATTTATTTGAGGTACGTGCTGAAAATTCTTAATACATAAGTCTGTAAAAGGTATTTGGTAAATGTTAAGGTATTTGGCTGTTTAACACGTTCCCTGCGGCATACTTTTCAAGTAACTTTCCTGTCCTGCGTTGGAGACCTAAAAGTTCTCGAAACTGAACTATCCTGTGGTGCGTATGAGACCTGATCAGTCTCTTAAAACAACAATTTTGAAAATAATTTATATCTTTCTCAAAACCAATTATATATTTATGAATTTCTTGTGGGTTCAAGATAGCCTATTAGTCTATCTTTTGATAGGTTCGCACGCAGATATGACATTAGGATAAACTACAAACACAAAAAAAAAACTAGGTATCGATTATACCGCGTACCGCAACGGAAGATAGTTCAATATGTGTAGTGACTAGTGATGTCAATAAAATAAAATCTCAGTTGTCGATGGAAAAAGAAAATTAAATTGTATGGTTTTATGAAACCACGACGCAAGTGAAAATTTTTAGATAATTAATCTATTTAGGGTATTAAAATTGCGTTTTTAATCTTAACTTAATTATTGAATAGTCAAAATTTTACAACCAAAAAATTATTGACTTCAAAATAACTCAAAATTACTTGTCAGATCTCGCTCAGTGGCACCACATGACAAGCACCAGCTTTCGATTAAAAAACGAATCATCAAATTTGGTTCACCCAGTCGAAAGTTCTGAGGTAACAAACATAAAAAATACAGTCGAATTGAATACCTCCTCTTTTTTTGAAGTCGGTAAAAATGGGAATGATAATAATGATGATTTTTCTTTATATTTTTTACCATTTATTTCTAAGTCTAATTTATTTACACCAAAATAAATGGACTTTTTACCACTTTTTTCTTTTAAAAGAACTCATTATTCACCAACAGATTTCAAAATATATTTAATACACAGAGAACATATATATAATAGTATTTTTTCCAAACATGCGCGTGACCGTCCGCATCGACAGTTGAACAACACTAAAACAAATACACGCAGTGCCCGCGCTCCCCGCCCTCCCTTACTTGCGGCTACGAGGGGTACGATTCACGAGTATCAACACGTCTCCTAACGCAAGGAATGAAACATTTTATACTACAGTGCGTTAGAGACCTAATCCATCTCTAAAGTTTTTTTTAACGCTCTTGGATCCATCTTTCAATAAGAAGTAAATATGTATATTTGTCTTACAATTACACAAAGAACTTTAGAAGTTAGGGCCTCCCGCAACAGAGTGAAACAACACGATTTTAGTCGCCGCACAGTACGAAAGTCTTGCAAGAGATCGAATAAGTCTCCTAACGCAGTGAATGTGTTAATATGCTCACTACATTTTTATATCCGAAACCTTTGCCCTGCCTAAAGTTTTCAACCTTTCGTTTAACAAAAAACATAGAAAAATATGTATAGTAAATCTGAATATTAATATTCAGCAAAGCAATTATTGTAGATTATATTTATCCATGACAAGTCATATAATTCCATAATGTATTCATATTTTATTCGCTAATGTGTTGAGAGGACGATGCCTGTACAGTAATTATGCTAACGATTCTCCAATGCTTGCTGGAATAAATCTCCAACCACCTTTTTTCGTGTCAATGACTTGTGATATTTATGATCCTATTTTTCTCTACCATCTAAAAGAATAACAAATATAATAAAAACAAAGTAACTAATTATCACGTTCTAGAGTCCATTATGACCGAATTGCAATGTATTGTGAAATATTTTGAGCAAAATAGACAAAGTATGAACGGTAAAAATTAAATACCAATTGCATCTCAACTGGTTGTGCAAGAGACTTGAATTTGACTTTACAATTTACATTAGTGTATCAGTGATGCCTATATGAATAGACTAGCTGTTGCCCGCAGCTTTGCATACGGAAATTATGTTTTAACTTATTCAAACTATAATCCTGTTTTCCCGGGAAACCTTTTAATTTTCCGGGATGAAAAGTTGTCTAAAATAATTATGACCCAGGGTATCAGTAACAACTTTACTAATTTTCATCGAAATCCGTTCAAGGGTTTTTATCTGATGACAGTCAAACAGACACTTTGAGTTTTATTATAGGATAGAATATGTTGACTTCAACTTTCCTCCACATTAGCGAAAATCCCAATATCAGTGGCATACTTCAATCTTATCGTTATTTGTTGTGTTTCTAAGACGTGAAAGGTTGCACATTTTAAAACGAGCGTGTTTATAAAGACGAAGAATGTATCTAACAAACATTAGTTATTTCTTTTTAAAACGTACTCGTAGTTGCCATTCAACTATAGAGCCTGCGTATTGCGCTAGAGCCGAATCCTTCATAAGTTCAATTGAACTTATTAGATAGGTATCTGAAAATAAATGTACTGTAACGAAACTTGAAGATTTTTATCATAATTCATAAATGTCAATATCATTATACATGACAACATTTCTAAATGTGTCCTTGCGTCCCACGCATCCGCTCTTCATAAATCCTCTTATGAGTGCGAAAAGGTTAACTGTGTTCTCCATCTCGTTAAATTGAGTTCCGTTCAGATGTTATAATATTACTTGATGTCAGGACTTAAATCATACAAAACATAAATTGAGATAAAACAATAAAATTGTTGTAGTTTTCGACTTTCTTGTATGGAAACCAACTCGTCTTCCAGCTAGGGTCAATTCCTTACTTTTTTCCTTCTTTATTATTTCTTCTTTTTTGGTCAGTAAGGCATCGATAATGCCTGCGGTGTCAATGGGCGAGCTACTTACCATCAGGCTCGTCAGCTCGTTTATCGGCTAATTACACAAAAAAAAATTAAAGACAATTTCATTCAACTATAACTTCAAAATACGCCCGTCGCAACAAGTGATAAAATTTTACATTGTAATACTTATGATAAGCTATCATAACAACTTCCATAAATTAGCACTGAACGCTGGATTTAATTCCCGACCACACAATATGTTTAAGGTTTTTATGGGATAAACCTTAATCTTTTCTTTCAAACTGACACCGAAGAGCGAACGATCGATACCACCTCTGAGACAGCTACTCAATACGATTTTGACATTAATTTATTCCTCAATGAAATATGAATACAACTGTTATAATTTCATGTATAAAAAGGTCGCGGTGACTTATTTGGAAGCCGCTGGTTATTGAGATTTGAGATCTTTATAGACATATCAATATCAAATATCTTGTTGTTTGATTTCTAAAGGCCGATATCGTGTAAATGTAATACAATATATTGTTACATAGGTATGTAAAGTAAATTATTTGTCTTCGGTCCACTATAGGACTCTCTTCATAACCGAGGAAGCCTAGAGCATATTTTCAGTGTTAGTGGCCAACTAATACACAAAAGCTCTCAAAAGATTTTGCTAAGGCTAGGTAAAATAGGTAAGTACATACTAATTTATTGAGAACCTTTACAACTTAGTAATAATTAGTGATTGTTATGACAATTAGTTTTTTTTATATCTTTGATGCGACTGTAAATTTATTTATTTAAGCTTTATTGAACCATACAAAATGTATTAGTACAAAAGGCGGACTTAATGCTAAAAGCATTCTCTGCCAGTCAACCTTAGGGCAGTTGGACAGCAATGAAGGCGGTTGCAAAGAAAAAATTATTAAAAATGCATAAACTTATATCAATAAGTAAAAAAAAAATACATAAAAGTAAAAAAAAAACATTAAATAAACTAGGAAATTTAAAATATATACCTAAATATATACATAAACTAATACGTAAATTGCCTTACGACTATTTGTAAAAATCTAAATTGGCCAAGTATTTATAAGATAAATAAATCAATCGATATTTTTTTGTTTTGTCGAAGCGATGCATGCGATGACTCATGTCATTAGAATGCGACTAGATGAGGAATATTGTCGTTCTTTGTTATTTTATTATCTTTTTATAACAACTTAGCAAAACTTCTGAAGACTGAAATGGAATTAATAAACTGTACTGTGTGTCTTTTTACAGCCTACTTCATAATCTTAACACAATCTAAGTTAATTGATATTGTATGATGACCTTATAACGTTTGTTAAAATATTTTGGTTATCATCTTACTTATGTAAAGATAAAGAATGCATAAACATAAAATTCTTTAAAATTTCCTGGTGTTGACCTGGAATTAAGACCGTGTCGCGAAGGTGTTTGAAATTTCCGTTATTCCATCGATTTTATCTCCTTGTAATCTTAAGAGAGGTATAGATTTGTTCACGAATTTATTTATTCTTACACCCATAATGTTAATATTACGTATGCCGTATATATACTCGTAGCCTGGTTTACGTTTAATAAGTGTTACCTACATAAATTATGCTGTTTCTATAACTCATATTATAAAGTGAATATATCGATATGAAGTTTTTCATCTATTTAACTTAATATACTTTGTACTATTTAATATACTTTGTTAATATACTTTGTACTTAAAGTGTAATCACTGAAATGATTAAGTTTTATTCAGTCGGAAACATTCAGAATGAAAAAGATCTCGGATAGAGACACGAGATAGTAATACGATAAGTTGCGTGTACACACATGTAACCTAATAATAGAGACCGACGAACTTTTGGTTTCGATTTCGGCCAGTTTCGGCAAAAAATCTAGTTTGAGCTTTAGTTTCGGATTCGGCCAAAATGTGGCCGAAACTTTTTTCCCTAAGCTGTGTAAAATGTAAAAGATCTTACAGTATTTTATTATTATTGAAACGAAGTTACTTATCGCGCGTTGTGAAAGGGGGCTGGACGGAAAAAATTCTTACGACAGTTTTTGATTCTTACGAATGACGACACTTTAGTAGCGTGATTCAGAAAGACAGCGCCATCTCTGTAAAACTCTCTGAATCACTTCAAAAAACAATACTTAAATCGAAAGGAACTTCGTTCCATCCGGGTGTCCCTTGACACCTCTCATGTTTTTTTTTCAAATATGTACTCCTAAATAATGCAAAATATGTTAAGTATGTGTCATCAGTCATAAATTTTTCGGTAAGTATTCAGTCCTGACTTCTGGATTAAGAGGTTTTGTTTAACGAAATAATAATATGGTTTTTCATAGTTTCTGATAAAGTGCACAGATTTTGAGAACTGGAACACTGAGGTAATGTGTTTTATTATCCCGTGACAGAATGAGTTTCTTTTTAAAACAAAACATAATCAATTGAATTCTCATGATAAAATTCTTAATGGACTTTATATAAGTATATATGTAGTTTAGTATGATTGAATAAAAAAGCCTAATATTCTTTCGATGTTTTCCTTCTATATAATTGACGATCGAACTTTTGGATAAATAGCGGAACTAGCAGCCTTCGAACCGATTATCGTTTTTAGTACAATACTTAATTGTTGTGAACGGAATATAGGAATGCATGTAGGATGTAGGAAACGCGTAGCAAGGGTGCTACACAATCAGTCATCTCACAGGTGTAGAGTGGTTAGAATGTAGCTTTGTAGTATACTCGTACAATAAAGAATGATAAAATGTAATAAATGGTTATTTTAAATTTTTAAAAGCTAAGTGAAATGTTATCTGGAGGGAAAGTAGATGTAAAATTAGTAACTATAACATGTTAAAACTTAGGACAATAATGATTATATTATAGTTTATATTGTATTTATACATGATCGAAGTTGCTGATATCTTAATAAATTGCAAACTAAGTAGTTATTTTAAGCTGATAGTGAATATTTACGAACATGATTGTGTTCATTCTGCGATTTACTTAATGTAAATTAGAGGGGAAAGAATTATAAAAATATATGAATACGAATCATCTTATTAAGTCCTGAATAATGTTTATAATGGCCCAACAGCTTTTAAAGGTTAGGAGATATTGAAGCAAACTTTACAAAAAAGAATAATAATTCTATCGGACACCTAATATAACAAAATATATCATTTATTACAGGTAGAGTAAGTACTTTGAGTATCTAGGTAACCTACCTAGGTACTTAGGTAATTACGTAACTGCCATACCTATAAAAATATAAATAAAAAATATTGTTTAATTAAAATACCTTAATACTGTATAGTAACATTTATTAAATGTATATACCTATCTATGTTATAATTTTCTCTGAAAAACTAAGGGACTTTTGATTGGGTTTCAAGTGAAGTTGATTTCATTGAGTCTACTGACTCAACACTGCCAAATCTTAATAGATTTGGCTAGAATAGATCTAGTGTTTTTCCGACTACACGTTATTATAATATTAGCTAACTACTTAATAATAGCCCAACTTTTGTTTGAATAAAACATGTTCCAGATTAGTTATGTTTAACGTCGGTCGCTTTCAATGATTAGTATGGAAACGTGTCTCTGCGAGCAATCGTTCAAGTTCAGGGCCTCCGATGAGTCAATGCTATTTGAATAATTTGCGTCTAACACGAAGGCGTTGAACCCATGGCATCTGTTATGTAAATACAATTGTTTTCAATTGTGTGGTGTGTGGTATGTCGTGTAAGAGAGGCAATGAGAAAAAAATAAGGTGCACCAAGTAAGATTTTGTAGGTACTGAGTTGTTGCGGTGATCATTAGTCAAAACTTGCTTATTTTTTATAACCCATACCGTTAACCAAACTACCGTCAGGCAGGTCAACACTGAAAACTGCTGTAAGCGATAACTAGAGCTTTTTGCGGGGGTTGCAGATTCTACATACTTTTTATGTATGAAGTATTATCTAATACTAGCTGACGAGCGGTATGAAATATACTTTACGACTTATTCTCATATCTACCAAATTTACACAAAAATTCATAAAAATTGGTCGGGCCGTTTTGTAGGAATCCGACCATAAACACCGTGACACGAGATTTCTGTATACATATTACATTTTACGTCAAAGAAGTATCTGTCTATGTCGCTATGATTACTTTATACCGTTGTCTTCGAGATAAACGTTTTGTTATTGTTTGTGTTTCGTCTTTTGTTATTCTCAGATGAATAAATGGTTTAGGCGCAAAATGTCCTATTCGCGAAATGTCCGGCGGACGCAAAATGTCCTTTTCGCAGAATGTCCTATTCGCAAAATGTCCTATTCTCAGAATGTCCTTTTCTCAAAATGTCCTTTTCTCATAATGTCCTTTTCTCAAATTTTATTGCTTTTTGATTAAGTCAAAATCAGTCACAGTCAGTATTTAAACTTTCAGAAAGTTGGAAGCACAATTGTTGGACGCAAAACTCTACATTGTATACATATTCAATACCATACAACATACAATTACTTCTAGTTTTATCGTACACCAATGAAATGGTAGTAGATACATTGTAGGTAGTTGTTGAAAAACTAGGAATGTATAAATAAGGAAGTAAAAGCATCGGTATTCGCATTAAACACATATTTATAGACTGTGGGTGAACCAGTTTCATTGTTTACGTTTCGTAGGACAATGATCCAAAAAAATTGTCTTATTTTAATGGCACTTCCTGTATAGGGCTTGTGGTCCAACTGACGGTGAGCGGACAGCAAACCACCTGTAAACCGCTTTCAATAAAATCCAGTACCCTGTCATATAATCAGTTCTCAGGGAATTAGCAATATTGGCTATATGGCTACTTTCTACGCCTCGAATTATCGAGCGCGATGGCGTTTTATGTGCTCTTAAATTACGATCTTGAAGTTTTTCACTACAATGGAAGTAGTAATTTCAAGTTTCGAGCTTAAAAATACTTCTTTTAGAACTATTGTAACTCTGGTTGTAAGAAGCTGTGTCCATGCAAGGGTTTTTTTAGTTAAGCACAAATAAGGTAGGTACACATTAGATTTTTTCTAATCTATATATTGTCAAATATAGAGAAGAGTGAAAATCGGTTGTGTTTTGATATAAATGAACGTTCAGAATTATAAACTTTGCTTCCAATGTACGGCCGCCACTGAGCCACAAGAGTATAATATAAAGCCTTTCTCGAGTCGATTTTCCGCGACATTCGATGCGGCATGCAGGATCAACAGACAATTTATTTTATAAAAAATCGTAATCACAATAAATTGACAGGAACAGTGGTGTTCGATGCGTTGCCATAGACACTAGTAGTAATAGAATTGGACAAAAGGGATAAATAATAAAAAATCAGAACATTTATCAAATCAGGTAGTTGTTCTGATTGCCATGATACTTCAGAGACTCGACGTGACTTTATAGCCAAATGTTTAATAATCGGATGAATTAATAATTCAAATTGTCTATAACCATGGCCATATGGCACGCTAACGGTTCCGAACGTGCCAACCTCGATACATAATACACTCGTACCTCAACAATAAATTTAAATGCAAGTTGCATTACTTACTCACCTGGTTTCATTAATTTATTTTACTACGTAATGAGTCCTTCCTTGTTATTAGTCTTCTGCGGCTTTTTCGATATATATAACTTTTTGGTTTATGATCATTAAAATGGTATTCGTTAGTCAGACACGTTCAAAACCATGGCACAAACCATGACCATAATGTGACCGGTTCCGGGTTTGATTCTCCGTCCGGATAGACATTTGACATGGGCATGGACATGTGATGTGACACACAAATATATTTCAGAAGCAATGGATTTGGGCGATTCTTTGAAAATAAGGAAATTGAGCAGCAATTAGAAAATATCACACTTCTTTATTATTATAGATTATGATAAGGTGCTTTTTACAAACACCAAACCGTCTTTTACTTGGCGCAGAACATATTATATAAAAATAATTAGTCCAAATAGCGAAAATTGTGATGAAACAATCCAAAATCTAATTACCAGTAGTGTCCCTTTTCCCCGATTTCAACAAATGATGTTGTATAAAAAATATATACTACTGAAGAACGAAGTTTTCAACAATGATTTCGATAATAGTTTAGTATATGCATGCCTGATATTAAAATTATGATGCAAAGAACATATTTTCATAATATAAAATCATTTTGAATTTTGTCCCAGCATTGTTATATAATTACCATTCATTAGGATGGTCACTTCAATTTCGTTGCTTATTTTGAGCTGTATAGTGTTCCTTTAGGTATAAACATTCGATCATCAGTCGTGGCTTGCTTGTCGAACAAACGGACGTGTCAAAACATGCTCCTGTGCGACGTAATATGAAATTATTCCATTGCAGGAGTGCTTTGTTTCAAAATATTTCTCAGTGCCATTAAAATTTTTGAAGGTAAGTAGATATGTTTTTCTGCCATAATGTAAGTGTTAGGTCCTTGCATACATAACTATTTTACGTAGATTAATAATAAAAATAATAAAAGTCACTAAATACAGAGAAATTCAGGAAAATGTGTGATTTTCTAATTACCGTTTATCTAATTACCGGACTTTACCATTCGTTTTTAATAAGACGGTAATGAGCTTGTTTGAATGGTAATTAGATGATGAGAAATTTGTAAAGGGAGTCCTTATTAGATAACCAATATAACCTTTAGTTTATGATAATAGTTTGTTACATTTTGTAAAAGCATATCTTCTCTATAATATAAAACAAAAAAATTATAAGAATATCCTTTAATAGACTATGAAACCATCCTACCGATGTGCCCCAATGCGAAGATGATTTGAGATCACTAAAACAATGCAAGGCACATTTGGTCCATCCATGAAGTCTTGATTTTCCCGAATTGAAATTTATTTATTTATTTTAGCGTAGTAGCACACGCTGGGTATGCATTAGTTACACATATAGGACCATTATGTTTTATTTCAGACAAAAATGCCTAAACAAAAGAAGCAATTGGAAGAAGAAATACTGAGAAAAGAGAAATTAACACGAAAGTTGAGATACGCAAAGATTAAATCTGATCCCGCATTATATGCCTTAGAAAAGGAAAAAGAACACGAAAGATATCTTAGAAGTAAAACACAAAATAAAGTTCTTAGTATAGAAGAAATGACTTTTAAAGCGAAAAAACAACAGAGAAAAAAATGGACGGAAAATTCTCGTAAACATTACCATAAGAAACTGCAACTAAATCGAGGTTTAGATCTTATGAATGCAAATACTCCAAGGTGTAGCAAGGGTGAAGAGATTCCAGAAAAGAGACAAGATGAAGATTGTTCTGATCACATTATGTCATCGAAATCGAATAATTCCAGCTCTGACAAGAACCCTAAGATTAACGATTCTTTACTAACTTTGATTTCATCTAACAATAATGAAGATACGAATCTATTAGACAATAAAGAATATGTAAAAATTACATCTGACGATATAATGAAGACACCATTAGCAGATAATGAGAAAGTAACACTTCTTTCAGCTGTAACTCCTGATAATAAACTACATTTGCAAACTGAAGTTAATAACGATGACATAGTCAGTATGTATAATATTAGTACTGTCAACGCAAATTTTTCTGGTATGTTTGAAAGTTTTGTTCGAAATCAGACACCACCATCCAAAGTTAATCCTAGCTACAATAACTCTTCTGATTAACACCGAAGAGTTTGCAACAGTTTGTTCCAAAGCCAGGAAAGCAGTACAAAGATGCTTTGATGCAAAACCATCTGAATCGTTGCAGGTTATTTCAAGAAAAAGTGTTGATCTTATGAAACTTTCTACTAGTTTTCTTAACCTTCGACCAAGAAAAATAAGCTTTTCGGATGACGACGGTGAATTTGATATTCCATCTCGTTCCAAGTTATTTTTCAAATAGTTTTCTAAATTACTCATTTTCCTAAAAGTTATGTCGTACTCGTAATAGAATATTTTAGTAACTGATTTGCCTAAACTATTTTAAATATTTTTGATATAATTAGTTACTCTTTTAACCATAAATGAATAGTATTTTTGTACTGATGTCCTTTAAAAAAAAACTGATTCTTTAAAAAAACTAAAGATTAAAAAAGTAGAATTATTATTTTTATTATTTATTATTATTATTATTTATTTATTATTATTATTTTATATATTCATATATTCCTTATTTGTTTTCAACGTAGATATTAGGTGTACTTTTTTATAAATATCTCAATATTGTCATTTGGGATTTGAACATTTTTGTATGGATACCTACAAATCCGCCATTTTGAAAAAACCTCGTTTCGGCGGCCAGTGATGAAACATGTGTCAATCAACGGAGTAAATGATTACAATCAAAAAATATTCAGGGATGAAATGTCGTAAGTGATATAATTTCTGAGATATTTCAGTTTATTATTAACTATGTTTATTTTTGAAGTCAAATATCTTAGAAAATATATCACTTACGACATTTCATCACTGAATGTTATTTGATTTTAATCACTAAGTCTATCGATTTACATATGTTTCATCACTGGCCGCTGAAACGAAGTTTTTTCAAAATGGCGGTACTTGTAGGAATGCCAACTATAAGGTTCAATTCTCAAATATTTTTGGAGTTATTATGATTTGATTTGTAACTACTATGTTACTATCCACTATTTTAATATATATAATATCTATAATCATTTACTTTTAACCTTTAATGCGTACTATAATTATATCGATACCTGTAAAAAGAAACTGAATCATTAAAGTATATATAAATTATTATATTATTTTATTTTTATGAATAAACGATTGATTTATTTTGGAAGTTTTACTTTATTTCTAATTGCCATTTTAAATTTCCTAATCACCGGTTATTTGTAATAATTACCATTCGTCTTAAATATCATTACCGTTTTCAAAAAATCTTCTTTTGTCTATAACTTTTAAATTATTCGTTTAATTATTGTCCCTTTCACATAAATATCAATGTAATATAATAAACTATATAAAAAATTTATAAAGAACAATTTTGGTAACAATTTTTGATACGTTCTTTGAAACAAGCGAATATGCTCATTTTCAAATATTCACCCATTTGCTAAGAAAGCATACTGCAGAATTTAGTCTTGAACAGTATACTGATAATAGTTTGTTTGGACACGTTCAAGTTAAAAGTTAACTCTAGTATTTCTATACATCGTTAACTCTGTGCAAATGAGACGAGCCCCCGATCTCAATGTCGCGCGAATGTCAAGGGCGGTGCAGCAAATAGGACATAAACACGGTTCGTTATGTGTATCGACTGCCCAGAACCTGTACTGAATGCGTTGGACATTCGGATGGCTGGGGAGCGTTCGGGCGATCACATGTCTTGTAGTAAGCGGGCGCAAAACATTAACAACTCATATTTACATACCTACTAAGTACTTTTTATAATCTTATTTGAAAGGAACCGCCACACCTGTTAATTTTGCGTTTAGTGAGATACTGCTAGACTGGTAACTGGTTAGGGCTTAACTTGTACAGCCTGTAGTTCCATCTCAGTCCTTGGAAGGCTGTTTCTCTGATGAATGGTCCTAATTAAATCTGTCCAGTTTGAAAGGTAATTGCAGTGACCAAACATCAGTGAAAGTGACGTATAGCTATCCATAAGGAGCGAATAACAATGGTCAATTCTCATTATTTTTGATGTAATAATGAAGTATAATGTTGCTCGAAAAAATTACATTTTGAAACAATCTCGAGGCCGACGTCAAGAAAGAGAAATTAATGTGTCTATCAACTGTCGTTTGTGAGGTCGAGATCCATATTTAGGACATTGAATTACATTTAGTCCAATAATTAATAAATAAATCGTATTTTATAGCTTACGAATATATTTTGCTGATATTTTAGTGGAGTTAAAAGTTAAAATTTGAACAAACTCGTTCTAATCGTGTCTTTCTTTCGGGAATAAACGAAGCCAGAAACTCATTATACAATACCATATATACCTAATTAAAATTTTACTTACTATCAGTAAAGCAAGAAGCTTTAAATTTAACTACATAATTGTACGAGCCAACTCTTACATCTTGCTGTGTCGACAATTTACATGAGTCACGCGATTATTTTAATTGAATTTGAATAATAATTTCAGTGGTACGTACGAAACGTTGCTCAGGTTAGGAGGTGTGTGGAGTACTGTTCTCACATTTGGGCAGGTGCAGCCAAATGTCACCTTTCTGCTTTGGATTTGATGGAGAGGCGGGCGAAGAGGCTCATTGGTAACCCAGATCTGGTTGAAACCAGTCTGAAAAGTCTCGAGCACAGGCGCAAAATAGTCAGCCTCTCGGTTTTCTATAGGACACATTTTGAAAAGTGTGCACAGGAATTATTTGAATTAATTTGCCCTTCCCCGTTCTTCCATCGAACGACACGACGCACGGCGGGTATCCACCCTTTCGTGGTGAACATCCCGTCGGTACGGACGACACAGTTTGCATCGTCATTCATTATGCGCACTGCGAAGGATTGGAATAGCTTGCCTGCGTCTGCATTTCCACCCACCTATGACGTGGATGACCTCAAAAAAAGAGTGAATAGGCTTTTATTAAATTAGTGCGCTCATCATCCTAGACCACATCTCCACTTACCATCAATTGGGATTGTGGTCAAGCATTAACTTATATTAAGTAAAAAAAGGTCCAAATTAAACGATTGCACCAAGGCAATCGCACGTGCTCACTCCAAAAATCAATAATTTATTAGTAGTCTATCAATTAAGTTAAATGTATAAATTTAAAGCATACCAACTCGTATAATTTCAAGATATCAAGCAGTCAATAATACTTCTAAATCAGATCATAATTATCATCATATTGCAAGGGGTGTAGTAGTCAATCAAGGACTCTACAATAATCGTTTTATACCGATATAATTTTCTTTGACTGTATTGTATTTTTGAACCCACAATCTCAACGTTTCTACTTATGTTTCGTTTCACAATGAAATAATAAAATCAGGATCACTTACGTTTATAAAATCATGTATCGTATCCGTGATTTTTATTTGCATTGCAAATTATTAAGTGCAAATTAGTTTAATTTTTCTTTCGTTAAATTCATATTGATTAACATGACAAGAAAAATTGCAAGTCGTGTCGGCCGTTTATCAAAAATTCTTGTTGATATTTAAAGCATTGATGTATTTTGATAAAAAATAGCTGTTGATTGCAGACATCCATCAATACTGCTTATTGATACTTTGCTTACATAATATGAATGTAACGGTGTGGTCATCAATATTGTCTCGTGAATCGGTTTCTATTAAATGAAATTTTATAAAAATAACGAAATACCTCAAGTGTTATGGGTATTGCACGTCTTAGGTCTCGCGTTAGAAATTTTGGGTGCTTTTTATTTTTTAACCAACTTACAAGAGGAGGTTCTCAATTCGGTTGTATTTTTTTTTTATATTTGTTACCTCAGATCTCCCTCATTTCTTACTTTCAGAAATTCAGTTCTTTGAATAGGATCCATGCAATGTTAAGGAAACTCCGCAAACACGATGGGTATACATATGGCGAAATATTGTCGAAATATTGTGTTTAGCGATAATTTTAGCCGACATGTTTTCGAAATTTGTTGTTTTATGTAAAAATTTATTTTTAAAAAACAAAAAAGTAGTAACTTTGTTTATAAACAGGTAGGTTATAGGTACCTACATGTTGTAGTTGCAAGCCCGTCTGTTTAAATTGCAACTTTTTATACACGTTGTATAATTTAAACGGGCTAGCCAGTTTCTTTATTAAAAAGCCATTTTGCCGAGCTGTGTGGTAAAGGGCCGACCAAATTAATGTCGTTTTATACATGCCTCGACATCACGTTAAGAATTCTGAGTACGTTAATTTCACGGAGAACTTTTCATAAACATGTGTAAGGCAGAGGAGTAAATTATAGTAATCACCGGTTTATTTACCAATCCATTTATCTTTTATTTTATCTTATTGTTATGTTTAAAAGTAATATTCTTTAGGTCAATTTATATTTGTAATGGTTAATATTAAGTAATAGTTGATGTAAGGTTGATGTTGTACTTAAGAACCAAGATAACTAAGAAAGTTATACGTTAGTTTTCCTCTTGAGACGTGTCCTTGGTACTAAAATATCATGGAACTTAATATAAATTTCCGCTTTGGACCGTCTGACCACCAAATCTCAACACCAGTGATCAGTTAGCACTCCAATTTCTCAATTGACTACCAGTTACCAAATCACACAATGTTACTCCCATTTTACCACCAGTGACTATGAATTCAATTTTATATGAATTGATATTCATTACGTTCTTTGATACAAAAGCCAACCTAACCTGTTCGTGGTGCAGAGTGCTGAACGATAGACGAAGCTATGGACCATGGTCAATGGTCCCTCCTGAACACTCATGGTAATAGCGTAATTTTCTACCGGAGTGCTAGACGTGCGACGGTGTCGTGAAGAATATAAATTTCTTTCGATTAGGTAGTTATGTCTTAAAAGTTTGGATCGTGTTTCCGATTTTATTATGAAAGAAATGTTGTAGTTAAATATTTAGTTTATGGTGTAATTATGTACGGCTAAGGTTAATAAGCACTGTATTATTGAATATATCGAGATATAAGTATTCAACTCGTCGAACTCTGCGAATCCTCATCTCAATGATATCTCGACGACATGATGGTCTTATTTTATAAGATTATTATTCCATCTCAGCGTAATTGGTCATGATAGGCACTTTTCTTTCTCAATGAAATTAAATATAAGTGTTGCAAATAATCTTTTATTATATTGTTAACTTCAAGTCACAACTCACATTGCTCCGATTGTTTGTTTTGATCGTAAAGATAAGCTTTTTATGTTGAAGGAGAGGAGATACTGAGAGTGCTAAGTAATGGTTAGTGAATAGTGATTCGCGCGAATGATTAAGAGAAACTGCATTGTGAACTATTTATCTTATTTTCGTTTAATGAATGTCATTAAACATTTTACAGTGTCATTTAGCTTTTTTGTTGATGATTATTTTTTTAAATATTAAAATAAACTTGTGTTAAACAAAGTTATATAAACAAGATTTAAGAATCTATGCGATATCTACAATCTCTTCCTTGAAATGAAATAAAATTAGAACTTACCATCGTAATTAGACCGTAGACGCGAAAGACGCGAAATTAATATTTGCAAAAGTTAATGACGCAAAACGAATAAAAAACTGCGTATAAACAACACTCTAAAGTAATTAAAAAATATCATTCATCTATTATCTGCCTTTTACAGAAATAGTCATTAACCTCCTCCGGTTTTCCGGTTTTCTCGTCTAATTGGCGGTCAGTTAACAGTTTAGATGTTTAGAACGGTATTATTAAGGTCATTAACATGCCTTTTATTTAGCGAAACATCAGCTTTAAAAAAAACGAGACTAGCACAGGTGACATCTTAATGCTAATGTCCACGCTATCAATAACACTAATCTCAATAATAGTTATTTATGATTTTCAACTTATCATCGCATCTATTCTAGCTTAATATAATATTAATATAAACAAACAAAACAACCACAGTAATAGATTAGCCTGGCATTTCATGGAACAGCGCTTAGGGTATTCGCTATATTCTTGAGTAAGGCAAACTTCCTTTGCAATGATGGTCGACGATGAAACAGCTAGGGATCATTTAATCTTAAATTAAAACCAACGTTCCTTAACGTGGTGCATCTTGGCTCGACGAATAGATGAGGCTATGGATCAAGGATTTTTTGGCCCTAGCGGCTAATGACCCTTACAGCTTCACGCGGCAAATATACGAGCCTGGAGAGATTCAGCCGAGAAAGCACCCCCTTTGAAGCCTATCGAATTATAATTAAAAAATAAAAATAAAATAATAACGCTTCACACTCATAGCCCCACACTAGGATTCCCTGTGTCGTGGGTGCCATGGACAACACACAAGACAAGGACATTCACACCCAGACCGAGAACAGAAATTCAAACTCATCATTCAAATTTCTGCCTCGCTGGGAATCGAACCCAGGACCCTTGGCGCGGCGATCCGGCATGGTAACCATTGCGCCACACGGGTCGTCAAATTATATTAAATATTCGGCTTAGGAAGTTCAGGTTATAGGGAGAGACAACCGTTCACACGGAAATGCCTTGTGGCGACCGTTTTATGCCAGGGTAGGGCTATTCATTGATCAACTGGTACTACGATCATGCCGCTAGAAGACCTCCTTCTTCCTCCTACTTGTATCAATGAGATCAACTTTTTAACGGGTACTAACGGCCACTTATATAGCTAGTGAATGCATTCAGAATTACTTAGGTCAGTTGAACAGATATACAATCGGACTATGAAGATTTTTTTTACCTTTGCACGTGCAAACTGTGGAATGTGCTTCCTTCCGAGGTATTCCCGGAGCGCTATGACATGGAGTTCTTCAAAAAAGGTGTGAAAAGAGTTCTCCTTCAGGGCCGGCGTTGCATTGGCGATTCCTCTGGTATAGCTCATGTCCATAGGCGACGGTAACCACTTACTATCAGGTGGCCCGTATGCTTTTTCATCTGCCCTTAAGGCTATAAAAAAAAACTTTTCATAGCCCAAGTCATGAGTGCCTGACGAAAAAGTAGATGGGCCACCGTAAGTGATCACAGTCGTCTTAGGACATAAGCAAATTGAGCGATCTGGGAAGAGTCGCTAATGCAATTGTAAAGCCTTTTGCTCTTCGCGCTCTGGAAAAATGGAAACTCATAGGTATATGTACTGTTTGTATGTACGCGGTAGAAATGATCACAAAAATGAATGGTGGAGGATCGCCAGCGCTGCATCGCCACGAATCTAGTTACTTAATATGGAACTTCTTCGATTTCGGTGTGTACAACGTGACAAATTGATCATTATTTCAACATGACAATGACGTTGTGGAAAAAACTCGTCATACTAAAACAGTACCTACATTATTCCGATACGAAATATGGAAAAACCACTTCCTCTGTGATATCGTTTTCTGAAAATATAATCATTCTGTATTTATGAACGTCCATCTGTTCTATGAATTTACATAGAGATAGGTAATCATACATTTATTGGTAAGTGTATGTCTGCGTGGATAGATAAATAGACGCGTAATTTCCCACGTCATTGCAGTGATGTCAATTATTACTGTAATAAATAACAACTCGTACTTACTACTAGTTGTAGTTATGTAAAGTGATTAAAGCTAGTACTTTCACGCCCCCGCGCTAGGATTTCCTGTGTTCTTTGACACACCAGACTGATAATTCAAAAACAAACATACATGCCACATCATTCGAGAGTCGGGAATCAAACCCTGACTTCTCGCTGGTAATGTAAAAGCCAATTGGTCCAAGGAGTCGGTGTATTATTCAGGTTATGATGTGGAGTTCCACAAGCTAGTCGTGAGGGCAGTGGGTGGCTTCATCGGGTCAAGAGACGAGATGTCTTGGCGTGTAGGAAGTAGAATGACGATATTAAATAGTTATGTTCCTTATGATTATAAAATTGCGTGTACAGGACAAATGTGTATCAATGATACTTAATGAAATATGAATAAATGATTTTTAATTTGAATTCTTTCTTCATTGATAATATTGTTAGCTTTGTAAACATACAATATTACACTTTCTGGACTATGGTTTTCACCAATCTTCTAATTGTGGAGTTTTCTCGACTTCTCGAGTCTTTGACTCATTGATTGCTCGCAGTGAAGCGACCACCAAAAGAAGCAATGCACGACAAAGTAGAAAACTAATTCCGTCCATCCCCTTAGTTACAAGGTGCCCAAGACAAGTCATAAGCGCTCGATATTGGGGTTTCTGGCACTGAACTACACTATGGGTCTCACTAGTTCCATGGGATAAAATAGTGCCAGTTATCCCATCATGGGACAACTCAATGGGACAAGCACCCGCCTGTGCATTACGAGCTGAGGAGGTTGGTTGGAAGTCAAACAGAAACGTTTAGTAAGCATTTTTTAGTAAGATAATACAAGTAAATAGCATTGATAATAACTCTATCGTAATATAACGTCGCGAAACACGTGTACCTAGTACCTACTGAATGTATTACTCATACTGATTTCATTCCTACGTGTTCATACATAAATCACTTTTTGTTGGATGTATTAAATTAATGTATTCCACATTTCGCGGCAGACATTTTATTAAGTCGTTAGAATGACTTTTTATTTACCATTATATGCAAATGATTCTTGAAATTGACTTTACCGATTAGCGTGAGACGTCCGTGAGTAAGAGATTACACAACTGGTGAACCTCAGTGATGAACATTCGAATTTAATATAGGTAGGTTCCTACATTTCGACAGGGAAATAAGTAACAAATACCTATATAAAGATGAACTACCCCCAAAACCTAAAGGGCTCATCCTTGTTACCAAATGGACGATATGAAGAAGACAGCAGATATCCGCTGGATTCAGACGGCTCAGTCCAGAATCGATCACTATCTAGTGCATGTTAGGGAGGTCAAGTCCAGTAGTGGATTTCAAAAGGAAGATGAATCAAAAAGTCTTTGATGACACCTTAAAATATTTTATTAGGATGTTTTTAAAAATAAAAATTTAATATATTTTTAGAATGCTTAGGCATGTAAACTTATGAAGCCAATTTAGAAAAGGATGTGTTTTATTTGAGACACTCAAGTGTACTATAATAGGAGATTTATGACTGACCAATAATTAATTGTATCCTCCTTTTTTAGTAACATTTGGTACAAATTTAAATACCCATATAAATCATTGTAGTCAAAATGCCAATGTGCCAGCCAATTAAAATTTTAATAGCATGGTAAGTTTAGGAGGTTTTGCTTTGAGTTCTTGGCTTTGTTATATAATAGAATTGACAGTGTCAGAAAATCACGGTTAGAAGAAATAGTTACGCCATAAATAGGGGCATAGAAATAATCTTAAACTTACTAGAATAGGTCATAGACGCAAATTTTGTTGAGCGATGTATCTTGGTCGAGAGAGAGTGTGCCTATACTCAAAGTTAGGCATCGCAATTAAGCTCTGAACGACTACTAATACACAGTTTGCCTATTTTCAATTGCCTATTGTAGAAGCTAAAATAAACGGGTTAACCCTTTCAAATTAAATTGGTAATCCATAGTTGCCCATATTCTGTTTTTTACAGATGGAGATCAAGAGATATCGGCGGGGAGGAGCATCGTTCCTGACACACTGGATCTTCCTACTGCAGGTGCGTAGTCGGTCTGGTGATAAGTGTGTAGGTATACTGTGTCGAGGTAAACGGACGTTGAATGACCCTCAGTGTTTGTCCAATAAACACTACTTAAGCATGCATATCAGTGCGTTAAGCTAACAGTCGAAAGTGGTACTCAATTAACTTATTTGTATAAGTATTTTGTTTGATGATTTGTTTGGTGGTGATGAGCCAATCTGTGGTTTTGTACAAAAAACATAAATAATATAAAACATAATATTATCCATAGTGGTCCAGATTTGATGCTATTCGCACTTGGTAAGGATGGTGGGTTTATGCCTTCAACGGCTTCCACCTTCTCAAAGAAAATGGAACCTGAACAAAAAGAGGTTGTTGTGATGATGATAAAGTTGTTCCTACATCGATGACGAGACCTATGGTTTCAGTGTTTTGTTAGTTCATAAAAACAGCTTACTAAGTAGGTATTTAATGAAGTCTTCTTTTGAAACTTGTGGTAAATTTTCAGATGTTAAGCAGTGCCCGTCGTGGGGCGGAGGGCCACGGCAGACTCATGGACCCCCCGGCGAGGAACTCCATGTGGCGGTTCGGGTTCCCCAACCCAGTAAACTATAACGATAATGAACTCTTCTGTGGAGGATACGCCGGTCAGTACTAAGGGGATGTTGAAAGATTCCTTCGATTATACTACTCGTAATATTGAAGCGCTCGTAGCCTGGCGGCTTGCGTCGATCCTGAGTGATGACAAAGCTAAGCAACAGCGGGCGCGGTCGGTAGTTGGATGGGTGACCGCTAGTGGCAAAAAATTCGTGAGCGTTTCCGTGCCCAAGGAAGAAAATAATGTTCTTTACTTGTTATTTATCAGTCCTCGAACGAAAGTTTAAATTTTCTTTTAAGTTTAGTTATATAACAGTCCCACAGTGTTACATCACTTGGAAAATGTAATGCAAGTGCTTTGTCTCAGAATACAAGTTTTTTAAAACTGCACTGTGGCTCAATTGTCGTTTGAACATTCCTGCGACGAATCCGCGGGGCGTTATCCTTGCATTCGAAGTGCTTGGTAAACATTTTTTGGGCCATTGAATAAACTAATGACTCATGCTACGTGACAAACATAATTTTCGGGCCAATGACCCGCCTTCTATCTTTTACGGAATTGAATTTAAATTTTGTAACTTCCAGTAACTATTCAAAGATAGGTAGGGGAAGGGGGGGCATAACGGGGACGTTAAGGGAAATAGCCAATAACAGAATAAACAAAATATATTAAGTAAGTAATTATTATAATCATAACACTTTGGTTACATATTAGGGTTATCATTTGGCATAGAATTTGGCGAAGTAACTAATCAAATAATGCTTAAATTTTAATTTTACGAAACCCTTATGAAAACCCCATTGTGCCCCGTGGTAGGGGCAGTATGGGGTACATGGTTATTTTATTCACAATAAGTGCAGATGTGAATTTCTTCTGGGTTCTCGTCGTCAACACGAGCACAGGCTGTATGACACCATCGTCTGCATAGTTGGCAGGCCACCCAACCCTCCGCAGACTTTAAATATGTATGTTTCTCATCAAGGCAATACAGGCATAAAGTATCCTCGTCTAAGTTTTGTATTATGTATGTATTGCCTCTCGAACTTTTCTTTTTGTACGTTCGTACCATATGTAATACCTAAAACAAAATTAAAATTCCAATAAGTATCAAATATTCACATCATTCCTTTAGGCTACCTTACATAATGGGGTACCCCGTCGTGCCCCATAGCCATGACCCCGTCATGCCCCTACTGGTAACATTATGTGAAATAATTGACAAAAAAAACAAATCTACAGTTAGAGTGATTTTGCTTAAAACATATCAATAAATAATATCTCTACAAAAACACAACAAATAAACAATAATAGTAATGAAAACACTTACTTTTTACATGTGTTTCCGTATTCACTCAAAATTAGATGAAATCACATCAAAAAATATTTATTTTCGTAAAAACCAAACGACTGCAGACTAGTCGCCGGTCATTGTCGGATTAAATACTAATACAAAATGGTCATTTATTAGTGAATACAACAAACGTCTAGTGTGCATCGTTACTTGTTTTTTTGGGTGACCCCGTCATGCCCCGTGACCCCGTTATGCCCCCCTTCCCTACTTAGAATTACGAGAGTTTATTGAACAGGAGCGCTACAAAACTATTTCAAGTATCGGTGGATAGTTCCTGCAAACTTACTGTAGTAATCCTCTAACAGAGTTAATAATTTGTCAAACTTGTCATCGTGAAACATAAGTAATGTAGTGTGTGTTCAGTCCAGTGGGAGCAGAACTCGGGCCGCTGCGGCGTGTGCGGCGACGCCGACAACCTGGCCGAGCCGCGGCCGCACGAGGCCGGCGGCATGTACGGCAAGGGGATCATTACCAGGCACTACAGTGTTGGACAGGTTGACTGACTTTAATGATTTTTTATATTCGCTATTTGGCTATTCGCTCAACTTTTCGTTCTGTACAAATTATCCAATTACACGTTTGTCCAGTTTTAGAGGTGGGCTCTATCGTTATCGTTAACTTGAACTAAGCAGGTACTTATTGGAGTCCAGCCTAAATCTTTTAAAGGTCTCGTGAAAATTTTAGTTATAAGATAGAATTACAGGTCAACGAAGGCAACTAAGTAATACTGGTCTTACCAAAATTTTGTAAGATTGTGTACAGTGTGAAACGAACTTTTTGTTCTTCTTCAATCTTCAAAAATCGGGGCGGGTGATTGATCACTTACCATCAGTTGACCTTTCTGCTCATTTACCTACCTGCTTTATGGATGCTTATTAGATGGATGGATAGTTTATAAAGTAATCATTATAAATTTTATTCTTAATCTATAAGTTGGTGCTTGATTAAAATTTCATCATGGTAAGGAAAGATGTTAGGGTCATAAAGCACTTAAGTTTGTTGCAGGAAGTTGAAGTAGAGATAGAACTTACAGCCAACCATCTGGGCACATTCGTCATGAAGCTCTGTCCCAACAACAACCCCCGACAAGAGGCCACCCAAGAATGCTTTGACAGGTACTAAAATCTCTTGCTCAATGTATAGAAATCCATACGCCATTTGATACTCGTTTATTTCAATTAATATTACCTAACCATGAGCTGAAATGACCATAATTCCAAAATGGTATAATTCTTCTAGGTATCCTCTATACGTATCTGGAACTAGAGAAGACCGATTCCTGATTCCTTTGGACACTGCCAAAAAAGAAATCTTTAGGTACAGGGTTCGACTTCCACCCTATGTCACCTGTACGCAATGTGTATTGCAATGGACGTATTATACAGGTATTATAATATTTTTATGAATAAAATAAAATGTGAGTTGTTATCCTGTTATACATGAATTACATAAGATATTTCTTTCTTTTTTTATTTATTCATTTCTCCCTTATCTTTATGATACTAAGTAACTACGCTAAAACTGACCTAGAGAAATGTTGCGATATCTAGTGTATATTTTAAAATAACAAACAACAAATGATTTAGAACAACTTAAGACCACCAAATCAATTGATTAAACCTTGTCTACCTTTCAGGCAATATGTGGGGTATTTGCCCTAACGGCACAGAAGCGGTTGGCTGCGGACGATCAGAGACGTTCAGGAACTGCGCAGACGTGAGCGTGATCACCAGCACCGGGGGCATCCCCCCGGCGTTCGCCGGCAACCTGCGCAACGACTACCCATTCCTGCTCTACTACCGGGACTACACCATGCCGCAAAAAGTGTTCCCTCTTGTCGTCAGGTATGAAACTGTATTACCAGTGATAAATTTTGTTTTTAATCTTATCGTTTTATGAATAGGACTTCTATATTTAAATTTATTTGTTTCTTTTTTGAATGGTTTGTGTTTTTGTAATCTTTGTGATGGTTTGTTATTTACTTGTTTACCTACATGTTGTTACTTTTGTTCATTTTGTTTCTCTTGAGTGTGTTGTGTATATCTGTGCAGTGTGTTGTGTTGAATGCATATTGGTAAAGTAAATGTCGTTATGTGTTTGTGTTCAACACAGGTGTTCAATGTAATGAATGTTCTGTTATGTTTGTGATTTTGTTCACTGTTTTATCATCTATCAGCATTAATTATAATTATATTTATTTCACTGTATATTTTATGCACTTCAATCAAATTTATTTTCTTAATAATATACCTTTATACCGACCTACCTACGTACGTAGACAAAGCAGTTATATAATTTATAAAGTATTTATATCATTCATGAGCATACATATAATAATTTTTTATGTAATTTTTCACTTAAAATTTTCAGAAAGTACCTAAAGGATATCGAAAAGGAAGCATTCCGTGTTATTAGGTAAAACATATAAAATATGTGTATACTTCATAAATATGTGTTTATTTTATATATTATCTTTACTATCATGCACTGTTTCATGCATCACATTTTCTTTCAGCAACGATATATCAGACACAGAGGAGGACATAATAAGTCCGAAAGTTATTAGGTATTATACTTTTGTTTCGGAATGACGGTATTTGGTACGGAGCTGCGGAGGTGACGGTTACCTTCTTACCTCGTTGTTACCTCCTTGTGAATAATTCCTTAATGTGTTTGTTGTTTACAAGATTTGTGACTAACATTGTAACTGACCGTAGTGTATATAAATATTTTGTATAGTTTGTTTTGTGTACAGTGTTGGATAGTGTTAATATCAACTTGTTTACCCTTTTAGTTAGATTATCGAATTTCAGTCAATACCATATTGTTAACTCTTAAAAGGTTTGTAGTATATAACATAATAATATTGTATGTAAGTATGTATTTTCATAGAAAAATTACAGATCCAGGAGCTGTGGGTAGATCCATATTATAGGACGCGATAGCCAGAGTGACTCTATTAGGATGCTTGAATTGGGAAGCACTGTGGTTTTGTGTATATAAACTTGACTCTAACCAACATTCAATATAAGTAAATAAAAAGCAAAGGGACAAAGTGTGTGAAGGGAAACGTACCTGAAAAAATAAATTATCAATTATTGTAAGAGTCGCCGACGTCGATAGACTCTGTTTAATTCAAACATCGCAAATATGAATCATCAATGATCGTCTTATCATATCCTGATCTTTGAGTCAAATCCTTGAATATTGATCTTGTTTCAAACATTCATTTTTCTCGGTACATATATTTACAAGTATTTGAAAGTCGCACCAGGCCTCCCATATTAGGAGTCTCTGCGATCGGGGCTTTCTTATTCCAGCGCTTTCCCACAGTCTTTAGGTCATCAGTTTATCCAGTTACTGCTAAATACTTAACTTAATTGACAACATTGTTGTCAACAATGTTCGTCTACTTAGACTCCATCTAGAAGATACCCTTCACCAATCGGTACTGGAGCACCGTCATGGTTGATATGCTCTAAGCATCGGAGAGATCCGTGCTTAGTAGTGGGCCGTTAGATGGTTGAAATCATCACAATGTTATAAGTGATGAATGAGTGTTTCCCAAAGTTTTTGACAAGTGCAAAGGCGGATCTAACCTGCAAGCCAGGGGGAGGTTGTCACATGGAGTTGAGGTCTGTTCAGAGCAGATTCCTCCGGCTCCACCAATATATACAGAAGTATAATAGAGTGAACGAAATTACAAAAGTCAGTATCAATTATTTTCCTTGGCCCTGACCTAGAACTCCTAGAAGGGCAAAGGGGCCACCTTCATACTACCTACTCACAACTTGGACGGCGAGGGGGTAGAACCCTTATTCAACTGTTTCCAAACAAGCCAACAGGAAGATCTACCTACTTGGTCGCTGCTTGCTGTACTGAGTGTCCCTGTAATAAAATGGAGCTAAGATTTCGCAGATGTTGCCGCTTTAGAAAATATAGTAGTAGTTGTATATGTTTATACAATTATGTGACTAATAACCTACTGATGTAAATAATGTATTATAAATGTGTAGTAAAACTGTATGATATTATTCGTTAGAGCATGATACCTTCAGGGAACTCCAGAGTTACGAATCTGGAAACTTAAACCATGCGGTGGATGTTTCCAGGGACCAGGTGTGCTTGCCGTCGGACGTCTACCGTGTGATCCCGGGCATGCAGAACTGGTGCCAGACCAACTGCCTGCGCTACCCACCCAACTGTCCCGAGGCCCTCTGCGCCTGCCCGTATGTACCTCCGAGCTATTTATATTCTAAAAAGGATTATGTTACAGTACCTCCCTAAATGTAACTTTAGATCTAAGTAAGTATGATTCCGAATTCAAACTGATTGTTCTCTGTTACATTCCCATGTATATGTGTATGAACATAGACTAAATAATATCTCTATGTGCAGTGGCGTAGCTAGATAACCAAGGGCCCTGGGGCTAATCCAAAAATGGGGCCCCACTGCTATCTAAACTGGTAAGGTTTTATCAAGTAAAAATATTAAATATACAAATCCTTTAAAAATGCTAAGCTACTTTATCATCGATGATAAAGCTCTTATTGATACGATCAGCTCTTTTTCGTGCACTGCAGGGCAGGTAATAAAAATATTAAACAGTAACAACATAAAATACAATTAATACTTGGTGTAGATTTGGGCAATGAAACGAAATAGAAAAGATTTAAGGGTTTATTATATAAAGGTCGGACCTACCAACAGACTAAATAAAAATTATATTTATAATCTTTTTCTAGCTTTAATTTTTGCAAAAGTATCAATGACTTCGGTTAAATCCAGGCCTGATGCGGTTTTGTTTTCAATTGATATTAGCGATAAATGTCGGAGTCGAGTTGGGCCCATAGTATTTCTTAAATATTTTTTTATTAGTTTTTTGCTAAATGACCTTTCAGCTGCTGCAGAAGCGACAGGAATTGTAAAGGATAATAACAATGCTGTAAATACTTCCGTTAGGTCGCATTCTAGCACTCCATATTTGCTCATCATTTTGCTATTAGATATGTAATTGGTGAACAGTCCATGCTTCAGTTAATTAAGGTAACACTAGGTGGTAAATATTAATAAATTCAAGTGAAAAGCTAGGGCCTATTATATCTGAATATTTTCTTTGGAATTTGCCATACTTTTGTAATAATGAAATGAAATGAAATTCTTTTATTCATGTAGGTATCACTGATACTCTTATGCACGTCATTTTTTTTAATCTACCAGCTTTTCGGAAAGGTGCTTTGTCATGGAGGAGAAGAAAAGCCGTAAAGAAACTCCTCAGCACATCTTTTAAAAATAAAACTTATATCTATTACAAAAATAGGTATTCTCTAACCTGTGCAGAACTGGTTGCCTAGCTAGTCATTTCCAAGCATCCTTGTCATTTAAATATTCATTTATGCTATAGTAGCCCTTGCCTAAGAGCTGAATAAAGTTGCTTCATCAACATGTAATAAAAATGTTGGTGTTAGAAAATCGAATATTTGAGAGACTGCACCACGTACCTAAAACGTGTATTATGCTATTCATGTGTCTAGTACATTAATGAAAATCTCAATTTTAAATATTTCCTCTCTGTTTGGAAATGGGAGAAATTTTTAAAAGTTCAGTAAGATTGAGATTTTCTGGTAAGGATTCGAGGGCCCCCTGAGCTTGAGGGCCCCGGTGCACTGCCCCGCCTAGCCCCTAGGTAGCTACGCCACTGTCTATGTGTATGATGTTGTCAGCCAACCCGTACTAGATCAGCGCAAAGGACATGACTTTATTTCTAATCCTAAAAATAAACTGCTGGACTGTTGACGGTGACTACTTACAAAGAGGTGGACCGTTCAATTCCTCTCTTATAAAAAATTACTTAGGCGACTTAAGTCTCCCATACTGTTTTCTTATCAAACAAGAGATACAACTTAAAATGTATATTTCAGCACGCAATGCGAAGCGATCGGCGAGCTAGCAGGACGCGAGGGAGCGGACGTGTACTGCATGGACCAGTGCATCGTGTACCCGCCGCGCTGCCCCACCAGCCGCTGCCGCTGCTACTGACCACGCACCACAGACCATCACTTCAGCTCATATGTTTTTACATTTTAAATTTTGGTACCTATTCCCTGTGTTTTTGGAAAAAATGGGGTTTTCACAAATAAAGATATTCGGTGTTTTTAATTTCAAAGTAAATAAAAACTGAAAATAAATTTTAAATTAAAGGAACAATTTTATTACAATTTTGTGCCTAAATATAAATTAATGTCAATTAAGTGCCTTAATATCAGTTAAGTTACTGCCGATTTAACTACAAGTAACTAATAAGTACCTTCGTTTAATATTTTTGTACATTGTTGCCATTGCCACGTTATGTCTGAAAAAAGATAATTATCCCAGTGTATCAACCTGTGGTATCAAGTATCAACCCTAGTCTTTAATATTATCGAGCTTTTTATTTTGCTACAAAAACGATGATCAAATATAATATGGCCACTCAATGTTAATTAAATCAATTTAATAATAGTTCCAAAATTATTACCTACTCAAATCTTTAAATATAAATATGTACAGTTGTATATATTATTTTTATATAGAATATTATGAAATAGGAGTGGATTATGCCAGATATTGTGATTAAGGTATTTTTTGTAAAATAAATGTCTAAACATAATTATAGCATTCTTTCATTTTATATCCTTCTTCACTTTACGTAAATTACTAGATAACATTAGAGAGCATTATTAGAGATTAGTGTCGCCTCCCTCTGCCACTTATAAAACCGTTTATTACCGTAGTGTGAAGAGATTGACACATTATCATATTTTATGATGAATTAATAAACTCGACAAGTGCAAGTTAAACTCGCTTTGAGAGGGTTGACGTTGATTATGTAATTACCGTCATTTTTCTATTTTATTTATTTTTGCCGTTTTTTTGAAGACTATAGACTTCATAAATAGGTTTTCCTGTAATATTTAAATAAAGAACTATTCTCTATATTCTTTTCAAAATTATAGGCGTCAGTAGTTTCGGATAAGGGGTTGGACGTTTAAGCTGATGAAAATGATAGGCCTCTTTGAACCAGTCCTAGATTTATCAGTAGGCTGTAGGCCATAAGGCCGCGGCCTAGGAGGGCAGCGTCCTAGGGGTGGCAGATTTCAGAAGATGATTATATTAGGTATTATAGATGATTTTGCTATTAAAAAGTGTCGCAAAAATTGTAATTCTTGTTTTTTACGCACTTTCCTAATGACTAATTCAGTGCCTTTCCATGAATGGAAAATTATTATTTGAGAAAGGTACATGGGGCGGCGGAAATAAAATGGTTTACACTCATAAAAAATACAAATCCAGCACTGGTTTGAACCGTTTATAAATAGAGATAATCGATTACATTCTCAGACCTTATTTATTGATCTGAGATTACATTCTTTGAATCGTTGGCAACTAGCGACATCTATTGTCAAGTAGCTTATACGTAACAAACCAGTGCCACCTCGTAAAACTAGACAATTAATTTATTTAATATAAAATAATAATGACGGGTTAATCATCTTTTATTTACCTGGAGGCCAAAAGTTATCAAACAGCATTCCAACGTCCAACCGACCCAAAAGTGCCATTTGTCTATCCGTAGGCACTCTGTGCTATACCGTAGTGTTCTATAATGAGTCTGTGATTTTTGATTGTCTTCTTGCTTGAGCTTGAGTTATGAGTGACGTTTTTGTTATCAGCCGGTCGATTATTTACGCATAGCTATCTCAACGTAAACGATTAAAAAACACACACTGAGCAGTAAGTGAGCAACTAAATACAAATAAAAGTAGTAAATAATGACGGACTTACTAGACGACGACTTGGAGTTTCGAGGCGGTACTCTTCAGCTTGCGACAGAAACTGCAGCAGATAATGCGGACAATCGAAGCAATGCAGCAGACAGTACCAATCGACAGAATCTATTGAACCCAAATCCAAATCCTTCCGTGCTGTCCGGTGCTGATTCTTTGTCGTCGTCTACGTCGTCTTTTGCAGGTATAGTGTCCTTTTTCAAATATTAAAATAGTATAGGTACCTGTCTTTATCCTAAAAGAAAAACATCAACAGTAGCACATAATTGCATTAAGTCTAATACTTAATATTGTTTAATTCTTATTTCATTAAAGCACAGCATTTATTTTTGTGTATTTTAACTGTTTTCTTTGCCGTGTATTATGCTGTTCATGTATTTATATTATTAGGGTAATGTTTTCATAACTCTTCCTTTATTGTTAGTTTGTCCTTGTCATATAACCTTGGCAATTAAAAGATAAGTAACACATTAGTGTGAATATGGTATAACATTCATGTTTACATATTATCTAATTTTAACGCCCGATCATATCTAAAATCGAATATGTAATAACTAATACTTTTATAGTTATCTTATCAATTCTTTGTTTTGTTTTTTACACAAACAATTTGTTATAATGTTGATTATGTTTAACAGTTTGTTTTGTTTTATTTTGATGTACAGTTTACAAGTATCAGTATAAGTCTGTCATAATAGAGAAATACTCAGTCAAGTCATTATGCCCCAATTCAGAGTCACTAACGCTTACTTTAATCACTCCTTATTAAAGAATCACCATACAAATTCTGTACTAAGGAGCGCTTTAAGTAACCGTTAGTGACTCTGAATTGGGAAGTTAATCTCAGTTAAATCATTCTTTTTACAACAGATGCAAGGACAGATGCAAATTCAGCCACTCCAGCCCCCACAGAACCCATCCAGACTGTGTATCCGCGGTATGATGTGCCGTTTAATAAGGATAATATCAAGGACTTCTTCACATTCCGCAAAGGGGTCCTAGAAACGGCCATACAAGAATGCATAACCGCACTGCTGTTTCCTGAGGATGGAGAATATTTAGGGTCATGGTTGTTGACAGAGTATGTTACACTTGTTTTTTTGTTTCCTCATATCTATCTATGTATGTAACTAGTAAACTTGCAAAAAGATTTACACAGGATTTTGAGCTTTATTCATATTGTTTAACAAGTTTTTAATCAGCCTCAAAGATGAAGCATGTTGGCTGCAGCTGGTTGAACATGGATAATCATAAATTCAAGATAAAATAGAAAAAAATCGAATGCCATATTTTAAGACTGAAATAACTATTCAAAAGTCTTTTAATCCATGTATAAAAACATTTATTTTACTGTTTCTTATATCTACAAGATATGAGATAAAGAGTCCAATATGATCCCATAACCTAATATTGAAGACCTCCAACAACAAAGACTTGAAAGAAGAAAATATTTGTTTCATTTTACTCACACACGTTACAGGCGTCACAGCATAAAACATTTCTTTTGAATAGTTTTTTTTTGCCTTTACAGAATCACTTTGTGGGATAATGAGAAAGAGAGAATCATCTTACTCACATCAAGGCTGGTTATGACTATAAAGTATGATTTTATTGCTATGAAACAACTTGACTTCAAGAAGACATACTTAGATGATTTAGACACAATTGTAATAGGAGAGTTAGTCTATCCCCCTTCTTCCTTAGTACCGTAAGTATGAAATTGTTTATTTACTGAATGCAATATTTATTTCAGGTCCAAATATATAGTTTATAATATATTCACATTTTCCTATGTTTATATCCAGTGTATTATATCAACATTAATATTCTTTTGTAAATTAATTATATTTAAAACACACCACACCAATACATTTATGTTGATGTGTAAAGGAAAGTATTCCATTTATTATTATTATTTGAACATGTAGTTATGTTTTAAGGATACAAGAGAGTAAAAAATATTATTAAAAATTTTAATTACATTGAAAACTTACATAAAACAACATAGAATGATGCTTTTTAGAGATAGATAACTCATATCATAATACAAAAAAAAACACTTTAATAGTCTCAAATGGGACGTCTGTGTATTGTATTGTCTGTAACTATGTGTTAAGTTTTTATGGATGTAATTGTACAGTATGTAATCATACAATATAATATTCTAATCCATTCAACGTCCTGTCCTGCACTGATAACATTATTTAACATGTAGTAGAGAAATGGAGCTCTAACATACAATGTACTGAAACTTTTCAAATGTTGCCTGGATTTAATTAATTGATTTTTATTTAGGTAATTTGATTAATTTTGATTTTAAGTTAATTTGACACGATTTGTTTTTAACCGACTTCAAAAAAAGGAGGAGGTTCCCAATTGGACTGTATTTTTTTATGTTTGTTACCTCAGAACTTTGGACCGGGTGAACCGATTTTGATGATTCTTTTTTTAATCGAACTGGTGCTTGTTGTGTGGTCCCACATAAATTTGAGCGAGATCTAACAATGGCATCCATGTCAAAAGCATATAAGTCTTAAATTTGCATTAAGTATGTGCGTGATAAATGGACGACTAACTCAATATCCAACCGATTTCGACGATTCTTTTTTTTTTTGGATGTACTTCATTTGAAGTCGGTTATTTTTTTGTTAAAATTTTAGATTACAATTGATCTGTCTTTAATTGATTTTTAATTAAGTAATATTCATTAAAATTGATTTTGATTTATAATATATCATAATTGATTTTTTGGATTTGGACTCACGGTAAAATTTAGCTTCATCCACATATATATCATATCTGTGTTAACTACAATATAATTAGCTATGGTTTTTCCTTCTTTAGTAAATAACATGTTAGTACATAAACAAGTTTCAGAATTCAATTTGTTTCAACATATTGGTTCAACATAACAAAATAAAATTATTTTATAATATCGCACCTTCGGTGCAACAAAGGCACAACAGCTTTTTTTGTAATTTTACATGAGAGGACTTTGAGATTTTTTTACATTCGCATTTATTTTCATATTACTGGATGACTATCTGTAATAGGTTAAAAATATATATACTATTAATTGTTTATAGTTTTTGCTATAGTTTCACGTAAAATGATTGTTTTATAGACAATTTGGCATACTAACTCAATTTTACAGTTTTGGCTATTTGTGACTTTGTTGCACCGAAGGTGCGATATGTCTTAGAGACATGAATACCAGTCATTATACATGTTTAGCGTAGGTGTATGTAGGTCCATGCATACTGCGGCATTATTGTAGTGTAATGATTTTATATTTATTGAATAATAAGACAGATATTGACAGGGCCAGACTAAGAGCTGTGTCAAGTTGGGAGTCGGGTCAGTGGTTACATGCACTTCCATCTGCTCCCATTGGCACCCTTTTAGATCCTGATACCCTGCGTATATCCGCTGGCCTTTAGGTGTCAGGGTTTGCACGCCTCATATTTGTTTCTGCGGTGCAGAAGTTGATGGTTTAGGGCTCCACGGTCTCTCGTGTCAGAAAAGCGCGAGACGCTTTTCTCGACACGCTGCTTTGAATGACAGTATCCGAAGGTCTCTTGTCACACTCACAGTAAATATACCAGCAATTTTGGACCCAATGGCATTTTTCGAAATGATGGCAAGAGACCTGACGGTATGTCAATTGTGACATGGAGTATGAGGGGTATACAACGAATCTCTGTACATTTTTTACGTTTCTATACAGTGTGTATATTAGCGCTCCATTAAATGTACACACACAATAATTGTTAACAAGAGTGATTGTTCCCGTGGTCACAGGCGTCTAAACGGTATCGCGACGGGCGTGACGACGGTAGTCAAAGACGTGGTCATAGACCGCCTGTGCCGGCGGCCCAGCTCCTCGGATGCGGACGCTAAACTGTTCGATCCCAAGTATTTTGAACCTAGGTACTTTGAGTTGCAGTAGTGCAATATTATGCGTTCGCTGTTTTAATTTTGCTCGCTTCGTATCTCATTGGACATTGCGATGTTTTCTTTACTTTTTTAATGCGGGTGTAGGCATTAATGTGGGTGTAGGCTTTATCAACTAACTTAAGTTAGTCTGTAGATTAATTACAAAATATAGATATTTTTAGTACAAATATATGGCTATTATATACTTATACCAACATATAGCCAAAACCATTGGACCTAGAAGCATGAAGTTTTGTAGAAAGGTTTCTGGTAAAAGTTTGTATGGGTAGGTATAAACATTGTTAAGTTCTTAATTGTTGGGTAGACTACAAAACCAAACATGAAAATATTAAAACAAGAGATGTTTAAAAATTGTGATGCGAAAAATTGATAAATAGAACTATCTTTGGTTACCGAATATCTTTTTGGAAAAATTAACTGTTGCTAAAATATATATTTTAGAATGGGTTTAGCTTCCTGTGAAAATACACTTTAATTTGCCAACATGCCATCTGTGCTTTCGATGATGCTTCTAGTAGATTTGTTAGTCTGTAGTTAGAGGAAAATATTTCACCAACACAAATTGATATGGTAGTCAGGTAGTTCACACTATCAGCTAATAATGTAATTTTATAGTACATATACTGTTTTTTCATCATAATATGAGAATAATATTTAATTAATTCAAAATACAGGGACATTAACACTAACATTTTCTTGATAATATCTAATCTTACCATCCTTAACTCATTATGTAATATTACATTTCAAATTATTAATTTTTATAGTTTTATTTATGTGTATCTTATTATATGTGTTTAAAAATGTACTTACTGCTTAATCAAAATGTAACTAAAAAAATAGTTCCACTTAATTCTCCATAATAAACTTATTATTTTATTTACAGTTATATTTTTGTTTAAAAATGTTGAACTAGCACTTTCATCATTTCTGTATTGGATTGGTTTGAAAAACTTTTGAGTTTTAGAAGTAAAGAAGTAGCATTTTTTTTTTAATTTTTCATGTGTTACCCGTATTATCATGTACGAGTATGATAGTAGATTATCCAATAAATAACAAAAACTATAGTAGTTGTTACTTGGTATTCCAGGGAGCGTAACCTCCGCGGCGTGCGGCTGATGTGGAACAAGGGCGAGCCGCTGCCGCTGAAGACGGCGTGGAATCCCTTCAGTCAGGACGTGCCCTTCATCACCTTCGCCTCGCATCCCATATACTGGCATAAAGGTACCGTGATGCACTAATTATAAATGATTGAATTTAAAAAACTCAGTTTTAAAAACATCTCGCGCACACATACACGCACACACGCATTTTATTATGTAAGTATATTATTTTTATTTATATTATATTTATTTAACATTTATTTAATTATTAAAAAATTGGGAAATACTCACCGGCAATGATGTGGCCCGACTGCTCAGCAGATAATTTCATTTCATTATATTATTTATATTCCATTACCCCGTTTATGTTCGACCCAGCTTTATGTTGTTACAGTTATACGAGTACCTAGTACAGAAGATGCCTTCCTTGTGTAGAAATAGTTTATTACATATTTATTTAATCAGATAGTGTTTTCATTGATAAGACAGATAATTATTGTTAATAATTTAGTATTATATAGTATTTAGTAGTATTTAGTATTTATTTTTATTTTTTGTGTTCACCTTTTTCGCTTATATTTTAATTCAAAATCAGCGAGATCGCCATGCACCTGCGTGTGCCCCGCGCGACACCGTAGGTCACATTGAAAAGCAGCGGCCCTCGCTGAATGTGACCTTTTTCTGCTTGGCACTGCTATTATTTTTAAGCATAGTATTACTTTTAGCATATTGTTGTACCTATCTATTGCAGTGCCCTGAAATAAATTTCTTTCTTTCTTTCTTTCTTTCTTTCTTTCTTGATAGATAAGCCTTTACACAAAAAAAAACATATTAAATTCCGTCCATTCGTTTAGAAGCTAAGATGCCACAGACAGACACAAAGACATATCAAGCTTATAACACCCCTCTTTTTGTGGTGCAATGGTTACCATGCGCAGCCGCCTTTCGAAAGGTCCTGAAATCGATTCCCAGCAAGACAGAAATTTGAATAAGTTTAAAGTACTGTTCTTGGTCTCGATGTGTGTTTTTTTGTTTTACCGAGTTTCAAATCACAACTATTTCAAAGAAGTTTCACTTGCATAATTCATTTACATTACTCTCCATGTAAGGTTACAGATAATAGGCTTTACCCACGTGCGCTTTACCATCTAAGACATATCTACATGATCACTGTAAAGAAATATTAGTGTTTAATCATTTCTCTAATATTTTAATATCATGGCATTTTTATTTTGTTACTGCTTACAAACGAGAAGAGGAGCCAACATATGGTAAGTGATCACCATGGATAGATAGATATTAGATACCATAAGCACCATTAATGAATTATCAGCTAAGTGTAAAGAGAGAAGGAATGAAACTTTTAAATTATTGAAGTTTGTAGTAAAAAATTTGAATAAAAAAATGCATAAATAATAATACTTATTCAAATTTTTCTTCAAACCCTTTAAGCGACTGTATTCAGTATTTTATTACAATACAATATGTGTTGTACTTTTAGGTGTTACATGCTAGACATACGAATACATATTATTTAGAATCACATATAACCCTGATAGGGTATAGCAATAATAGAGGGAGCGAACCGATTTATTCTATTATTATTTGTACGCAATGTTATTTCCTTTTGACTGTTTTGATATCCAGCTCATTGACTTTCTATTCACTTTGAAGGCTATATGTAATATAAAACTAGCTGTGCACCGTGGTTCCACCCGCGTTAATTTGTGGAAAAAACTAATTACTAAAATATATGATGTTATAATAATATAGCCTATAGCCTACCACGATAAATGGACTATCAAACACAAAAATAATTTTTCAATTCGAACTTGTAGTTACTGAGATTAGCGCGTTCAAACTAACAAACTAACTTTTCAGCTTTATAATATTAGTATAGATGAAGTCCCGTGGCCGCGTCTGTCTGTCTGTATGAACGCGATAAACTCAAAAAATACCAAACGGATTTTTGTACGATTTATGTATGGTTTATGACATTATGTTTTTTTGTAAATTGACCAAAATCCACGCGGGCGAAGCTGCGGGTGGAAGCTAATCTTAATATATATAAATTACGTGTCACGTTGTTTGTCCGCGATGGACTCCTAAACTACTGAACCGATTTTAATCTAATTTGCACACCGTGTGCAGTTTGATCCAACCTGAAAGATAGGATAGCTTACATCTCAATTTATAGTCGCAATATTATACATAATTTCCGCGTGCGAAGCTGCGGGCAACAGCTCGTAGTATATAATTTTAAAACATGTTCAGAGGGCACCGTGGAGGAGCGGGCGATGTACGACATGGAGACGTTCGCGGCGAAGCTGCAGCGCGCAGTAGAGGCCATGCCGTCCTCCGCCTGCTGCATCCACCACGCGCCCGTCGTCATCCAGAGCTACGTGGGCGTCACCTCGCTGCTCCACAACAAGACCAGCATGGGCTTCTTCAAGGTCAGGGGGAAGTTCAGCTTCTAACTACCCTAGCTATAACGTAACACGTCTGTCGGCGAGTTGTACGATTTGTACAGATTGTGTATGTGATATTGCAATGTACGATATTGAAAATTACTCAGCGTGACTACAGCCTTATCAATGAATAGCTGTTTCCAACTATAGCTTGTCTGAAGCTGTTGTATCTATTAGCGGCTCACTGCAGGGCAGGAGTTTTTCCCTCATTGTTAGCATTTATATACGAGTAATAGTTGTAATCCACGTTTAACGTCATTGTAATACTTTTACTATTGTTTTGGATTGGTGCTTTATGGTGGAATGTAGTGCACACTCCAATGCGTCCAGTCCAAAAGTTTGTTAATATTACGGGGCCCAAGGCCTCTGACAGGGATTTACGATTGCTATCTATCACAACCGATATGGACGACTTGCAGTCCAGATAAGTGCAGCAAAAAAGCCTGAATAAAATTTCCGAATAGCGGTCAGCGGTCAATCCAAAGCAGAGTGCTTTCGATTGACAACCCTTTGTTTAATGCTAAATTGGCATAAGATTTTAATTACATTAACAAAGCTATCATAACTGTTTAGAAGCTGCAATTTCTGCATTTGGAATAAAATCATAAAAGATAGATTAGGCTTAATGAGTAGTAGGTTGTTGGGTCAGATTATATGCATCTGTTAATATAATAACAAGCATAAGTTATAAATGATATCTCGACCCCCAAAATAACAACACATTTTTAAGTGGTTAGTGATAAACAGGACTGTTGGAAGGAAATACAACTGGGTAGCATCCTTTTGTATTAAATTTCTAGATTAAATAATATTTTTTTTATTTATATTAAATATTTATCGTGGAATTGAACGAATGCATATTTAAACGACACATTATAGTTCTCATTTTGTTATCGTAATGTGTCATGGTTTATGAATTAAATTCTTTCTACTTCCTAAAGTCATTTTGTTATGTTTCATTGCATCAAAGTAAGTACCTGAAAGCACTAACCATCGCAAACTTTTGGTGGTTTCTGTGGTTTGTTTGGGGTAGGACCAATTCCAAATATTTATGCCATGAAGCATATTGCTTCAAATGTTTGTGTTTCGGTAATAAGGATGTTGGGTCCAGCGTCGCTGACACATTAGACGTTTCATCTAAGGCCTAGCGCCCACGTTAGTTATATGATAGAAAAATGAATTCATATACATGTCATATTAAACTATGACTACTCCACGCCACATGAATGAGTGCTACTCCATACAGTTACATTGAATATTGATGTTAGTGGCAAGTTAGGGGTTATGTTAGGGGCCAGATCACATGACTGTCATGTAACCAACATTGGGCACAATGGGCACTTGCCTTGTCTTGAGTGAGATGCAACATGTTTGTATTAAATACGATTGTGGGTCCATTTGATGTTGGTTACAGGCTTTTATTGCAGTTGCCACACTATTAGTTCGATTGTTACTCATCTTTAGATATACATTAATGTACCAGCATAATTTTGTTTTTTAAGTGATTAAGCTATGAATGGTATTGTATATTTGTCGCTAGACATGTTAAGTGAAGTTAAAATTTAATTATATTCCATTGGTTCTATAACCAGAGCTAGGCGGGAGACTCATTAGGCTACAATTATTATGTATAATTTTTGTGTTATTAATTTATTAATGTTAAATCATAGCTTATATATTTATATAGGAAACATTTTACACTGCTTTATCATTCTCAGCATACCTAACTTTTTTGCTGACTTTACTACAGGGGGCATTTTGCATTGTTATAATAGATAGGTGGTAAATATAATCTTCATACATACTAATATAATATATTGATAATTCTGACAATGGATATATACCGATTACTGGTAATAATTTTATGTATATTCAGACGTCGGGCGTTGTAGAGTTAGAGATGTATTACAATTATAAAGGTGTCTCATTAAGTGTTAGTTATGAAAATGGTGTCTTAAGTTTGAGTTGAATAATAAACTCATATCTATACCAGAACAAGAGATTGCAATAATGGTTAGTTATAAAGATAGGAAAACATTAAGAGTAGTACAGAATACTTCCGAGGAAATGAGTAGCGAGTTATTAAGAAAATAGCATATTTTCAAACTAACAAATAGTACAATTAAAATATATATGTGGTAAGTAGGTAAGTTGATTGTTGTAAATTGACTTGAGATGAATTATCATTATTACGAGTCGAAATGTCTCCACTGTCTGTTCCATTTCAATGTAATGTAATGACTTAAAATTTAGTTTATACAACATAGTTCTGCTAGTCATTGTGTCAAAAAAATATAGTTTTTGGGATTAAAATTTTTGGTACATAGTAAATAAACATTATTGTAATATTAATATTGCTTCTGAGATGTTTGGGTATATTTCAATAATAGTTGTAATTATTGATAGTCAAATTGCGTGTTGGAAGCAATGTTATCGGATAAAATTACGGCGCTCCGCAAACGTAGAAAATTTTTGTTGCCGACAAGGAATTATAAACTGTATGGGCGCCGTCGCCGCAGCAAAGCAAAATCATTAATTAACTGCGCAACATAGGAAGCAAAATTTACAATGTCAGAATCCCGTGCGACACAGCCAACTTACGTGTGCAACAATTTTGTATAGGAATATGTTCTACTAAAATTACTAATTACGTTATTCTACTTAATACGAGTACATTGTCTGATTTTTAACAGGGAATACCTTGTCATCAGCGAATGGCTTGTTTCTATGTTTGTGCTGCACATAAAGTTCTATGTTAATCATTACACGAGTCAATGAAGGGCTTCCTAAATGCTCACTATGATGTCTTGGGATGACCAAATTATTTTTTCTACTGTAGCTGCGAATCCTCAGATTCTATATTGTAACGAATAGCGTGAGGAATTTTTTGGGAAAATTGTACATTTACGAAAATATTTAGTATTACATGTTTAAGAAGCATATAGTTTATGTTAGCGATATCTACAGCTTCCGAAATCGAAAATAGAAAATGTTTTACAAACACGACAGCACAGCGTTTCACTTATTCAAATCCCATAATGAACTAAATATTATCTACCATGTATTTTGCTATGGTGATTGGGATTTCATAAAAGAAATATGATAGGTTCTTTCCACAGATGTGTATGTTCTTTCATTGTACTTTTAGTTCTATGTGTGAAGACTTAAACGTGATATTGTAGTATTTCAGATTTTATTGTTGGTCTAACTTTTATTGTATAAGGTGATGTTAAGGGCGAGTGATATTTAGATATATATAATATATTATATAATTTTAACAAACATGACATTTTTTTCAATTGTAGCTATAATTTAATTTGTATATTAGTTTTAAAACCTTGTACAAAAATATTACCCATATTTATGCGACCCCAATTGAGAATTTAAATTTGGTGTGTTGTGATTATTATGTAATCCTCGTCATGAGCAATAATCTAAAATTTTAACAAAAAAAACCGACTTCAATTTAACTACATCCTTTCCAATAATAATAAAAAAGGAATAATTATAATCGGTTGGCGTGATATTGAGTTATTCGTCCATTTGTCGCGCACTTACTTAATGCAAATTTAAGACTTATATGGTTTTGTCATGGATGCCATTTTCATTAAAAATTGTCCCAAATCAGACGAGAATTCTTGAAAATAAATAAAACAAAAGGGCGACTAAAACACAGACGTATATTATAATATTTACACTAAATCTCTTGTCAATCACGAAGTATCGTGGTGTTTCTCCGATACGATAAGTTGTAAACAAAATGTGAGATTTAAGTACCTATCTTTTAAAATCGAGAGATTTATGGCGCTTTGAATATTTGCACCAAATTAATTTATAATAATTATAAAGAAGTAAATATTATGAAAATAGAGCTGTGTCTTTGTATAATGGTTTTTGTAAACTTTTATTTAACGTTTTTGTAACAGTAGAGATTTTACTGTCCAGTTGTTAAAATAATAGATGATTTATTGATTTTTTGTTGTCAGTTGATGTAAAAACATTTTTGATGCAATTTTTTTTATTACTATTTACTAAAATAAATATATGTATTGATAGTTTTCACCAACCTGACAGTATAATCTGATGCGATAAAATAAATTGTTACAAAAATGCACTTTTTCAGCATTTAGCCATACTTTAATGATACATAATTATGTTATAGATTAGAATGAATAAAATGTTCAATTTAGATTTATTAATGTTAAAATTATGAAATTATATATAATTATAAGAATCGTAGCTTTTGCATTATCTGATGTTCTCTTTGTGGTACTATGGAGCTACCTGTTAATTTCAAGTATTTTACTTTACATATAAAATCATATCTACTTTAAGTAATTATAAACTAAAATTTAATATTATAATTTATAATTAAAATAATAACTATTTTTTCTAGCTTTTTGTTTTCTTGCCATGTAAGCATTTTTATTTTAACTTGAAAACTCAGTAAGTCGTAATGACATGTAGTCCTAAAATTTATTTTTAACGAAAAAATGTGTTCAAAAACTTCATAAATAAAATCACTGACTGTATGAGCGACACTTGAAAAAATTTGCTGCCTCAAACATTCCCTTGGTTTATAGTAGAAAGGTATAATAGTCTAACGTCCCAACTTTGAGTCACTCACGGTTACTTTAATCGCTCCTTAGTAAAGAATCACCATACAAATTCTGTATCAACGGAGCCATTTAAATAACCGTTAGTGACTCTGAGTTGGGGCGTAAGATCCGAATTAAGTAGAGGCGTTTCGGCACCCATCTGCTTACCGGATAAAAATTGTTTTGTATCCTATTTATTATTATTTCGTATTGATTTACTGTCACCAGTGCAAATTAAATAGTGATGCCCATAATTTGATCCCGAAACTAGTCACCCATGAAACGTTAATTTAGTCTCTAAGATTTATGGACGGACTTTAGTGCGATTTACCTGTTTATACCTGGCAAACAAATAGTAGCGAATAAAAAAAATGAGCAACTCAACGTTTCCATATTCTTTAGTATTTATATTTTCGATTTGTATTTGATGTTTTTGGTAAACAAATGTGTGAAGTAATTAAAAAAATATATGATTACAGTATTTTAAATAAATCATAACCATGAACATATTTTTTAGGCAACCCATTCGCGATACTTTTCTTTACATATGATATTTAATCAAATACATTTTTTATCCGGTAAGCAGATGGATGCAAGAACACCCCTAATTCGGATCCTGTACTATATTCTAAAGGTTGTTGAATGAAAAAGAAATGTAGCTATGAATATGTTAAATTTCAATTCATATTAAGTAACCTTTTCTTTTTCAAATAAAGTTATAGTACCTTATGTTGGCCTAATATTATTTTGTAAGTAAATAAAGGTTAAAATAACATATTAATTATAGTGTTAACTACGTTACTCTGTGCGTATGATAAATTGTTGCTAACTGTAATTGTGAAATGTTTTAAAAATTATATTAAAGATTAATATTTTCATGTTAATTAAATTTCAACATTTGAATTAAATTCCTGAGTCATATTAAATGCATTGTTTTATTTCAAAGCTTTATAATATTTAAATTAATTAGTAATATTAATAAATAGATGGATTAATCACATTCATATTTATCGTATCTCTAATCAAGAAAATCAACATCCTTCCAGTCTTTAGGCAATACAAAATTAGTCCAAAATGTTTCGTCATAAGTATTTGATGACTGATCAAATTCATCGGTGCCGATTTCTCTCACATACCTGATGCTTTCTACCCAAGAGAGATCATTTAGAACATGTTTGTTATAAATTGTAAGAGCACCCATCTGCTTAGTAACTGAGTCTTGATAAGTAACTATATTTCTTACTTCATTATTGCGTGCCCTACACACAGGGAGTGCCACCTCATTGCTTATATCAACAGGTGTATGTTTATATGTATTCGGAGAACACAATAGAGGAGCGGTAATCGAAGAAGACTGTATGTTGCTTATTTTAGTATTATTATTTTTGTTAGTGGACTTTTTGCGCCTGTGCGTTGCTTTTGGCAAATCATGCTTAGCATTATTTTTAGGTACGAGAGTTTTATTTTTCTGTGAAACAATTTTTGGTGGAATTGTAATTGTAATTGCCTCTGAATTTGATGGTTGGTCGCATGGCAAAGGTTTTTGTATAGCTCCTGAAATCTTTTTCTTTTTGTTATTTCTAGTATTATCGTTACGTATTGGCGGCATAGACGTTTGTTGAACATTTGCTACATTTTTGTTTATTTTTTTCGTGTATTTTCTTTTTATTTTACTGCTTACAATAGTCAAAACACTGTTGTCATTCATAATTTCGTTTGTTTTATGAGCAATATTCTCATAATAAACTTTATCTGCTTTTGAGTATTCAGTATTTTTGTCATTTGTATCATTAATTAGTGCAGTTTGTGTTGTGTTGACATCCATACTGTGAACTTCTATAACATTCGCTTTATTAAGAGTATTAATATTGCAAGATTTGAGTTCATTATTTTTTTCATTTAAATTTACAGAGCCTTCTATAGATACATCATTAATGTGTCTATTATCAATTGGCAATTTTGCTTCATTTTTGTATTTTGTTGGTGGTTCGTTTTCACTGTCAGATATTATGATATTATCTATGATATTCGAATTTTGGTTTTTATTTTTACTTAATGCTGCTTTCAATGTTGTAAGATTACAATGATCTATCATTACATTGTTGTCTTCATATTTGTTAAAAATTGAAGATTCACGAGGCAAATCTACGAACTGGAAGTTTTCAGGCGTAGATACATTTTCAAGTGATGGTATTATTTTTGGTGTTTCTTCAATTATTTTTTTCATACATCGCATAAGTTTCTCTATAACCTTCAAGAAAAATTATTACATTAACAAATATCTACCTGTATAAACAACAACAACAATTTATTTGCCAAAATTATATAGTTCGTAATAATTTCTTTTAAAGATGTGCTGAGGAGTTACTTTAGGCTTTCCTTCTCCTCCATGACAAAGCACCTTTCCGAAAAGCTAATAAATTACGTGCATAAGTGTATCAGTGATACCTATATGAATAAAATATTTTGACTTTGACTTCGTAGTAATGAACCCTTTCGAATACTATAAATCGAAACAAAATGCATAAGTATGTAGCGCAAACAAAAGTTAGCTTTGTAATTGCTAAAAATATACTTTTATAGTACTTAGATTCTATAGTAAAATAAAATATTTGACTATTAGATATGAACTATTGCTTTTATTGTTTCTTAAATATTCTGGACTGAAGTTACTTTTGCAGCACTCTTTACTCTAGGCTTGTACCGAATCGTATTAACAAATTAGTTTTTTTACTTATTCTTTACATTTTTTTGTAACAAATTTTTATTACTAATCTGTAGATATAACATTATTATTATTAAGATCTCACCTGAAGCATATGTTTATCGTTATTACACCGAGGTTGATAAATAGATATTTCATGTTTATACTTTTCGGCTTCTTCTATAGTAATTGGTTTATTTTTGTAAATATACCCGTCAACACGGATGCTCATTTCTATCAGTCGCCTTTTTATATCCTGTGGGTTAAAAGTTCTAAATATTAGAATATTAGACCAATACATACTTAGCCTATCTACATCAAAAAATGACTATTTTAAATAAAAACAAATATTTTTTTTTATGTTTTTGTAAATTTTAGTACCCGTTTTTCAACAGCGTTTGCGTTTCGTTTTCTTCGTTTATTTACAGGCATTTTTACTGACAAACACTGTATTTTTTACCTATTTTTGTTGTCTATGCAAGTACGCACTACGCACACGATACGTTTCTAGAAAATGGCGCATTTTTTTTAGAAATTCGCATTTTAAAGATGGCGCGTATACAGTGTTGCCAGGTCCAAAAACTACGGTAGATTCTTCCGTAAAACGAATATAAAATACGATAAATTGTATGAGATCTTTGTGTGGGTCAAATTACGGTAAAATGTACTAAAACACTAAAACTCGTTACGGTAGATCGAAGCTGAATACGGTAGATCTACCGTAATTATGTGGCACCTGGCAAGTGACAACACTGCCCCGTACGCGTAGGTACTTATTTCGCGTAGAGTATGAGCTACCCAGAGTCCAGACCCACCGCACAGATAGAACTATTAGTAAGATACTATTAATATCTGTGGTTAAAGATAAGACCTATTTACCTACCTAATCTCACTGAGTATTAAAGTTAAATTCATTAATGTAAATAGCATAATTTAAAGGCACAAAAATAGACAATAATTCAATGGAATTATGGGTCAATCCTGCATTCGCAGATAATTTTCACTTATCGGTATATTCAGTTCTGCGAATTTCCTGATTTATGTAACGAGTGATAACACTCTTATTAAATTATTATAAAATAAAATGTTTTGTAGTTAATACACACATCAGTTCAGCTGGGACCTCCAAGCTGAAAAGTTGTTATTCAAAAGGTGCAAGAGTACACAAAATAATTTTTGGTTAAATGGGTGGCATAATAATACCAAAATGAATTTATTTACACAGTGTTTCATATTATTTTTGGGAATTCACATAAGCGATGCTGGTTATTACGATCTGGGGCAACCGTATGTATTTTTTTATTTACTGATAGGTACATAACTGCAGTGGTTAAAATCAGATACTTCAAATATTCTGTAGTATTGTTGTCAGTGTGGTGTAGGTCTTCAAAATTTCTTTAAAATGTCTTCGAAAAAAAAATTGGCGGGAACTCTTAACTCGATAGGTTCCATACTTTTCAGAATGGTTTCCGAAATTACATAATATAGGTATTATTATTATTATATATTTCATTCTATGGTAAAGCTAATAATGGTGAGTTTACATAGGTTATAATATTTTTCATTAATATGAATTGTTCAGTTTCTGATAAAGCGATAACCTATTGGAAGAGTTGTTACTGTTAGTTTGTTTTCATAGACATATCATTAAAGCCATCGAAGTATTAATTATTATTACTAGCATATTAAAGCTATTTAATTAACTACTAGGTAGGTACAATGCCAGGTAATTATTTATTTGAACCGTCAATGGGTGCAGTGGTAGATAATAAAGAGGCATTGTATATTCTTTTTGAATAGTTTTTTTATATTGTTTTTTTTAATATTGTCTTTTTATGAAATTTTTTTTGAATTTTTTTAATATTGTTGTTTTTTAATATTTTCTTTTTATGAAAATTGTTTTGAATGTTTTGATTTTTTTTAATATTGTTTTTTTATTTTATTTTTGAAATGGTTTTTTTTAATTTTTTTTTTAATTTTTTTTTTTCATGTCAAAGAAGTATAACTATTTACGCGCGTAGATAAGTACACGTTTACGTTTTTATTATCAAACATTGCATGTAAAGAAGTGTCGCGAATGGGTTGGGGGCCATTCATTAATTACGTAAGGGTCCCGCGGGGGGAGGGGGTTCTCAAAATCTCTACATGTCCTTACGGCTTATTTGGGTGGGAGGGAGACATTCTTACGTAATATTTAATTACCAATCTATTTTTATGCATTTAAATATAACAATTTTAACGTAGTAATTCTATACTATAATTAGATAAAATCTTACGTAAGAAGGAGGGGGAGGGTTCCGTCAAATCTTACGTGTCTACATGGGGGTAGGGGGGTTAAAAATAGGCAAAATCGCCCTTACATAATGATCCCTTGTCTAAAAAATATGTGAGGATAGTCGTGTTCCGGCTGGGGGCTTGAAAGCCCGCTCTTTCTTCCCTTTTTCCGTTATGTATGTTCGTGTGTTTGTCCTTCTATCGTTGGTTTTCTGATAAGTATAACAGATTTGTCAATTTTTTTCCGATTCAGTTAATACTGTGTGATTGTTGTTATAACACAGCTTATGCCACTTAAACCGTAGATTTAACACGAAGTCCATTCGCACAATTAATCATGCGTTTTGAAAGGTGTACCTATTTTTGGTCGACATGTAGGTACCTAAGTAATTTTACCATTATTACACCAACTTTCAGCCAATTAGATGTCCAGGCGCCGGCATATGTACCACCCTACGCAAAAAATTCGCGATTCTCCAACAATGGCTACAGGTATACCGGGATGAGACCCGGCAATGCAGGCACAAAAACCGGCAATCCAGGCACGAAAACGGTCCACTCAGGCACAAAAACGGGCGGCTCATGGACGAAGACCGCTAATCAAGGCGTTAAAACCAGTTACGGGGAACACAAAACCTGGTATTCTGGTTCAGGTTCCGTGTAAGTATTTTTTCTAAACCTACATTGTTTCAAAATTCATTTTTACAACTACTACATACTTAGCCCTTAAATTGGCAGGCAAAACAAATGTTAAAGATATGAATTTTTTGAATAGTTTTGGATTGTATATAGAGGTTAGGAAAAAATATTAAAAAAAATCTATATGTACTAACTAATAAAAAAAACCATGTATGACCTGGTATACACTGCCAACTGCTTAAAATAAAACATGATAATACAGATGTATGTTGTGGCATACTTTGCCAATGTACGGTAGGGATAAAAAAATTAAAAAAAAAACGCGAAACAGTATTTTAACTAAGCAAGCAATAACAAAACAATACTTTTTGTATAAAATATATCATATTTTATCATAATATGATAATCCAGTTTACAATTGCGTGGGTTTTTGCCAGTTACAAAACACAACACACAAAGTACACAAATATCCGAGGTCAATTTTGAGGTCAAAGGCGGCATCGACCCTGATGCGTCATATCCATCCTACGTTATCGTGGTCCCTGGATCGTGGATCTTCGCACCCTGGATCGGTGCACTCTGGGCAGGATGTTTTTTTTGTGTCAAATCTGCCACTTTTTTTAGACCCTCGTATATCTGTTGGTATCTGTTCAAAGTCATCAAATCCGCGACTAAAGAAAGTCTGAAACGTTGGCTCCAGTAATAACATAAGTGGGTATCTGTACAATACTATAAGAATCGCTAGGAAATCGCGAAATTAATCTTCAGTTTGAGCCGTTTCTTTGCCGGTTTTAGCTACGGAATATTTATTTGTCTGTAAAACAATATCAGTTATGATATCTGAAGAGAAGAAAAGAAAAATGAGGGAGATTTAGTGAGAACATCTATTGGATGCTTGATATCCTCTATTGTAGCTGTATGACGAAAGACAGCCTTTCGCTATCCATAGTTCAGTGTAAACTTCTTGATTTTTTTGCTCGTTTAGCCATTAGTACTATACGCGGCCTTTTACACCCGGTTTTGCTAATAGAAAAAACATGAGTAGAAGCAAATGGAGTTGCAGGGTTCGCAATAGATGCAGGTGATTCGTTTATAATCGACGGCAGTAGGTGTAAATCGAATAACATTGTTACATTGCTGCAATAAGGTTCTTGTGAAGAGCTGGGATAACCCTTCAACGATTATTATGGGTGTAAAACGGATGCTTTCTGCTTGGTCATTGTCGCTGCCCTCTTCAGAATATAGTAGGCATATCTACTAGGCATATATTCTAGATAAATATAATTGAAGGAGATGGCGAAGAAGAATAAGAGACATGCATATTAATTTCTTTTTTGGCGTCAGATGTTTCTATACACTCAAAAAGTGCTTTATTAGCAAGCACATGTGTAATTATTCTACCACTGTGTGTTAGTAGCTTTTACTGCAGACAAAAAAGAACAAAACCCCTAAGCAAATGCAAGTAGGCAATACAACAAAAAATATAAATCGGCAAAAAAACATAACCTTAACTTGGCAATGTATGCCTCGTCGGAGAATGCCCATTTAGTATGGAGAAATGTACTGACTTTAAAATTTTTGTGTCTTGATAAAAATACCTTTATTTGATTATGTTATCTTAATAGATTATACATACTAACTTTAGTCAATGATAATATTAGGAAATAAGAGATTTTAAACAAAACTAATTTGTATTTAGGTTATAGTAAACTCACAGTAATATGGACTCTATGCGGGCGTACTAAAGTCGATTGCGTATGTAATGGACGTCTTTTAAGTTTCAAATTCATTTGACAGTCCCCAAACACCATGAAGTTTGTAATGTATTATAATCACAGAACACTATTACTCCTGGCTGATTATAATAATTCTCTATAAAAAAAATAATTCATTTGACAGTCCCCTTACGTCATCTAGATACATATCTGTGGTTGTCATGGATATATTATACTATAACTGTTGTTGTATAATAATTATAATCGAATCAATGCAATCTATTGGCCCGAAGGATCTTAAAAGATTCCTGATTGGCCCTTATCCAAACATAAATGGCCCAATGGTTTTATTTTGTAAAACGGAAGTAAAGTTACTTATTAATTTCAGAAAATTATTCCCAATAAGGATTTTTTAGGAAATAGGGTAAAATACTTGAAATATTTTAATTAAATTTTTCGTCCAAAAATCATTGTGACACAATTATTTTTTTAAGAGTACTGGCTATGGGCATTCTCCTTTAGGTATAACTTTCTATGATATTGGCAGTGTATGTGGTGAAATACATCAAGATTGTTGCCCAATAAAAATATGTTATTTTGTTATTTTAGTGCAACTTAGCGTGTATTACTATTTCTTGACAGTTGAAGCACAAAATAACAACAAAACATACCTAATACACAGTCAAAATAAAAATAAAACAATTATTTTTTATCTTGACGAGCGTCACTTGTTTCTTCTTCGTTGCAATTTTGAATTTTACAATCACCGAAATGATGTTAGCTCTAGGATTTATTTTTTTACCGATTATGAAATAATGTTACCATCGAAATATAAGTAGAAAACTTTAATTCGAGTCTTATGATAGACTGCAGATTTTGTTAAATGTCTTGTATGATGCGTCATACACTGTCAATTTAAGGGTTAGAGGTACCTATTTTTTCAAGAAATTTTATGTATATAGCTACATAAAACCTTAGGTAACTTAGCAAACTTATAAAAGTTCGAAAAATTTACGATTGAACGGTTACACACAGTCATACGAAAAAAACGCTATGATGATAGGCGTACCGTCATGATTAAAGTTGGTGACCCAGAACCCAGGACCTTCAAGGGATCCAGGCGGCATTGTGTCGATAGTTATTCAGCATGTAGCACCACGAGCAGGGGCAGCTAGCTTAGATTTAAATAGATAGATCAGGTACGGATCCCGTTTACAAAGGCTTACAAAGTAGCTTTGGTACCTAATGTTTATGAAATTTTTTTGATGGTACCTAACAGCCGACACACGAAAGTCGACTGACGATCCACCTGATGCTAAGTGGCTATCTTCGCCCATGGACATCTGATAAGCGACACCAAAGGCATCCCTGATGCGTTGCCGGCCAAGAAAGAGAGAAGAAAAATAAAGAAAGAACTGGTTCTCAAGCTACCAGCCGGAATACGATGAGTCGTTTGACTGACTCAAGCAAGAGGGTGGTAGCTATCCGGACGGACCCCACAGAGAAATAATTATATTAATGACTAATACCTAATGGCATCAATGAACTATTTAACACATTACCAACATAATCCCTACGTGGGACCCACCACCAGCAGGCCGGGCTTAGTCGCCTCTTATGATACCCATCTGGCTCAATGATGCTCTAACCTAACACAATTTAATTATGTTTAGACCCGGCTATTCGCAATTCCAAGGCAGTGCCAACGAGGGCCCGTTCAAATGTGAGTATCTATTATATAGTTTATTATAGGTATACATAATAGATGTATGTATATACCTACTAGGTACTTGTTTACTCGTAACTAGGCTACTCCAAACTATATAAATACTTCTGCAGAGGAAAAATAAATAAACGCTTCACACTCATTGCTCCACAATAGGATCTCTGTTGAGAATACGTTACCATGGACAACAAAAAGACAAGAACATACACACCCAGACCACAAAGTAAATTAGTTTGTGCCCAGACCGAGATTAGAAATTCAAACTCATGATTCAAATTTCGACCTTTCTGGGAATCAAACCCAGGAGTCGAGGACCCTTTGCGCGGGTCGTCAGAGCATCGGATGAAGTCCTTTCCGAAGTATACCACAGACTATAAAGGGCTTTTGTTGACATTATTAGCGAGTTCAGTGCAAAGCATAATTTTCTTATATCTAGGATACCTTACTCGACAAGAGAGTTTATTTGTTATTTTCATGTTTTCTAAACCCTCAAGATTTTAAGATTGTCGCGTTCAGAGTCAGATCTATTAGGTATTTTTAATTATTTGATTTTTGTTTACGTACCTAAACATGCCCAAAAAATTATCATACCAAAGACGGGAGACATTCGTCAATCTGATCCAGGGGATTACCGCAGAAACCTAAAATCTGCATTGATTTTCTTACTTGTATTTTCATCGGTTTCACAGAGAGTAATCAATCAGACATTTAGAAACGCAGGTTTTCTAAAATTAAATTCAGGAATTTGGATGATATATGTAGCTATATAAAATATACATTATTAAAAATGCTAAAATTGTTTTAGCAACAATTGACATTGTGCATAAAATAACAAAAGACCTAATTTAATCACTAGATATTCACAATCGCCGCGCGTGGGATGTGGGATATCGCTGGAACGGAAGTGCTAAGAATACCAACGCCGGTTGGTCGCAGTGATTTGCGTGTTAAGTGACCTAAATGTTATATATGGGAATGTCAAATCATTGATAATTTGCATTAGGGGTAATTCGGTCAATAACACCCTTATCGTAAAGGCACTGCAGGCCAAATACAAGCGTTGCGGTGTTGATATTATAATTGCGGCGCTATCGGGGATTTATTCTTCATTTGGAATGGTTGTTTATGTATTAAATACTTATTATGAACTTATTTATAGAGGAGTTTCATAAAATATGTATATGTGGAAGAAGGTTTATTGTATGGTATTGGTTATTCAATAATATTCCTTTTACCTACTTTGCTCCATGATATATTTCCAGTTTTCCTAACGTTCCCATCAATAACAATATTATCCACTACTCAGATTAAATAAATTAATCTGAGTATCTACTATTACCTAAGTACTCCGTGATCAATAATCGAATCCCATAGAATGACCCAAAAGTAATGTTCCAAGTAGATTGACATATCCCTAATCTAAATATTTAGTTCTTCTTCATGACTCTTATTGTATGACAGCATCTGCATCGGCCAATCGTTGTAGAACCAAAGAGGTCGCTCGCCGACATATACTTACATGATTTTGAATTTCTTTCTTTGAACTGAGGAATGGTCCAACTGGACAAATGTAAAAGTGCCACGTTTTGAGCATGCTTTGGCCCGTTCCTTACGCAGTACCTAGATAACATCATATGAGTTTATAATATATTTATTGATGACAGCAAAATGCGAGGTCCCCTGCAAGAACAACGGTATCTGCGTGGACCGCAACACGTGCCAGTGCCCGCCGACCTTCGAGGGCCAGTACTGCGAGTTCGAGAAGAAGCCGTGCCTCGCCCCCCCGCCCGTGCCACAGAACTCAGAAATTAAATGTTATGCTGAGTACGTATAGAAAGTTACCGTACCTATTAGTTAGTGGTTTATATTTATTTTGTAAATAGTTAACAGAAGATATGCCAATAGCAAGTGGTCGCCGTCATTATTTAATATCCAAAATATGCAGGTTCAAGAAAGCATTTATTTTTGGAACGAAGTTCCTTATCGCGCGTTATGAAAGGGGGCTAGACGGAAAAAATTCTTACGAAAAGTTGTCACGACACTTTTTGAAGTGATTCAGTAATATGAAACTAGATGGCGCTGTACAACTTTCTGAATCACGCTAGCGTGAATCACACTGCTGAGCGTGTAAAACAATACTTAAATCGAAAGGAACTTCGTTCCATCCGGGTGTCCCTTGACGCCTCTCAAGTTTTTTTTAAGTAGCATAGGGATCCCAACCCCATTTGTCTTGGCGCCGGAACTCCAAAACACGCCTCTCATCATAAGTAAAAGTATTGGGATCTTGGGGGTCGACATTTCGAACGAAGTGCATTATCGGGGTCACCTGGAGAAGAAGGCCAAACTTGCCTCCAGAAACGTGAGTGTACTGAACAGGGCGAAGCAGTACTTCACACCGAAGCAGCGCTTGCTGCTCTACGAGCCCCAAGTTCGACCACATGTACATTATGTACTTAATATTAAACATTACAGAACATTTTCGTATTATGCCCTGCACACCTAACTCTTTTGCTTTGTGTACCAGGATGTGCACGGTAAAGTGCATAGAGGGGCACAAGTTCATCGACGGTACCTCCGTGGCGAACCTGCGGTGCGTGGCGGGCGGCTGGGTGCCGACGCGCGCAGACCTGTCCTCGCTGTCCGACTGCACGCCGCAGTGTGCGCCGCCCTGCCTCAACGGCGGCGTGTGCCTCGCGGTGGACGTGTGCCAGTGCCCCGCTGAATATAGGGGGCCGCAGTGCCAGTACTGTAAGTTGAATTCTAGGACTTCGTAAGGGTGGAGGAAATGAGAAAAATACAAAAAAAACGTGTGTGTGTACTTATGTACACATGTAAGAAGTTATACTTCTTTGACGTAATAGAACAAAAATTGCTAAAGATTTCATCCCGTATGCTATAACTCTTGTTTGTAAAAGGAGTCAGTTCTCAGCTAACTTTATCATATCGCTTTTTGGCTGTCAGTGTGCGCGCGCATCGTAAAAATTTTAGTCTCATTATTTTTTCCAAACGTGCCAAAAGGAGTATAGCTTCGAAAATCTGTTGATACAATCAGTACCATACGTAAAGAGATCACAAGCTAGCCTTAACTGAAGATTGTCGAAAAAATCTCATCAAAATCGGGCTAACTGTTTTGAAGGGTTTGAGGATTTTCTCTATTTTTTTGCAATTAGATTTCTATATCATATACCTATAGATGATACGGGGCCATATGCTATGATATTTTTACATGTGGAATCTTTAGAAATTTTGTAAACCAAAAAATCTGCCAGCGAGGGTTATTGATGGTATTTGTAGGGACTTATATGTAGATACTGATTTATATGTAACAATTTGAAACAGCATGTTGATCTTTACTAATGCTGTTGTCACCAGTGGCAAGCGCATGCGAGATTCGCAAGCTGGGCTTCTCGGGCGGCTACAAGTGCTTCAGCGACAGCGAGAAGTACTGGTGCCGGCTGTCGTGCCCGCCCGGCGCTTCCTTCAACCCACCCGCTGCCGATATCTATACCTGCCTCTTCTCCACCGGAGTGTTTGAGCCGCAGCCCATCCCGCACTGCGTCTATGGTATGAGTCGGAAGCGACGATAAAACGATTATAAAAACGAGACACTAGCCGATATAGCCCCATACTAGGATTCCCTGTGTCGTGGGTACCATAGACAACACACAAAGACAAGAACACATTAAACTGATATAAAAAAATAGAATACAGAACATTATGTTTATAGCTTCCCGCCCACGTCCGATATTCGGTGGCCGATTTTTTGTAGGAGAAAAATAGAACGTACTGATAGCAATGGTGCAACGCACACGTCCTACAAAAAGTCGGTCAGAAATAAAATCGGTGCATTCCGACCGATATCGGTGAAAAATGGAACGTTCGGAAATGTATGCGTTTTCAACGACTCACCGATTATCGGTCGTGGTCGAATAGCGAGTCGGCCACAAAATCGGTCATAAGAATCGGAGGAAAAATCGGCCCGATTATCGGTCCTACAAAAAGTCTGACGTGGGCGGGAAGCCTAATTTGTTTGATGATGACCGACAAAACAGATAATATGAAATAAAATTAAAAACAAAAAAACTTGCCGTAGAGCTATGACTCCTTTGAGTGTCACTGCATTTTAACAGAATATTATAATTAACGAGGTTTTTTAATTTTACAGATGACGTCATAGTAGTTACTCCGAATAACTATCCAAGTCCAGTGAGTATTTTTTGTATTAAACATAATTATTCGTATATGTAGTTGTAGCAAAATGTGACGATAATATTGAAAATATTATTATAGTTAAATATATTTTTTTATTATTTTTATTACTTTGAAGATCCAAAAAAAAACACCGTTGGCCAACTACAGGACAACTGTCTCCTCATAACTAAGGAGGCCTAGCGCGCCCTCCACGCTGTTCTAGTGCGGATCAGCGGTGGAGGTGCCCATGCTTATATAACTTATCGTATTCCAGTCGATATACTCGATGCACGTGAACAAGACGAGCAGCCATCAGCACTCTGTAGTGGTGCAGGACATGACGCCGCGCGCCGGCCACTGCCTGGCCTGGGCCGGCATGCACTACAAGACCTTCGACGGCAAGATCTACAGGTAACGCCCTCGATATTAACACTGGGCACTGGATGGATGCACACTGCACACGACTTTGCACCCCAAACAATTGCTATTCATGTTTATTTTATGTACTTTTTTTATGAGATATGGACAAACAGGATTGTGATGGTTAGTGATTACCGTCACCTATAAAATCGTGCATCAAGGGAACTGTAATTTGTATGTCCCCTTCTACCACAACAGAGAAGGACAGAGAGAAGTGGCGTAGCGAAAAGAATGTTTGCACCACTGCGGTGTGGTGATGTGACATGACTAGAACGAAGTAGATAAGTAGTGCTTGTAGGCGGGCGGGAGGCAGTTAGTACTGCGCCGTATTAATCTGTCCACCGTACATAATCTCGCTCAACTCCGCTCTGCACATGTATTTAAAGACCGGTTTCCGCCAAAGCAGAGAAGAGCAGAGTGGAGCGGATATTATGTTTTTAACTAACCGATCAGATGTCGTTAATTCCACTTTTCCACACCATTTCGGTGGAAAGTAGGAAGCGATTCTGCAGAGGTAAACATATTGCCATATTGAAAAGCATGTGAATCCCCGGCAGCTTCCAGTCGCCGTGCATGCACGTGCTGGTGCGGGACGCGCGTGAGCACCATTACTCGGTGGTGGTGCGCCAGCCGGACTGCAAGCGGAAGGCCTACTGCCCATCTGAAATCACCATCTTCCTGGAGAATAAGCCATATACGCTGCGAGTCGCAGGTCAGTGCTCTCCACATCATTGATAACAAACACCCTGAGCGTCAACTTTTTGGTAAATTGAATTGGTGGCTGATGCGAATGGCGATAGGTTATTTTTATGGAAATAGCCAAAAAAGAGCTGATGATCCACCTGATGGGAAGTGGCTACGTCGCCCATGGACATCAGCGCCGCTGTTATGATATCACTGATGCGTTGCTGGCCAAGAGAGAGGAGAGAGGAAAAATAGAAAACCATGTAACAGTGACAAGCGGAAGCAACTCTATTGCGACTGATTTTCTATATTACACCATTATATTATCGTCTGTGATGTAGGTATACAATCACCTTTGCTGCGTTTACTACTTCTCCAATAGGAAATGATTAAGGTCTAATAAGACATTGACGTGACATTTTAAACACAGAGGACGGGTCGGTGGTGTTCCGGAGCAGCAAGCGGCTGATCCCGATCCCGGCGGCGCTGCCCGGGATCCGCGTGGCCATGCCCGGGAACCACGTGCTCGTGTCGCTCGACGCGCTGGGGATTACTTTGACCTGGGACACCAATGTAAGTGTAGATTGCGCCACTGTAGATGACACCTTACGGCTCGTCGGAACACCGTATCCTACATATTAAATCATGTGTCTTAAATAATGTACAAAGTAGGATTTCGTTGGTCTGTCTGTATTTAAAAGTCTATATGAATGTAAAGTCTTATATCTCTTTACTTGCAACCCTTTTGATGTTTATAAAAATGTATAGACCGTTAATCACCACATAAACCAACATATAATTAGCCATCAGCAATGAAATGTTTCTGTAAATGTTACTATCATATAATAATCTAAAATTTTAATAAAAAAATAACCGACTTCAAATGAAGTACATCCAATAAAAAAAGAATCGTCGAAATCGGTTGGATATTGAGTTATTCGTCCATTAGACACGCACATACGTAATACAAATTTAAGACTTATATGCTTTTGACATGGATGCCATTGTCAGATCTCGCTCAAATTTATGTGGGTCCCACACGACAAGCACCAGCTTTCGATTAAAAAAAGAATTATCAAAATCGGTTCACCCAGTCCAAAGTTCTGAGGTAACAAACATAAAAAAATACAGTCGAATTGAGAATCTCCTCCTTTTTTTGAAGTCGGTTAATAACGAGTATGTGTATCCAGAACGTGATATCAGTGGAGGCGTCGCCGCTGGCGTGGAACCGCACGGAGGGGTTGTGCGGCACGCACGACGGGCGCGCGGACAACGAGCTGCGCACGCGCGACGGCTCGCTCGCACGCACCGCCTCCGTCATGATCGCGGCCTGGCAAGTCGATCCGCTAGGAGGCGAGTTTTATTTTAATTAAATATAAGTTAATACTTGACCACAATCCCACCTAAGTAAGGTAGGTGGAAATGTGGTCCAGGATGGTGAGCGCACTAGCTTAATAAAACCCTATTCCCTCCTTTCTTGACAACATCCACGTCATAGGTGGGTGGGAACGCAGACGCAGGCAAACTATTCCAATCCTTCGCGGTGCGCATAATGAATGACGATGCAAACCGCGTCGTAGCGTTCGATAGAGCAACGGGTAAAGGGGAATTAATTCAAATAATTCCTGCGCATGCTCTCTAAAATGTTTTATCAACATTCAATCATTCATAAATGAAATAAAAAGGAAGTTTGTATTACGTCTATCTTAGAAACAACTACTTTAGTCCAGTTTTGATTCAATTCTACAAACCGACACAGATACTGATTATAAATTATAACAGGGTTGTTTCGCGTCGGAGCTTAAAAATACTTACATAAAGAAAACTGCATATACATCACTTTCTAGTAAAGTAGTAACCACACAATCATGGGCACCGTGCAAAGAATCAAAAAAAAAATTGTGCAATACTGCTCCTATAGACCAGATCTTTTTTCGCGTGAAACTAACTACACTGCACTTTTAATAGAGGTTCAATCCAATATTATTTGATATACTTATTTTTCATTTAACGAATACTGTCGGACAGAAATCTGCGACAGTCCGCCCATCGAGAGCAACGCGTGCGTGTCGCAGCCGGACGAGGTCGCGATGCGCGCCAGCATGTTCTGCAACAAGCTCTTCACTAAGGAAAAGTTCAGGAAATGCTCCCAGGTATGTACTTATACAATATGGACGAATAAACTGTACGGTTTCCATTGAATAATTATGAAAGCAAAATTATTATTATAAGCCAAAACAATATAATATTTTTGGAATGTCCTATAGGTGTACTTAATTACAGTCATTAAGAAATAAGACAAGGCCTAATATTCCCCCTTGAAGCGTTCCAAAGTTATTGAGCAGGAACTGGGTTCTATAACTTCTATATTAATTCGTAAGTCAGTGGTGAAGCTCTCACATGATAATATTCGTTCTTGTAAGGATTTTGGAGGCCGTTATTGGATAACAGTGCTGTTAGCAGCTTATGGGGTCCGCGCAGTGAACCATTCTGAAGTTAGTGTTGGCACTGAAGTATAAATTAAACTGATTTGTAATTGTCTGTATAATAAACTAAAATATTTTGGTGCGTGTTTGTTTTATTTTCATTTTTCTCTCCTGATGTCCATAGGGTGTGCTAAATGGTCACAATCAGTTTCCCTTACCTGCTATTTCCACAGTACATTGACAATAATACTGCTGTTCTGTCAGGTCATGGACGTCACCCAGCTGCTGCAAGCCTGCCAGTGGGAATACTGCGCGTGCGCGGACAGCCAAAGTAAGTTATACTCAGATGCTCACTGGTTAGTTATTAAGTCAATGATTAATATCCAATTATTGTTACCAGAGACGAAGTCTCTTCTACAGGAAAAACAGTGATGAGTTATTTTTGATTATAGATAGATAGATAGATAAATAAATAGATAGATAGATTACTCTTTATTGTACACACCAACTATGCTATTGACACAATAAAACACGTAAAATATGAGGTACAAAAGGCGGTCTTATCGCTATAGAGCGATCTCTTCTAGACAACCTTTGGGATTATATATGAATACAAAAATTATACAATTTTGTTGGTTTAGTACGCGGCAACTTTCGGTAATCGACCTATACTACTCGTATGTGTTTATGGTGAACATGTGACTTGTGATAGTACGTTTACGTTTGTGCGCGAGTGGCAAGACGGGCCACGAGATGAGCTGCGAGTTTTAGCAAAGGGAGAGGTGAGGAAGAGGGATGCCTACTGCCGCTATCGGTGCTCAGAAGCGACGTGTTCTTGTCGAGGGTCACCAGTTTGACAAAGGGAGATCTCCCGCCAGGCGGGGTGTGGTGCCTAGGAGGCGTCCGAGTCCCGACTGACGTTGTCGGAGCATTTGTTTGTATATATGCAACCGATGCAGAAAACTTCGATAGCGTGATTCAGGTTGGCGTGACGTCACCGTGTGACGTATGCGCGTCGTCGCCACAGAATCGCGAATGTAACTGAGCAATGTGACGTGTAACTACACATTTGCCGGCAGGTGGCGAGGAGTGCGCGTGCATCACGGTGGCGGTGTTCGCGCGGGAATGCGCGCGCCACGGCGTGTCCGACATGCGCTCCTGGCGGGATGCCGACACGTGCCGTGAGTTATACAAGACATTCACATACACCATTATCATTAGGTATACTTTATAATGTGCAAGGGTGCATTTAATTAATGGGAAGGTGACTGAAAAGTTGGTTACGAGGTGGCGCTACTTTTTTCAAATGAAATGAAAACTGCGGGCAAAAAATCAAAGGACCAAAGTTGTTTTATGTATCCCTTTTAAACAAGAACACCGCAAAAATAGCTCCTTTCTATTTACGCAGCAATGACATGCCCCGACGGCAAGGTGTACCAGTCGTGCGGGCCGGCGGTGCAGGCGAGCTGCGAGCAGCCGGAGGCCACGCCCGGTCCCGGTCCCGCGGACAACGCCACGTGCGTGGAGGGCTGCTTCTGTCCCGCGGGGCTGGTGCTGGACGCCGGCCGCTGCGTGCAGCGCGCGCAGTGCCCGTGCCGCGCCAGGAACAAGCTGTTCCCGCCCGGGACCATCATGCCCAAGGGGTGCAACACTTGGTGAGGAACTGATCCTTACTTGTACACGATTGAAGAAGTGGTCGTTGTTTTTGAGTGGCGGGTACAGATTGCTTTGTAACTTGTATTATATTTGTGATGTTATACATGTCTAATTTAGGGTTTTTAAGTTTTAATAGTTATCTTTTAAGTCGTCATTTGACTGGCTAATATACATGCTTCTTCGTTGGTACATACAAACCCATTGCTTTCCTATTGGTGGCCTCAGGTAACCTTTCAATGTTTATGTAGAAGTCAAATTAACTTTTTACAAAACATTTAAGTATTTTACCACCACAGTTAATGTCCGCACATGATGTTAATAAGAAACAATATTTTCAGCAACTGCCAGTCCGGTGAATGGGTGTGCACGCAAGTGCCCTGCGGGGCACGCTGCAGTGCCGTGGGGGACCCTCACTACACCACCTTCGACGGGCTGCGGTACGACTTCATGGGCCACTGCACCTACACGCTGCTGCAGACCGAAAACATCACCATCGAAGTGGAAAACATCGCTTGCTCCGGAAGTATTACTGAGGTGAGCCAAAACATTTTATAACATTTAAGTTAAAAATTACGAATTTTTTTAACTAGTGTCTTAAAAACATGACAGTCAGTTTGATATGATGGGTCTTCTAAGACGATTTATGGAGTTAGGGGTCCGTTTGCGAAATATTTGGCTTCAAAATGCTAATTTTGCTTAGAGTCAAGTGTCCCCCCCTGCCGCTAAACGGTTGGAGTTGGACAAGTGAATTTTTTTTAAATAGGTTAGATTATGAATTTACAAGAAAAACTATGACGGCTATGTTAGCTTAAGTAATTAATGAGTAATAGTCGATTACTTCGGAGCCCTCCATTGCGCGTGGCCTGACACGCACTTGCCCGGTTTTTATTTCTTAATCCAATGCGAAGCGGTTGAATTTTTCCGTTTAACAAGTACCCTCAAAACCTGAATAAACAACGTTTGTGGCAGGCGATGAACCTGACCCCGTACCGCGGGTCTGGCAAGCCGTCGTGCACTAAGGCGGTGAACGTGCTGTACGCGGGCGCCAACATCCACCTGAAGCAGGGCGGGTTCATCCTCGTCAACGGGAAGGAGGTGTCCTCCGTGCCCGTGTCCGTCGGGGATGTCAGGATCCGCGCCGTCTCCTCGCTGTTCATCATTAGTTAGTCCACTTTCAGTATTTAGTATATTTGCTGAAATAATGTAAGAACATTGCTCACCTGCTCTCACCATATAGCCGGTGAGCATACAAATGAGACATAACTATGTTGGCTTCAACCCATTAATGGCCCACTACTGGGCTTGGGTCTCTCCTCTTGAAGAGGATAATAACTAAGTATAATTCTATTATAACCATTTATCTGCAAATGTCTACCTTATCTGAAAATTTAACTTAGCTCACTTTGCTAAGCAGTCAAGGTCATTAGTAACATGCTACCAAGGTCATCAAGTGTCCAAGATATGAGACCAGAATTAATGTTATTAATAACTCATCATAATTGTTTATTCCTCTAGTTCAACTGCCTCTCAAAGTGGATTTGTGGTGGGACGGCAACACCAGGGTGTATGTGGATGTTCCACCTGCGCTGCATGACAAAACGGAGGTAATGTTTTATGTCAGGTATCTACAGCGAGCGTCTTTTTAATACACCAAAAGGTGGAGATTGCCAGAGGTTATAAAAAAAATATAATAATACCATGTTATTTGGTAAATAGTTATAATTCAATGTCTGTTTTATTTTTCCAAAGAAGAATTACTAACAATATTTTTAGATAAGTTTATTTATCTAAAAAAATATAGCATATGTTACGTAAAAGTCATTTAACATAATAATACGTATCAAAGGTTAATAGTACTAATTAAATACCCTTTTTTGAGCCTCGTCGCAGTCGGTTATAATAGGGGAGGGCACATTTCAACACGTTTGTGGTGCAGGGTCTCTGCGGGACTTTCAACCTGAACCAAAAGGACGACTTCCTGACGCCTGAGGGCGACGTGGAGCAGTCGGCGCCAGCGTTCGCCAACAAGTGGAAGACGCGCGAGTTCTGCTCGGACGTGGCCGCCGAGGAGCCGGAGCACCCGTGCCGCGCCAACATGCAGAACAAGGAGGCTGCGGAGACCTACTGCAGCAAGCTCAAGAGCCAGCTGTTTGAGGGTAAGTCTTCTGGTCTTCTGTGTCATAACACTCGCTCTCATCGCTGTCCTAGTGTACGTACACAGTACATGTGTTCTCTTGATCCACCATCGTTACTTTGACGTATGCATAGAGTACTTTGTAGCAGCACGCTAATCAACCCCAGGAAGGAAAATAAATAACATACACCCTGCTACTACCATATCGCAGAAGGCGAGGGTATCATGAAAACTTTTATTCTCAACTACCCCGGCTACTGAGTACTGCGAGCTGTATATCGACGCAAGATAATTGACGCATGTGACGTTCTGTTCAGAAACATAGAAACAGCTGCAAGTATCATCAGCGCCGCATCGTCTTCACACGCAGACTATCTTCATGCATTCGTCGACCATCTTCGAGCCGTATTTCTTCATCAACGCAGTCAGTTCTTCGCTTGCCGATCTTGCTGTTCCGGAGATGTCTTCCATGCCGTCGCCGCCCGCCGAGTGTGCGCGCGCGCCGGTCTGCGCTGTTTTTATAAGCCGTCCAGCTACGAGAATCTACTTTTTTTTTTTTTTTTTTGATTCCCCTCACGGGAGGGAGGCAATGAATGCATTTACGCATACGCAGCACAGCCGGTCTGTGCTGGTTATGTGTGGCTCAATCCCGAGTGGATAATACACACTAAACACTGCCTGAAATGGCTTTAGTCATACGACCTTTAAGCCTTCATCGGAAGCGACCCCGCTTGGAGAGGCGGGGCGCTAGCGGCGCTCCCTAGGGAGCGTCCGCTGGGTGACTACACTGAGTGTTGTCGAAGGAAGATTACTTGTGCCATCATTAGGATGTGCACTATCTGGGATCGAATCGTCTGAGTCCTTGGAGGCGGCCAGGAGGCGTTCCAAGTCAGACGAGAGCTTATTGGGCGGGTCCGTGAGGACATTGCGCGGCCTTCGAATTTAATGGCCGGTGAGGGAGGGGGCGGTGTAATCCGCTGATTCCCTAATCATGGGGTTGGAGTGTGTTTCTGAGGATTTGAAGAATCTCTCAGAGAAGCTTTTCATGACTTGTTGCAATGTGGGGAGCTCTAAGTCTCGGTGCAGATCGGCGTTCCGAACGCACCAGTGTGCGTCGGTCGCCTTTCGACAAAATAAGTTTTGAACTACTTGGAGCTTATCAATAATATTGGGAGCCGCATGGGCGAAAACAGGGGCGGCATAGAGTAATACCGGTCGAATGCAAACCTTGAAGAGCGTTCGCTTGTTTCTGAGGGACATTTTACTTTTCCTACCCAACATAACGTTGAGTCGGCTCATGTAATAACGGGCTGTACTAGACACCTTGGTAATATGGGGCCTAAAGGTGAGTCTAGAGTCTAGGGTTACACCTAGATATTTTGTTTGGGTTTTCCACGGGACTGGGATTCCCGAGAGGCGGATGTGAGGATCGCTCAAGCGTCGTCGCTTGTGCGAGAAGCGGATTGCGGCACTTTTGTCCGCATTGACTTCGATGCGCCATTTCTTAAACCAGTCTCCTAACTCGTTAACCGAGTTTTGGACTCTGTTAAGAACTGACGACATCACCTGTCCTTTAAGGTAAAGGGCGGTGTCATCGGCAAAACATTCTGCTTTTTCATCGTCCTCGAAGGCTATAGTGCCGTCGGGACGGTTCAGAGGGGGGGTATCTAACTTGGCGTCTATTCGAAGGTTTTTAGCCATCTTATAGAACGCCTGGTGAGAAGGGGTTATATCGCTCATGAGGGAGTCCCAATTGGAGTTCCTCAGTTCGGAGAGTTGGGATCGAACTTGACGCTGTAAGGCGTTAGCTCTTCTGCGGTAAGTGGGAGTGGGGTATAATGCAGCTCGTCTGAGAGCTGCATTTTTCTTTTTAATGAGCAGCCTGACATCGAGCTGTAGTTTCCGGTTTGGAACCTTGACCACGCGCTCGTTGTCGTGAAGGGCTGTCTGTACTGATTTTGTGAGGTTGCTGACAGTATTGTCTATCGTAGCCGAGCTATCGAAGTAGTAGGCTGAGATAGCATAAGGAGAGTTGGGGGAGTCGAACTCGGCTGTAAGTGAGTTCTTGAAGCCTTCCCAGTTAGTGAAGGTTCTGGTGACAGTGAGTGGGGTATGGTCGATAGGCCCTAGCTCAAGGGAGACCGGGCGGTGATCGGAACCTAGGTCATCGAGAGTGTTTAGTGCTCTCAGGTTGAGGGAGATTCCCTTGGTTAGGGCTATATCTAGAATGTCAGGTGAATAGTTCACCTGCTTCGGATAGTGAGTGGGAGAGGAGGGAGACAGAATGTCTATACCCAAGTCGGTAGTAAGCTTGAGGAGCTTCTTACCGCTTTGGTTGGTTTTATGGCACTTCCAGTCGGTGTGCTTGGAGTTGAAATCTCCGAATAGAATAATGGAGTCTCCGAGCGAGAGCAGTGCTTCTAGGTCGCTACGGAGAGGAGTTTTCTGAGGCGGGATATAAACTGAGGCTATGATCAGGGACGGATGTCCTGTCATGCCTAGTTTAACTACCGTGGCTTCCATGTTAATGAGTGGAGGGGTTTCTATTACGGAACAATGTAGAGTTCTTTTGTAGTAGATGGCAGTGCCTCCGCCCTTGCGGCCGTCGGCTCTGTCATCCCGTACAAGAGAGTATTTGGGGATAGAAAAACCCCTTTTAAGAGAGGGTTTGAGGTGGGTTTCTTGAATTAGCAATAGATCGATATCTCTATTGCGAATAAACTCTTTAATTTCTAATATGTTGGGGCGTAAACCGCGCGAATTGAAGGAGACAAGCGAGACGCCTTTAGGCCTCACTCGACCGGTAGAGAGGGAAGTTGCGTTAGTCGCGCTAGACATCTTTAAGCGAGTTAACTAACTCGCTGTGTTCAACGAGCACCATGGCTCGCTCGATGGGACCAGTAGCTGCCAGGAGCTTACTGGTGAAGGCATGGATTTCATCCATGTTGATGCTATTGATGAGGTCCCTCACCTTGGCCAAGTCCTCATAAGAGGGCATGCGGCCAGTTTGGGACTGGGAGGGGCGCGGGAGGGCAGGAGGTGCCTTATAGGGCGCGGGCGCAGCCTTAGGTGCGGATGCAACCTTGGGTGCGGGTGCGGGGGCAGCCGTAGGGGCTGTGCGTCTCCACGGGTTAGTGGATGGGGGCGGAGGCCCTGGACGGGCACTGGGAGTCCTCAATTGAGGGAAGTTAGCGTCCGTCATAGGAGGCGGAGCTTGTCTGGCTCTGTAAGGCTGTTTGTTGCCAGCCTTAGGCAGAGGGGGGCGGGGGGCGCGTGGGCAACCGCGGTAGTTGGCTGGGTGGCCGGTCTGTTCACATAGGACACAAGCCGGGGGAGACTGGTCATCTTTAGTGCGCGAGCACTCTTTTGTAAAGTGTGGGACTAGGCACTTAACGCACCTAGGGTTTGCGGAGCAGTTGGCCGCTGCGTGGCCGTAGAGCTGGCAGCGGTGGCACTGACCGGGGTACCCACGTTTATGCGGGGGTTCGGCCCGGATTTCAGAGAGCCCACAAATAGTGAGACTCTCTTTGAAGATGTTGCGGGATGTAGGCGTGTTAGTCATAATGACTAAGGCCAATGGGAGATGTTTTCCGGTACGGGTGTGCATCTTGTGCACAGCCTCGACTGGGTGGCCCTGGGACTTTAGGTCGTCAAGAATAGCCTCGTTGGCTATCTCGTATGGTACTCCTCGGAGTACGGCTTTTACTTTACGCTCTTCAGGGAGGGCGTAAGTATGGTACGGGATTTTATTGAGCGTCAGGAGTCTAGTAAGGCTCCTGAAGTCATTGACATCCGAGACTTTCACCCGGATATTGTCGCCCATGTTGGTGGCGTGGGTGTAGTGAATTTTGTGCTGAGAGCACAGATCCACTACTGCGGTCCACTTAGATTTGTCCCGCAGGAAGACTGGGGGAGGGGCCTTGATGGCAGGGATAGTGGGGGCGCAGCGCGAGGCTGGCTTGGAGGACTGCCTAGGGAGGTCAGCCTCGGGAGTAATGTCTACAGACATTTTTGGTGTGGGCGCGGGGGCGGAGGGCTCATTGCCCGAAGAGGTTTTAGCGCGTGGCTTGCGCTTTTTGCGCGTGACGCGCTCAAAACCGTCATCTCCGGTGACGGTTGAGTCAGAACTGTCAGAGGAAGGGATCTTAGTCCGCTTCCTAGTACTAGCGATGGAGCTGGAGTCTGAAAACTCCGGGTCGCCTGAGCGGGGCCGTGAGGCGGCAGAGGGGGCGTGGCTAATGGACTCATTATCGTCCATAGGGGTCGTCGCGGGGGACGGGGTCGGGGGGGCTTGCTTGGCCCGAAATTGTTGAAGGAACCCGTCCTTGTTAAAGGCCGGGGTGAGGTAAGGCGCTAACGCGTCTATTATATATTCTAACGACGGACCCATCGTGGATGGGTCCATCGTGGGAGCGGGGGGAAGGGACGTCAGTCGGTCGGGGATTGTCGGGGGGGGGCAAAAGAAAAGTCAGTCGGTCGGGCGGTGGATATCCCTATTGGATTATTATCCACCAACCTTTCCCCTTGGGAGTTCCCAAGTGCAATGGGGTCCGGTCTGCCGGTTTCTCCCAGGCCAGGAGGCCGAGGAAGCGCACCGGGTCAACGCTGACTGGCTTAGTTGGCACGGTTACGTATCCACCAGTCCAAAGGCTTTATTCTCTGAAGGAGAATAAACAAAACAGAAACAAGAATCGCCTTTGCGTATGCAATGAAAATTGCGGACGCGCTAGCGGGGAGCGCTCCGGTATACGGACAGAGAGGGGGCAATAAATGCGACCGCTCTGCTCGGCGCGCAGAACGGAACTGATGAGAATCTACTCTGCACGACGCGATCCTACGCCGGCATTGGTGGCGCGACAGAAACATAATACGATCTCTCTCACACTTGAAGATTTATATTATTTACTTTTACTATTATTATTGTTTAAATGTTATTGGTAAATATTCTAATATTCTTATTGGCTGATCAAATAATAATTAATTTTATTGGTAGTTTCTTAATGTAGCCGGTAGTATAAATATAGGCAGGGTTTCCAATAAAATCATTCGATACCATTTCGATACTATACGCACATAGTAACAACCTCAAGATTAGTAGTTTCATTTCTCCTCCACTAGACCACTCGGAGTCTGTTAATAGTGGACCCCTTACAGACCACTATTACAGTGGTGACCCCGTAACGAGCACCGTGAAGAATACCGCGGAGAAGAACCACCATTACAGTGGTGACCCACTACAAACACCGCGAAGGAGAATCCCTGCACGAACGCCGAGGAAAATCCCTGTCCAAGCACCGCGGACTAAATTCCCTGGAGGAAAATCCCTGCAAGACCGTCACTGAGAAAAATCCCTGCAAGATCGCCGTCGACTAAAATCGCTGCAGAAATACGAAGAGGATCCCGTCGACCTAATTTAACGTCACCATGGATCGAGAGCTGATTTTGCAAGAAATCCAGAAGTTATCAGCCGACATCGCTGCACTGAAGGCTACCATGCGAGAATGCAACGAGCTACAGCCCAGCCAGCGCAGGCAGCCGCCACGAAAACCATTCGTTCCTCACAACCGCTCTGCAAGTTCGTCACGCTCACGAAGATCTCCCTACTGCTACTTCCATCGACGTTTCGGTTCCAAAGCCAGAAGATGCACAGCGCCGTGTTCATTCAAGAACGAAAACACGAAGTCAGAATACTCAACGAAGCCTACTAGACTTGATGTATCCGGCGTAACAGAAAAGTCCTACCGTCTTTTTGTCACCGATAAGAAAAGCAAGCTTACCTTCCTTATCGACACCGGAGCAAATGTATCACTTCTACCACCGAGACAAGGAGAGAAGATGAAGCCACTGGAATTTCAACTCTACGCCGCAAACAATACGGTGATTCCGACATATGGAGAAAAAACAATGGAACTGGATTTAAATCTACGCCGACCATTCAAGTGGAGATTTATCGTCGCTAAAGTCAGTAAACCAATCATCGGTGCTGATTTTCTTGAACATCACCAATTGATCGTCGACATCAAAAATAGAAGAATCATCGATGGGAAAACCAATCTTACATCTCAGTCTTTCGTCGAAGCAACAAATCTACCCACAATAAGAAGCATAGATGTTCGACAATCGTATCACAAGATCCTTGAAGAATATCCTGGAATCACAAGACTAACTTCAATGAAGCTAACACCGAAGCACAACGTTGAACATTTCATCGAAACCAATGGACCACCGCTTCACTGCCGTGCACGTCCAATCGCACCACACCGATACGAGCAAGTTCGAAAGGAATTCGAAAACATGATCGAGCAAGGAATATGCCGTCCAAGCAAAAGCCCTTGGTCATCACCACTTCACGTTGTACCAAAGAAGAATGGAGAATTACGAGTTTGTGGAGATTACAGAAGACTGAATGCTATTACCACTCCTGACCGCTACCCAATACCGCGAGTCAAGGACTTCACTCATCAACTATCAGATAAGACTATATTCTCCACCATCGATCTCAACCGAGCTTACCAACAAATAAAAGTACGCGATGAAGACATAGAGAAGACAGCAATAATTACTCCAATGGGATTATTTGAATTTCCAAGAATGACTCCTGGACTGAAGAACGCTGGTCAAACATTTCAAAGATTTATACACGAAGTACTTCATGGATTCGATTTCGTCTTCGCATTCATTGATGATCTTCTTGTCGCAAGCCCTGATGAAGAAACGCACAAAACCCATTTACGCACCGTGCTACAGCGACTAGAAGACAATGGAATCACAATCAACCCTTCGAAATGCATATTTGGACAACAAGAAGTTCAATTTCTTGGTTTCACCGTCAGCAAGGAAGGAATCAAACCGCCTGCTGAAAAAGTCAGAGCAATCATCGATTATGCGAAACCAAAGACAATCGAAGAATTAAGAAGATTTCTTGGAATGATAAATTTCTACAGAGAACACATACCTAAAGCCGCTGAAATTCAAGCACCACTTCATGCCTATCTTCACAACACGAAGAAAAAAGATAAAACATCAATCGAATGGAACGATGAAGCCACGAAGGCATTTGAAGCTTGTAAAGTTGCGATACAAAATGCAGCTTTACTCGCTCACCCATCCCACGAGGCAACCCTTGCTATCTTCAGCGACGCGTCCGATACCTCAGCAGGAGCTGTACTGCAACAATACATCAATGGAAAATGGCAACCACTTGGTTATTTTTCGAAGAAGTTCTCCGATACTCAACGTAACTACAGTACATTCGACAGAGAGCTACTCGCTATCTACATGGCTATCAAGCACTTCAGAAAAACGTTCGAGGGTCGAAGCCTGATCGTTTTTACCGACCACAAGCCATTAACATATGTACTTCAGAAGAAACCATCACTATCGGAAACACCACGACGAGCAAGACAACTCATATTCATAAGTGAGTTTACGACCGACATCCGTCACATTAGTGGGAAAGACAACATAGTCGCCGACGCACTCAGCCGCATACCAATCGACAGTGTAACGTGCCCTACATCTATCGACTATCACAAGATCGCCGAAGCGCAAGACAGAGATAGCGATAACATCAAGAATTTATCGAAGCAAAGTAACTTATCCATCAAGCAAGTTACAATGCCAACGACGCATCTACCTATCTACTGTGAAGCCTCAACGTCAACCATGCGACCATACCTACCAGAAGAATGTCGTCGCGAAGTCTTCAATGCACTACACAACATAAGTCATCCAGGTGTTAGAACAACAAGAAAACTCATCACTGAAAAATTCTTTTGGCCTTCAATGCAAGTGGATGTTGGCAACTGGGCGAAGCAATGCATACAATGTCAAAAATGCAAAGTTCAGAGGCATACATCAAGCAGCCTAGCTTCATTTCCACCTACGGAGAGATTCGAACACCTGCACGTAGACATCGTCGGACCATTACCTACAACACCGCAAGGATATCGATATCTCGTAACGATGATCGACAGAACAACAAGATGGCCAGAAGCAATACCTACCGATGACACTTCAGCTGAATCCGTTGCGAAGATTATTTATGAAAATTGGATTACTCGTTTTGGATCACCAAAAACCATCACAACCGATCAAGGAAGAAACTTCGAAAGCAACCTATTTCTTAAACTTCTTCAAACAATGGGAATACAGAAGACACGTACAACGGCATACCATCCTCAATCAAACGGAATAGTCGAACGATGGCACCGTACATTGAAGACAGCACTCAAAACTCGTTTATCGCAACATACAAAGTGGATTGATGAGCTACCTACAGTGCTATATGGACTACGAGCAACACCGCGTGCAGACACTAGTCTTAGCGCCGCTCAGCTAACCTACGGCCGCAGCATAAGACTACCGTGTGACTTCTTCACTTCAACATCGTCAAACAATCAAGAAATGAATTACGATTACGTCAGTCAACTTCAAGAAACAATCAACAAAGTTTTATCGTCGCAACGCATATCATCACATGAAAATAAGAAATCATTATTCATTCATCAAGATTTGAAAACATGCAAGCAAGTTTTTGTTAGAAACGACGCGGTGAAGAAGCAATTTCAACCTACCTACGATGGACCGTATAAAGTCTTAGAGCGAGATAGCAAGACTTTTAAATTACAAATACCCGGAAGAAAATCAACAGTAATATCAATCGACCGACTAAAGCCTGCCTATATCATCAATGAAGATACTTCAGAGGACTCATCATCATCATCATCACATCAGCCACCAGCGAAGTAGCATGAAAACTCATCATCAACCCATATCAAACCTATCTTGAAGACTACAAGACATGGGCGAGTCGTCAAGCCTCCGGTACGCTTTCGCTAGGGGGAGAGTGATGTAGCAGCACGCTAATCAACCCCAGGAAGGAAAATAAATAACATACACCCTGCTACTACCATATCGCAGAAGGCGAGGGTATCATGAAAACTTTTATTCTCAACTACCCCGGCTACTGAGTACTGCGAGCTGTATATCGACGCAAGATAATTGACGCATGTGACGTTCTGTTCAGAAACATAGAAACAGCTGCAAGTATCATCAGCGCCGCATCGTCTTCACACGCAGACTATCTTCATGCATTCGTCGACCATCTTCGAGCCGTATTTCTTCATCAACGCAGTCAGTTCTTCGCTTGCCGATCTTGCTGTTCCGGAGATGTCTTCCATGCCGTCGCCGCCCGCCGAGTGTGCGCGCGCGCCGGTCTGCGCTGTTTTTATAAGCCGTCCAGCTACGAGAATCTACTCTGCACGACGCGATCCTACGCCGGCATTGGTGGCGCGACAGAAACATAATACGATCTCTCTCACACTTGAAGATTTATATTATTTACTTTTACTATTATTATTGTTTAAATGTTATTGGTAAATATTCTAATATTCTTATTGGCTGATCAAATAATAATTAATTTTATTGGTAGTTTCTTAATGTAGCCGGTAGTATAAATATAGGCAGGGTTTCCAATAAAATCATTCGATACCATTTCGATACTATACGCACATAGTAACAACCTCAAGATTAGTAGTTTCATTTCTCCTCCACTAGACCACTCGGAGTCTGTTAATAGTGGACCCCTTACAGACCACTATTACAACTTAAAGACACGTTTGGCGTATGCGTAGGGTATTTTCCACTCATATATTATAACTTGTTACTAGTTGACTTTAATTAGTTTGACAGTAATTGACATAATTCCATTTAATTTTCTTTTTTGTATAATATTATATTATTATACTATTGAAGTGGCAGAGCTAAAATTAATAAGCTTTTATTAAGTTAATGTGCTCACCACCTTAGACCATATCTTCACTTACCATCAGGTGGGATTGTGGTCAAGCATTAACTTATTTGTGTACAAAAAATAATTAAAAAGAGTACAATTCCTTAATTACAATCACAGACAATGCCTGTAATTACAATACTCATCTAGTCTGTTTGGAAAATCTTTAAAAATAACTACTTTTGACATCATAATACGGTCCTCTATTTAACTTGTAAGTTATTGTTTTTGAAATGGTGCATTGACATAATTATATGGTGTGCTCGCCCGCTTCACACCATACGTCATCTTAATAATTTTGTTGGTGTAGCGTGCCACTGGTACGTGGACGTGCAGCCGTACTACGAGGCGTGCCTGTACGACATGTGCGCGTGCGAGGGCGACGCGGCGCGCTGCCTGTGCCCCATCCTCGGCGACTACGCCATGGAGTGCGCGCAAGCTGGTGTCGTCGTGCAATGGCGGTACCAGGTGCAAGAGTGTGGTGAGGGCATTTACTTTACTTCAGATAAATATCCAGATTATGCCACAGAACCCTTTTTCGATATTCTGGAACGTTTGCCGATTTCATACTTAGACAGTCATTTATTTATTTATTTAGTTTCATTCATTAGCACGGTGAAAACCAATTACACTAATAATACAAGTCATGTAAGTATTCTTTCGAAATATTAGTCTATATCATCCTATGATGATTATTATGACCACCATTATAATAAAAACTTCCATCACTTACGCTATAAACATTACCCCCACAACATTATAAATGATACCTAGTTGGCAGCGTTCATATTTTCCTTTCCTCACCATTGATGAACAATCGAAACCTTTTATAGAAAAAACCTTATGTACCTAGTTATTAAAATCGTACGTTTCCCGTGTGGTGTGGTGTAGAGATATCGTGTTCGGGCGGGCAGCAGTACACGGTGTGCGCGGACAGCTGCCTGCGCACGTGCGCGGACGTGGCGCTGGCGGCCGCGGGCGCGTGCACGCCGCGCTGCGTCGAGGGCTGTGCGTGCGCGCCCGGAGAGGTATCACATAATTTCTGCTACACAACTAACAATACTACACGTATTCTCCTCAATGCTAAAACACCAAAATTAGGTTCATAAGGAAAAGGAAAAATACTCACTTGATCAAAAATAAATTGAGATCAAAAATAGTGAATTGCTTTTGAGGGAAAAAGCTTGATCACGAAAACGACGTACGATTCTAAACGGGCTTTGAATTAGAATTTTTTGAATTTTTCCATCATAAAGATTCTAACTATTCTTAGTTTTCTAATCGCAGTACAAATGCTTACTAAAGAGCAATCTTTCAATCGACTTCTCGACTTCTATAGATAATGAACTTGTCAGTATCGTCGTGTGTAATTGTGTATGTTTGTGTGTGTGTAGGTTCTGGGCGACAGCAACGTGTGCGTGCCGGTGGGGCAGTGTCCGTGCTACCACAAGGGCTTGAAGTTCCAGCCCGGCTACAAGGAGGTCAGGCCTGGCCGCCGGGAGCAGGACGTTTGGTGAGTGACTCACACGTAGCTTATGTCTTAGGGCGTAGTTAAAGGAGGTGGTGGAGTATTGAATTTATTTATTTAATTAATTAATTCAATAGAACGGCAGAGCCAATTACACTGATGAATATATAGTCACAATTAAATGTGTAAAGTGGTGCCCTGAGAGAGAAATGAAAGCCAAGACTGCTGAGTAAATACTGACTATATTTCCAATAAATCATCCATTAAATAAGTATAAAACTAGGTTACATAATGTATATAGATAATAAGTATGTTTAGTTAACGCATCTATTCAATACATCTCATCTCCACCGCAATAAAGAAAATAAAATAAATGCTAACAATTTATTTTATTTTAGCTTATATTAAGATATGTTAATACAGTATAATGACTTATCATAATTATATATCTTATGTTATTTACGTTTTACAAAGTTTTCTTTTGTAGTAGATATTTAGTACATAAACTTAGAAATTATTAGGTAATTGGTTTAAAATACATTTTTGTTCTGTTCTTATGAATAACATAGTTTTTATTATCTTTAATTATTTCTACATTGGGTGAACATTCTCTTACTACTTTGTATGGACCTGAATATATGTTTTGGAACTTATTGCCAGTTTCATTTTTTATTAAAATTAAATCATTTGGTTTATAAGTCACAGGGTTAATATTACGATCATATTTTTCTTTTCTTTTTAATTTACTAGCTATCAAATTATCTCTAGCCTCTTTTTGTGACGTTTGTATTCTAAATTTGAGTTCTAAAGGATAATTATCAAAATTGTACAAAGGCTCAACTTTTCCTGATTGTAAATTAGATGGTAAAATGCATTTCTTACCGAACACCAACTCATAGGGAGTAAACTTAGTCTCTGTATGTACTGCAGTATTATAGGAAAAACACCAAAATGGAAGCCACGTGCTCCATGCTTCTGGATGATTTCCTGTCTGTATTCGTAAATAGTTACCTAAATGTTTGTGCGAGTTCTCCAAGGCACCGATACTTTGATGATGATATGCTGTAGATTGAAGCTGGTTAATATGCAAAAGTTTACAAACCTCTTTCATTGTGTCCGATAAAAACTCCGTTCCCCTGTCTGTTGCTATCTCCTTCGGAATACCATATCTGAGAATCCAATTATTTACAAAATTTCTAGCTACTTCGCTTGACCTTTTAGACATTAATGGATAAGCCTCAATATACTTACTCAACTCACATTGTATAGTTAAAATGTATACATAATTATCGTAATCTCTATCTAACGGCCCTACTATGTCTAAGTATATTTTCTCAAATGCCGAATTTGCCGTTGAACTAATTGTCATAGGCTCTTTAGTATAATGTGAGGAATATTTTTGTTTTTGACACTTGTCACACCTTTTTATAAATTCTGTAACATCAGCTTCTAATTTTGGCCAAAAATAATATTTCTTTATGTTATTAACCATTCGTCTTATACCAGCATGGCCACTTGTGGGTAATATATGAAAATCGTTTAAAATTACACGCTGATCGTCTTTATTAGTTATTCTTTTTGTTCCCCTTAAAATACATAAACGTGGTCCGGACCAGTTACTTATGTTATTTATTTCATTTATTAATTTTCTCACGAATATATTATTTTCCTCAGTTTTAATGAAGTATACTTCTTTTATATTAATTTTCCCACAAAATATTTTTAGCTCTCTCACAAATTCGCCTGGCGATAGTTGCGATCGAGAAGCTAAGTTAATAAAAATAGTATTCATTGAGGGCACATAACTCAAGCACCCCTTCTCGTGCGTTATTTCTTTCATTTTACGATATCGATTTAATTCATAAGCGCTTATGAAACGTAATTCCGTGAAATATTTCGGTTTGCTATGTACTTCTACAACTTTTGGTTGATCAGGCCAATCGTTTTCAGAAATAGTAGCATCCCGTTGTTGCCTAGCCATCTGGCCACGCGTCATTACATTCATCACCGTTTGATTCATCTCTTTCAATTCCTCCGAAGTTAAATGCAAACGTGAAAGAGCATCAGCAGCAGAATTATTCTTCCCTTTCAAATATTCAAGTATAAAATCATATTCTTCTAATGTTAGTCTAAATTTAATTAAACGGCTTGATGGATCTCGCATGCCAAATAAGTAGATAAGTGGCTTATGATCAGTTTGAATTTTGAATGTCCTTCCATACAAGTATGGACGAAAGTGCTTTACGGCCCATACAATCGCAAGCAATTCCTTTTCAATCGTCGGGTACCTTTTTTCTGCTTTATTGAGACTACGACTAGCAAAGGCTACAGGCCTACCATCGCTATTACACAAGACTGCACCTACGCCATATCCTGATGCATCTGTTTGTAGAATGAATTGATTAGACTCCGAAAAATCAGGGTACTGTAGTACAGGATGAGATATTAAATTTTGTTTTAGTAACTCAAACGATTTTTGGCATTCCTCATCCCATTTAAAGGTCACATTTTTCCGACACAAATTATTTAATGCATGTGCTTTTGTAGCAAAATTAGGAATGAATTTCCTGTAATAGTTCACAAAGGCAACGAACCTTTTGACTTCTTCGGCTTTAGTAGGAACTGGGTAGTTTTTAACAACTTCTATTTTGTCAGAATCAGGTATAACGCCATCTGCTGACACAATATGGCCCAAATAAAGCAGTTCTTTCTGTAAGAATATGCACTTTTGAGGATTTAACTTTAGATTGACTTTACGTAATCTTTCGAAAATGGATTGTAAATTTTTTATATGACTAGGTAAATCTCTACTGAAACAGACTAAATCGTCTTGGTACACTAAACATTTTTCGTATGTTAACCCTGTCATAGCCATAGTCATCATACGAGAAAATGAACTAGGACTGGTCTTTAAGCCCATAGGCATCCTAGTCATCTGAAACTGTCCCGAACAAAAAGCAGTATACTTGCGACTGTCTGGGTCTAAGCTTACATTGTAGTAACCTTGATGTAAGTCCAAATGAGAAAAATACATGCAACCGGATAAGGAATCTAAAATTTCCGTTATATTTGGAAGTGGAAATTTATCATCATGTATACTGTTATTAAGTTTTCTGTAATCTATGACCAAACGCCATTTTTTATTTCCGTTCTGGTCACTTTTCTTTGGCACCAGCAAGATTGGACTGGACCATTCACTTTGACAAGGTTCAATAATATTTTCTTTCAACATTTGATGAATTTGGTTATTAATTTCATTTTTTAAAGCATGAGGCAATCGATAGGGTTTTGAAAAAATTGGCTGAATATCTGGTTTTACTTTAATTGTGTGTTGATAAATATCGGTAGTTGATAATTTGTCCCCTTCCAAATAAAATATATCGGGATATTTCGCACATAAATTTTGAATATTAATCCTTTCCTCTTCATTTAAATTATTTAAATTTAACTTTGAAAATAATGATTTAACTCGCGATGCATTTTTCTCGGTTTTATCAAAGTTACAAATATTGTATTCCTTCAAATTTTGTATATCAAGTTTTACTTCGGACAAAGTTATATCTCTTGAGGTCGTATTCAAAATTCGAACTGGTATTTTACCATTAATTGGATTTACTAACGTACTCGCAACAAACACGCCCTCGCATATTTCTTTCGTACATACCACACACTCTTCTTTTAAACTAGTATTGATATAGTGAATAGATTCTGATCTGGCAGGTAACGATAATAGATTACTGCACGAGTCTATTAGCTGTAAAGTTATTTGTTTAGATTCACTGAGCCATAATGATAGACTATTATGTTTCAAATCAATCATCGCTCCATACTTTCCTAAAAAGTCCTGTCCTAAAATACCGTGCGATTTACAAGGTAGCGTGTCAAATACATAAAACTTATGACTAAGAGACTGCCCGTGTATTGTCAACTGTAAACATACATATCCGATAGCCTGTACCTTTCCACCTATCCCATTTGTTGTTATATTTTCTTTGTTAACTGGGATATCAAAATCTAAAACATGCTTATGTTTTATAGCCGAAATTGAAGCTCCGGTATCTATGAGCCAATTAAATGAGTGTCTGTTTTTATAAAATAACTCTATGTAATAACTACTATCGCTGGCTAAAATACTATACGTCATAGGCACGAAAAAAGTCATTTTCAGGTTGTAAACTCTGAGTAGGTGAACTCGACTGAGGCTGTGCCTCATCAGTTACTGCTGTCCGAATTTGTCCTCTGAACGGTCTCCGACCTCTAGAATAATTATTAAAAATTCTACCTCGAAACTGCGCTCTGCCCCGATGCGCACCCCGTGGCTGAGGCTGAGGCTGCTGGGACCATTGTCTGGTGCTGGTATGCGGCTGACGCCACTTGTTGTTAGGGTTGCCTCGCCAACGACCAGTGTTGTACGCACCTCTAGGTGTATTCTGCAGAGGAGGCGGCCTGGAATTGTTTTTAAAGAAACTATTATTATTATGTCTTAGTGTTAACACTTCAGCTGTTGCACTTGAACCTGAAACGTCCTCATCGATTGCGGCTTGAATCGCATCTTTTAAATTTTCAAATCTCTGAGCCGTAATAATCGTGCCAATCCTACGATTTCTCAATCCGTCGCTAAATTGCCGAATTGCCTGTTTCTCGTTTATGGATTTTAAAATATTAAATTTCTCAACATTTCCTTCAGACTGAGAAATTGTAAGATCAACAAATAATTCGGATAAGGTTTTTCCGAATACATCAATGGACATGTTATTTTGCTTGCAATTTAAAAATTGTTTTTGCAAAGCACTCGTAGATTTCTTTGGTAATAGTAATATTTTCATATCATTTAAAAGATTAGGCACAGTATCGTATTTTGTTGCTAATTTTAGCTTAGCAGACTGCGACAGTCTACTTTTCATAACAAAAGAAATTAAATATGTCTGTGACTCAGCATTGAGAACCGAACTGTAGTACTCTATGCCATCGATAAGTTGTCGTAAATTGGAAAGTTCATCATTCATAACTGGCAATAAGCTCAAAGCTACCTTCAGGTCAAACTTATCCATTGTTGAAAAACTGCTAGAACTCTCTGAAATTTGACACAACTCAGTAATTTCCTCAAACAAATTCGTAATATCCTCACAATATTTTTCAAAAAGAAGAAGCTCGTCCTCGCCGAAGCTTTCCTTATCAATACTTTCTATATAGTTATTATATTGCGCAATAACAAATTTAGCTTCGTTCAACTTTGTCTGCAATATTTTACCTTGTCGCCTAGCAGGTCCTATTTTAATCAAATATTGTCTTACCACTAATAAATCATCATATAATTTCTTTAAAAACGTTGCCATATAGTTTAAAAATAGTTACGTATGCATAATAAAATATTAACATACCTGTATAAGCTTGGAACGCCAGATCCTCAGCGACATAACAAGAACTGTAACATTTTTAATACACGTACACATATTTAGGTACACTAAGTTATTATTTTTAATTATTGTTATTTATCTATTTGTTATTATATTTTTATATGAATTTCAATACCTATTTGATTACATATTTTTATACTTTATATATTTTTATTATTATTTAAATAATAACATTGACTATATGTATAGATAGATAGGGCTACAGTCCACTAAATAATGTCCATAAACTTTGCCGAAATACCGATGTATGTACGCGAAAAAGAAATACGCATGTTTATGTGACCGCACTTCACACGACACTTTTTTTTATCACATTTATCACACTTTACTATCGTCAATCTTCAAATCGGGGTAAACCTGGCGCCGTCGAAAGGAAGGCCGACGCACCCTGCTGCCACTCGCATTCAGCTCACACTCCTGCCGTATCCAACGCAGATGACACTTCCGGTACATCCGGAATACTCCATACAGGACCCCCAAAAGCAGGCAAAGCACAATTATGCACAACAAAATGCTCGATGTTTCCATGTGGTATCGGAACTCCTCAATTGGCGCATTATTATTGCCGCCTGCCGCGTTTTGCGCTAACACGATATTTTCTTCTTTAGACTGCTGTTTCCCCATTTTCGAAGCACACTTTTAGCACAATACCGTCGATGTCAGAAATTTTGTTAGGACTCATTTTATTATTTGATGATTGCATTGTCTCGAGAACACGATGTTTATAATTCACGGCCCATATACGTAAAATCGGTCGGCGGCGACCGGTGTCAGAATACTCGCGCGCGTGAATCTACTTTTGGCAGGGTCGCCATGTAAAGTGGTGCCCTGAGAGAGAAATGAAAGCCAAGACTGCTGAGTAAATACTGACTATATTTCCAATAAATCATCCATTAAATAAGTATAAAACTAGGTTACATAATGTATATAGATAATAAGTATGTTTAGTTAACGCATCTATTCAATACATCTCAAATGAAAAAACCAATTAAATTATATAAGAAATAACAAAGAATAGCAATTACAAAAAAAAAGACTAAATGATTAAATGAATATTGAAATATTATGTATCGGATATTATGCTTCAGAGTGTACTCTATTTTAGGAGTGGTCTTCGAAGTGCTGAGTGAAAAGGTAGTCGTAGATAGGATATATATAACACACAGACAACAATGGACTCGTTAACTATCTCCGAACACACTTCTAAAATATTTCTTCAATGTAACCTAGAAATCGAACTGTGCAGCTGGGTACACTATAAGCAGAAAAGGTTGGTTTGGTCTTAAGGAAGGATAAAGGCTCGCTATCATTATACACTATCGACAATACTTTGCATTATGGCATTAATGCGAACCTATGAACACCTGCTTCCCTAGGAAGCAATCTTCTTACAATGTCAACTATTACTGTTACTTACAATTTTGGACTGTTTTTTCATTTTCAATATAATACGTCCAGTACGTGCGTGGGCGCGCTGTGGGACTGCGTGCCGGCCACGGGCGATGACATCCAGAGGTACCCGCCCGCGGAAGACCTGCGCAGCAGCTGCAATGCCTCCGCCAACATGGAGTTCACCACCTGCCAAGTTGCCGAGCCGCTCACATGCAAGGTAAGAGAGCTACACGAGTAAGGTATACGTAGCTACTATACTATACTTCTTAAAGGAAACTGAATCCAAATTGCATGACCTTCCTTACGAGAACATGTCTCGAGTGCACTACAGCTACGCGGTATTCGATTACAAAAATATATTTGCGCCTACTACATATATTTTCCAATAATATAAATATTGCACTAACTACTGATTTTTTTCGACATCCAAATACGTCTAGAACTGGTATATTACATTTTTTATTTATGTATTATGATTTGTACGAGAGTGTTGTCGTGTACGTTAGTATATTAGTTCATTACATCGGACGTAGATGGTGCAAAACGTGTGACTTCCGCAAGTAATATTGTATTTCATATCGGCTTGGACATGAGTACTCGAAAAACCCTTTGGATGCTTTGTCTTTGCGATCGCAAGTGACCTAATACCCCAACCCACCAGAACATGCACCTGCCGCCGTCGGCGACGACGCAGGAGTGTCGTCCGGGCTGCCAGTGCCGGCGCGGGTTCGTGCTGGACGCGGGCGCGGGGGGCGCTCCCGGTGCGGGGGGCGCACTCAGTGCGGGCGCACGCTGCGTGCGACCGGCCGAGTGCCCCTGCCACCACGGCGGCCGCAGCTACCCAGACGGACACCGGATGATGGAGGAGTGCAACACTTGGTAACTATGGCTCATCTAATGACATATAATGGCGAGTTTCGTTTATTTAGGTATGGATTGCATAGCATTCTGCAACACAGCGCGCCGGCACGGCTTGTTATATTATAATATTATAAACTTAGAAACAGACTTGTAGAGAACAGCGACAATAAACAGTATTGGGGCGCTGGGACAAATTAGCAGAAAGTAAAACTAATTTTATAATTATCTGTTATATTGTACTTACTTGTTTTTGATTATCGTAACCTAGATATTTAATTAATTATAAGTATCGTAGATACAAGTCGTTCGATTTCATTTCATAAGACGCTGTCAGTCGCAATAGGGATGTTGACACTAATTATAAATGAATATAAATTTATGTCTAAAATATTAGTGGTAACATTTAAAGGCCTAAAATATGATTCTTTTATTGAAATCAATCACAATAAATTAAATATCATTAATTTAAAATGTTAAAAATTGTACTCACTGTCACGTGACCTCAAACGCCATTTTGAGAATATGACGTCATTGGAACAATTTTATATGGAAATTCAACAAACTTACCAGACAGATAGTATTGAATATCGTTTAGTGACGTCACGTGACGTTTTGGTGGGAAATTTGATAATGATTTTTATTTATCAATTTTTGTTTTTAAATTGAAGATTCTTATTTTTATAATATTTTTTTCGTGAATATTGAGGTTCTATCTATAAAATAAAATTGAATCCTAAAATTAGTCAACATCCCTATTCTACGTGACCCGGGTGAGTATCGCGTTGCCTATGCTTCGATAACAATATGTTCATCAAACGCCTACGGTGTAAAAAAGTTTTTTGTAGAAGGGTAATACATTAAAGCGCTCATAGCCCAGCGGCTTATGTCGAAAGTTAAGCAACAGTGAGCGCGATCGGTAGTTGGATGGGTAACCGCTAGTAGCAACATTTTCTTGAGCGTTTCCATACCTCGGGCACGCCTCATTTTTGTCAGTCATTATGTAGGTGTATTTATTTTATGTTTACCACATTTGAACGACTTATGAGACAATTATTAATTTCTTTTTACAATTATTTAAACATTATCCATTAATGTGATATCTCTGGAGTACCTATGAGATCATGATCAGCTTATTTATTCATTCATTTCAGACTTCATGGGGTCGTTTGGGAAAATATTCACAAACATTTCAATCAAGACACCTTGCTTTTATCTATCTAAAATCTAGATACTATTAAAAAATCGCAAAATTATAACTCTTAAAAAGATAATTAAACATGCCGTGAATTTAAGCGTATAAAAATATTAGTGAATTTAATCGTATAATTTTCATGTCTATTATTTTTCTACTAAATGCAAAATACACTATTCCTAGATTTTGTTTTAAATTTCTAAACAATAAAATATAAATTAAACAAAAAATAAACCTACAGTACAGGAAATTGGAGGCGCCGGGTATCGATGAATTTAAGCATATAAAAATATTAAGTGAATTTAATCGAATAATTTTCACGTCTTATTTTTCTACTAAATGCAAAATAAATTATTCGTAGATTTTGGTTTAAATTTCTAAACAATAAAATATAAATGACACAAAAAATTAACCTATAGTAGAGGAAATTGGAGGCGCCGGGTATCGATCCCGGTACCTCTCGCATGCTAAGCGAGCGCTCTACCATCTGAGCTACGCCCCCGATATTATAGCAGGTGAAATAACCATATTACCTACTGTTCTTCGTTTCTATTTATAAAACGTGTTTCGTCAATGTTATGTTACCTTTCACTGCAATTTCATTGCTACACGACTTGGTACGGTAACAAAATCAGGTTAATATTTACTTTAGATTACCCACTCATGAGAACAGAAATACATCTTTCTGTTTCTTTTTTCATTCATCGTCGGCAACCCATCGATGATGCCTTTGGTGTCCAAGGGTGACGGAGGCCACTTACCATCAGGTGGATCGTCAGTTTAATACATTAAAAGCGAGAGACTTAGTGATTATGTATGCTACACCGAGCCGGGAACGAGCCGTGCCCCGGACGAGGTACGGACGAGGCACGGTACTAACATTTTATATGACGCGGACATCGAGTGTTTATGCTACACCGTGCGACGCGCGTCCGTGTCCGAGCCAAGTAAAATGTTAGTGAAATTGCTCGTGCCCGGCACGGTGTAACTGTAGCATAAAATATAATCCCTTAGTTGGCCAATAATTTGGTTGCTCGAGAAATCAGTAGCCTGCTCGTTCATAACTTCATACTAATTTCTCGAGTTCCTTGACCAACTATACTCGTATATTGTTAATAAGTGAAATGAAAAAAATTTTTTTTTTTAAACGCTTTTATTTCAATTTTTTTTTTGATATTCGTGTATTGTCATCGGAAATACACATGTCTGCCAAATTTCATCAATTTTCATTAAAGGGAAGTCATTCAAATTAACGTTACAAGATTTGATTTTTTGATGCGGGAAGCGTTTACCTTATTGCCGTGTAAATAGAGTAGCATTTTGATCATAATATTGAGTTTGATGTTTTGATGCTCCGAAGTGAAACTAAATAAAAGCGTTTAAAAAGGAGAAAGTTACTTCCGTGATTTGTATCATTTGTTTGGCTCGTAGTTCCAAGTTCGCCTTCCGTTTCGGCTGGGTCAGACATACATGATAGAATATCGGTAATTTTATCGATTATCTTTTAAATATCACGATTTAGATTTAAAAATTCGGATTCGGATTCAAAAATAATTATTAAATAAAATAAAAAGTAAAATTGATTCGATCATCCAATGAAGTTTGAATCGTTTCCGAATATAAACTTCCGGTCAGCGGTCTGGAGCAGTATATTTTTCGTGTCCATTAACGTGGTCTATGTGTGCGTTGCTCGAGCCAATGTACGGAGTCATTTTTTTTATTGAAACAGCCGACCAACGATCTGATATTCCACTTGATGCATCAAATGCATCACAGATGGGTTGTTGGCCAAAAAAGGGGGAAGAAAAAGAAAGAACTAACTGGCTCTCCTGCCCCCAGCCGGAACACGACGAGTCATTTGGTAACTAACTCAATCAAGAGCTAATAGACAGCTACCACAACTGTCTAGGCGAACGCTACGAAGAAATAATAAAAGAAACAATGTTATTAATGAACTATTAAAATCAACACTACTAATATAATCCCTCCGAGAAGCCCTACCACCAGCGGGCCGGATTAAGTCGCCTCTTACGACACCCATCCGGCGTAGGATTATGGTTAGTATTCTAAGCCGCCCCAATACGGAACAATACTTCTATGTGTATCCACGTGCTCATGTTTCGTTCTCAGCGAGTGTACGAGCGGCAAGTGGTCGTGCACGCAGCAGCAGTGCGCGGGCGAGTGCAGCGCGTGGGGCGACTCGCACCTTACCACCTTCGACGGCGCGCAGTACGACTTCGAGGGCGTCTGCCAGTACCTGCTGGCCAAGGGCGCGCTCGACTCGCAGGACGGCTTCAGCGTCGAGATACAGGTCAGGCACTGCAGGGCACGGACCTCTTCTCGTCTCTGAGGAGGCCTGAATACTTCGATATGGATTTGTGACAAGCCTTACCGACTGCAATTTCATATCAATATACCTAATAATTTTAAAATCCTACCACGATGCGTGAGTACCTACTGTCGAGTTTAAACTGAGAAGCACCAAAGCTTCGTCCGTTGTTCATCCAGGTGCACCGCAAACAGGCAAAGTTTATTTGGACTCAAAGATTACTAGGAGCTACACCAAAAAACTAACAAACAAACAAAAAACAAAGTAGGAGGACACCAAAAACTTCTGATTATTATCGGGCCCGCATTCCCGGGTTGTATGGCAGTTGTCGTTGGGCTTAGAACATTTAGATCATATATTTGATAGGTATATTGTCCTAATGTAGTTTGACGGAAGATTCATTAATAAAAAAAATATCCTGCGATCATTGGAATATTGCACACATAATTTATTTATTACAGATATGAGATTACTTATCGGATGACAAATAATACTTCTAAAGCCAATAAAGATATATTCAGTTGATTCCAAGATAAAAATTATATACCTGGTTAATTTCACCTATAATGAATATTTCGCAATTCAAGAAATTATTATCACACCATTTTCAGGATGGTATTATGCAGTGTGAAATGGTTTTCCAATCCAAAAACATATTTTTGGAGGCGCCGGGTATCGATCCCGGTACCTCTCGCATGCTAAGCGAGCGCTCTACCATCTGAGCTACGCCCCCTCTGTTATAATTAGCGAAATATACCAACTGAAATTTGTTCCGATTAAAATACTTTCGATACGTGACATTGATTGCGTATGCGCATTGCGTGTTGGTCACAACAGTAGTCGCTCGAGTAAGCAGTGTTAGCATGTTTTCTTGAACTATTTCTTAACTCATCATGAGTTTAAATGTACATAATGAATAGTGAACCACAAATCTTTTTTACTTTTTAGATGGAAGACGCTTATGACAATATTTTGATAAACGCTTTCGTCTTTATAATAAAAACTCAGTCTTGATCTTAGTTGATCTCCTTATTTTTTTTTATAAATTTTGTTGTATACTCGTAGTTATGCGATCTATATTATTACGTGATACACAGTATGTAGTAGTCTATACTAGTATGTTTCAAATCTTTTGGAAAAATTAAATGTGGTCTACAGTCTCAAATTGCCTAGATCTTAATTTCATCAGTTATGCGCGTTTTTAGACGTCATGGCCATCGTGGGGATATAGGACTGTTTGTGATGGGAATTAAGACAGGGATAACATGTTTGTTGTGTCGACAGAATGAACCGTGTGGAACGACTGGGGCGACCTGCTCCAAGTCCGTGACTTTGAGGGTTTACAACGGGGCTGATGAGGAGTCTGTTTCTTTGACCAAGAGTGTGCCTCTTACTGACGTTTCTAATCTAAAGAGGTAAGTACATTTTTTTCTCACGTCGGGGTCACCACTTTCGGAGAGTAGGCTAGAAGAATAATTTGGAAAGAAAGAAAGTTTAAGATTAAATGTTTATTTACAAATATTACAAGCATTTCGCTATCCCTTTAAGTGTGAATAATTGTAACTCACCATCAATTAATTACAGTATAATAATAATATTAGTGACGGTATAAGTACCGTTACAGTCTCTTACTAAGTGAATAAATACATTGGTGCGTTTTCCAGGATAAAACAACGATTAGGCGGCGCGTATGTGTTTCTGGACGTGCCGTCCCTGGGCGTCAGCCTGCAGTGGGACCGCGGCATGCGCGTGTACGTGCGGGTCCACTCCTCGTGGAAGGGCAGGGTCAGTTCCACCACGTTACAACGTTAACGTACGAATATTGAGTAGGATTACGATGTGAAGTGCATTCTTATGCAAAACATTTACACAGACACGTGAAAAAATATTTTCAACATTATTTCATAGTACCTTTCTACTCGTATATCTCAGTCTTATTCATAAATTAAATTTCTTAAACTATATATCCCTACCACGGAACAGTCAGGAAAAAATACATTTCAATAATATTATTCTGCAGCTACTGTATTTAACTTAACGAGGGCTGTTTCCTCGATCGAGCAACATCGTAACAAAATGTGATTTTGCATGCATTTAACCTCTGCATGTAATTCTATATTGAAACCCGAATGGTTGCCGCCAGGTGAAAGGTCTGTGCGGGAACTACAACTCGGACGCGCGGGACGACTTCCAGTCGCCGACCAGCGGCGGGCTGCCCGAGACATCCGCTCTGCTGTTCGCTGACTCCTGGAAGCTGAAGCCTAGCTGCCCCAAACCTCAAGAAGTTACTGTAAGAAACTTTTGTACCAAATAATACTTAGAATTGCCAGTTTTTATGAAAATAAATGGCTTATTACTTGACTACCACACTTCTAACTTTTTGTTACAGTGGTCTGCCATACGAAAATAAATAAATAATAATTGATATAATATATGATACCTTATCTTTTTTTTAATACGTAACACAAAGTTTTATATTGCTTTTTACACGAAGTGGCATGGAATATTTAAGACTTAAAAATTGTGTCCAATATAAAGTGAGTTGGTATCATCAAAGTAAATTAATATTAATTTCATTTGACTTTAAAGCTAATCAATATATTGTGTCATCTATCCAGGACTACTGCGCGGAGCGCCCCCAGCGCCTGGAGTGGGCAACTACAACATGTGGTGCGATGAAGCGCTACCCGTTCACGCTGTGCCACACTGAGGTGCCGCCCGGCGCGTTCCTCGCGCGCTGCGAGAAGGACGCGTGCGCGTGCGACGCGGGTGCAGATTGCGAGTGCGCCTGCACCGCGCTCGCGGCGTACGCGCACGCTTGCGCCGCTAGAGGCGTCACTTTCAAATGGCGTACACAGGAATCGTGCCGTAAGGATTTCAAAATTTATAGTATTTAAAGTTTTTCCACCTAAATATTTTTTTAATTATTTTCAATGTTTTGTTCAGGATTAACCTTCTCGACCGAAATCTTGGAGCCTAAGCCATGGGGCCTCCCTTTAGCGTAGTTTATATTTGTTGTACCTGTAAGAATTTTTTAATAGTACATACTACAGTTCCGGCCGACGTATCTTAGCGCGTCTGAATTTCGCGCAGAAGGCTGCGCAGTAATACAACTCGGCAATGCTCAGTACTCAGCGTTTTATGTCTCAGTCACACATTAGCATGTTCGTGTCGCTATCTCTGTCTTACATGCGCTAAAGTTCGCAAAGCCTATGTTCAGACGCGCCAAGATACGTCGGCCGTATTGTATCTACATGTATTTAAGATACTTGTTTTTAAGGTAATGTTTAAGGTAAATAGATCTAAGCATTATTTATTATTATAAACCAAGTGGCACAAGTATCAAGCAGGACGGTAAAACAGTGTGACGTGTTGCAGCGATGCAGTGCGACGGCGAGTGCAGCAGCTACAGCGAGTGCGTGTCGCCGTGCCCGGCCGAGACGTGCGACAACACGCTCGACTACCACGAGATCAAGCTCGCCTGCGAGGGGGAGACGTGCGTCGAAGGTAACGCGCCGCTTGCTCCATAAATCTCTACATGTGACTGCTACTACTATGGCTGTTACTCATTAATGTTACAACATACAGTTTAGTATGCCTATTAGCTATTACATTACTGAAATGTCAAACGTACAAACATTTTAACTTATAATGTGCTCGGAAAGATAGCGCAACTAGCGCATATGCATTAAATATAACACCATGCCATGACCTTACGGTTATACAAGTTAAACTTCGCATTATTGTCTGTAAAAACACAGCATTCGCTGACACTTTAACGGACAAGAAGGAAGCGGTGAACTCGCTTAGTAAAAAAACCTTGTTTACCAGGCTGCAAGCCGAACAAGACGTGCCCCGAGGGCTCGGTGTATCTGAACAGCTCGCTGTCGGAGTGCGTGCCGCGCGCGCGCTGCAAGCCGCTCTGCATGACGCTGCCGGACGGACGGACGGTCCTGGAGGGAGAGGTCATCGAGGAGGACCGCTGCCACACCTGCCGCTGCTCCAAGAAGACCAGGGTGTGCACCGGACAACCCTGCTCTACTGAAGAGGTGAGTAGAGAATTTAATGTAATTATTGGAGTACGTATGATGAGTAAATCAATCAATCAGTCTAGATCATGTTTTTTTTTTTATTTCTGTAAAAACTTATGAGTTCGGTAGGTTATACATAAAAAAGTATGCGCTGTTTAAAATCCATGTTTTAGCAACGTTTAGATTTAATGTGGAATGTATTATATTTTATGTATAAGGGTGAATTTCAACAAACACGAATTTTGCCTAATTACAGTGGCGAATTTAAATTGGCTGTTTCTGATAAATTTTTTTGGCCTAAATAATAGATAAAAAGTAGTACTAATTAATCATATACTAGAGATCGAAAAAAAATTATTAGTTCATTAGATATTTCTATTTGAAATTATCAAACGCCACCGAAATTATTAAAGGACCACCGGAATTAAAATCCAAGCCACCGAAATTGATTGAATTTAAACTTGCTGTTTCTAATACACTTTATTTGGCATAAATAATATGTAAATAGTAGTAATAATTAGTCATATAGTAGAGATTGAAAAAAATTTATTTGTTCCGGAGATATTATCAAATTACACTATCAAATGCCACCGAAATTAGGACCACTGGAATTAGAATTTGATCCACTGAAATTGATTTATGCCCATGAGAAATCATAAAGGCAGGATCATTTAATACTTTAAAGATATGTACATTTTGAAGAATAGGAGTCTAGATGAACGGACTCCTTTTAGCGGTGATTAAACAGGCCCATTGCACTTCTGAGCCACGTTTATAAGCTGTTTTCGAGGGTCGAGTAATTTGCCGTTATGTATAGCCTATGTGGACTATGAGAAGGCCTTTGATTCTATTGAGATCTGGGTGGTACTAGATTCTCTCCAGCGGTGGCGGATTGACTACCGGTATATCGAGGTGTTGAAGTGTTTGTACTCATCCGCCATCATGACCGTCAGAGTACACGACACAGCAACGAACCCCATCCAACTGCAGAGAAGTGTCAGACAAGGATGTCATGTCCCCAAAACTGTTCACCGCTGTGTTGGAAGACGTGTTCAAGCTGATGGAGTGGAAACAACATGGCATTAACATCAATGGCGAATACATCACACACGTGCGATATACCGATGATATAGTCATCCTGGCGGGTTCCCTGGAAGAACTTGGTACAATGCTCGGGGACTTGAACAGCGCCTCACAACGGGTGGGTCTTAAGATGAACATGGACAAGACGAAAATCATTTCGAATGTCCATGTCACACCCGTATCGGTTGTTGTTAACGGCGCTGCTCTCGAAGTTCTAGACGAATACAATTACCTGGGACAAGTGATCCAGATGGGTAAGTCGAACTTCGAGAAAGAAGTCACTCGTAGAATCCAACTCGGATGAGCTGCGTTCGGGAAACTCCGTCATATATTGTCGTCCAAAACACTACCTCAGTGCCTGAAGTTTAAGGTGTTCGAGCAGTTTGTGTTGCCAGTGATGACATACGAATCCGAGACGTGGTGCTTTACTATTGGCCTAATCCACAACCTTAGAGAAGCGCAGCGGGCTATGGAGAAGGCTATGCTTGGTATTTCTCTACGTGATCGCATCAGAAATGAGGACATCCGTAGACGAACAAGGGTAACCGACATAGCTCGAAGAATTAGCCGGCTGAAGTGGCAATGGGCGGGCCACATAATGCGAAAGACTGATAAACGTTGGGTAAGAAAGGACCTCGAATGGCGCCCACGTCTCGGAAAAAGGAGCATAGGACGCCCCCCGACCAGGTGGACTGACGACCTGAAGAAGACAGCGGGCATCCGCTGGATTCAGAAGGCTCAGGACCGGTCAGAGTGGTGCAAGTTAGGGGAAGCCTATGTCCAGCAGTGGACCTCCAAGGGCTGGTGGATAGACGCTTGTGTTTCTATGGTCTATACTTCCCTATACACTTTGATTTGCCACCGGAGCCACCGCGATTGCGCCACCGGACTTAGAATCAGAGACAAAACTTGAATTTTAAAGAAAACTTGTAGTCACAGGTTAACTTTTATTTCACAATTATAGCTGAAAACCGTTAATGGAACCCTCCATAAAATTTCTAGATAATCTGCTTTGTACTTTTACTAATATACATGACATCGGAATTGGATGATTTTGTATTCCTACGCCACCGCAGTTAGTACTTACGTGTTTGGCAGAAAAATTACGCAGCCAGTCGGTCATCCTAACACGCAGTTTGCAAGAGCACAACTGAACGGTGTGGGGAGAGCCAGTAAGGTGTCTTCCAAATCGTTAAGTAACAAATAATGAAGTATACAAAATGCGCCACCGGTATTGCTTTTTTTTGTAGGACATTTTTAAAAGATGTTTTAAGAGCTGTTGTTTAATCTTAAATTACTCCATAAATATATATTAGTTGTGTTATTTAATGTATTTCTAAAAAACATTCCCTTTCAATGAAATTTATTTACCAAAAAAAATTAAATTAATAAAATATGTAAATAAACGCAGTTTGGACAGTACACCGGAATTAGATTTTTGGTCTTAGATATTTTTTTATTAAGAATCTATGTATTAAATACCTTTGAATACTTCACTACCATGTAGATCACTACTTAAACTACCTATATAAAATTATGCATAATTGTAGTTTACCTCCACACATTAATTTTCAACCTCGCCGTCTCAAAAATGCACTTGGGAAATTCACCCATAAATAAGTGCGCTTTACTCTCCAGGATCACACGCCGATACTTATATAATATTTTCCTTAAAAAGAGATGTCAAAAGAATTCTTAGATCCTTCAGACTTCATATAGCATTCATGACTCTTCACATATCTAGTAAAGGTGATCAAGTTGACCAACTAACAAGCGGCCTTTCAGCCTTCAATCACAGCGATTAGATGTGTTGTACTTGAACGTCGTTGTCCTGTGTGTGCGACAGAGGATAGCAGCGACGTCTTTTACTGTTAACGTCATTGAAACGCGTTGTGTGTGTCAGCCGAGCACGTCCCCGCCCGAGACGACGCCGCACGAGCAGCCGCTGCAGTGCATGCGCGGCTGGACGCCGTGGCTGAACCGCGCCGCGCCCGGGACGTCCGGCGGACGCTCCGTCGACCGCGAGCCGCTGCCCAAGCATAACGAGCTGGTCAGTGCGATTGCTACTTACATTACACACGTACCTTACACACTCATGCCTCCGCATTAGAATTGAAGGGTGGGTCATTCAAAATATCATTGACACGCACGACCTGAGAACAAGTAACACAAAAATATTATGTCACTTTTTATGTTTATGTACTTTGTGATAATGTCCATTAGGTATACTCGTAGAATAGAATAGAATATAAGTTTATTTACAAGGTATAGCAATGTATTGCAATGCGTTGGCAACATTTGTGTATTTTAAATTGTCAAACTAGTCCGACTAATTATGAATTCCAATTTACCAACTAGGATAACGGGGTCGTCAATTCATTGATTTAACTTTTCGTTTTCTGGATGGGAATATTTCATTCGGCCGAGAGATTTAAAATACAGTCAAAATTTACTAATTGCGAGCAACCCTAAGCTAATTTGAGTTTTGACACGTCACCGTTTACTGTAGGAGATAGGCAGTCCAATGTGCGCCGCAGAAAACATGAGTCGCATCGAGTGCCGCACGGCAGGCGACCACCGCGCGCCCAAGGACACCGGGCTTAATGTGGAGTGCAGCCTGGAGCGCGGGCTCGTGTGTGAGGAGAAGAACAACACCTGCGTCGACTTCGAGATCCGCGTCTACTGCGACTGTGAAGAAGGTAATCTCGCCTTCTATGTTTTATGAGAAACTTACGTATCGATCACGATGTGGGTAGTTCTTCATAACGGACCTAATCGTGCATGAAATGAACTAAAGAGACTTACTAACCCTATGAATATGTGGAGTTGTCTCCTCTGTTAAAGGTGCTTAGATCGTAAATAATACTGCTGTCGAATATACTATACTTATATCGTTTATTTCTCCCTTAAGATATTGTTCAGATACAGACATTGTTATATGATAAGGTACTCTAAAATAATAAGGGTTTCTACAAATATTACGAACACTAACTACCTTACAGAAATCTTGAGAATCTTGGAACATCAAGAATCAAGATCACAAGTAATAACTGCGTCGTTTCCAGCGCCGTTCCAGTGCCTCGACTCGTCGCACCCGAGCTACCCGCACCCGACGGACTGCGGCAAGTTCTACGAGTGTACCCCAGAGGTCACGGACGCGGGCAAGCCTCACGCCGTGCTCAAGAGCTGCGTGCGCGGCCTCATGTACAACCCGCAGCTCATGGTGTGCGACTGGCCCGCCGCCGTCGTCGCACTGCGCCCCGAGTGTGACGTCACTCCTACTACTGTCGCCGCCAAGGGAACTGGTAATGTGAAACCACTGCTACCTTGTAGCTCTTCAGTCTCTCAGTCCTCTGTTTGAGAGACAGATTTCTGCACAACTCAAAGTCTTGCCCCCGACAGTGTAGAAAATTTTATTCAGTTTTTAACATGAACATTATCCTAAAATGATTATATTTTCTCCCAGAAACATCACGAGTACCAAAAGAGTTGACTACAGTAACTTCGCCGACAGCACCGACTTCGCCAACAGCACCGACTTCGCCAACATCACCAACTTGGACAACATCACCGTCTTACCCAACATCACCAGCTGCACCAAGAATACTAACTTCCCCAACAGCACCAACTTCACCAACATCGCCGACAACGCCAGGCTTGTGTCCACCAGGCCAAGTGTACGCCGAGTGCGCGTATCCGTGTGACAAGCTGTGCGATCACTTCGAAAAGACGCTGCGAGCCAAGGGCGAGTGCGCGGGAGGAAAGGTACAGAACTACATTATACTTGTACACCAACAATAAAACTTTATGAACAATTTCCCGAAATCTTCGGAAACTTTACTTTTATAACTTTTTATTAATACGCAAACCGTAAAATTTTTAAAGCAGAAATGATTGATAAATTTACAGAAATGCGTCAGCGGTTGCGTAGATGCATCCGTGGCGAACATCAAGTGCGAGTTAGGGTCGATGTGGCGCGACGAGAAGACCTGCGTCCCGATCAAGGACTGCACCTGCGACTCCTTCGGCTCCATTGTCAAGGTGAGATTGAGTACACTCTGCACCAAAGGCTGGACTGCAAATTGAGTATCACTTCGAAAATTAGAAATAAATAAGGCGAGTAAGCATATTTTCAACAAAACTCCTCTTCCAGCCGGGCGGCGTGACCATCAACGGGTGCGAGAAGTGTCAGTGCATCGACAACGAGATGCACTGCGACAGCAGCGAGTGCGTCTCCTACACCGTGGTGCAGCCCTCGCTGCAGCCGATGTTGTCGGAGAGCCCACCTGGCGTCACGCCGACATTACCGACGTCTCCGCCGAGCACTGTCACCGAAGGCACCATTAGACCGACTCCCGTGTTGACTACACCGAGCACGCTGTACACCAGTCCACCGACAATAGACACGACCTCAGCCAATGCGACCAGTGAAGTCCCCATCAAGTCTCCCTCTCCGTACCCTATTGAGACCTCAAGCGCGTCCACTGCGGGTTACACGACAGTGCTGACAACTCACACGCCGGCGCTCCCCCTCACTACGCTCCCCCCCACGACGTTCCCGACGACGATTGTGATCACCAGCTCTGTGTCGCCGCCTCCGGAGTGCAGCCCTGATAAGTGAGTTGGTTCCCTCTTTTACACATTTCTAAAGGTACAGTAGGGTCGGCATTCTGAAAGAATAGTGCAGGATAATCCTGGACGTAAACTTTTTTTTTGACAATCTATGTCATAATGTCATACATTAACCTATAAATTATCTTCCTACCTAATTTGAACTCTAAATACGTCTTAAAAATAAAGTAAGAGGTAAGGATTGTGACTTTAATCAATTGTCAGTAGCGAAACATTAACATTAATGATTAAGTATTGTATAGAGATGTCAGTAGATATTAGGGACTTATTAGGGATTATTTATTTCAGTTACATAAACTTACTATGGAGCGGCGACCAGATGGGCGCGACCCTCACCGCCAGCTCGACGGCCGACGAGCTGTCGCGGCCGGAGCACGCGATACTGGACGGCCATCCTCTCGATATAACAGGTACGTACATATATACATACTTGCAGAAATTCAAGTTCGTTGTAAAGAATATTACTGTAGTTTTGAGAAGCGTTAACAAGCGGAAAATATTCCCGCATACATATATTTAAAGCAGAGTTCATTGAACTCAGAAATTTTCCTCTTTATATTTATCCTTTTCTGTAATCCATGGAGTACTGGACACCAGTGTGATCAGTAACTTTTACCCTGAATCATAACTATGTACTATTATTGACTATTGACACTGACAAACCTTCCAACAGCTGGAAATTGGAAGCCGGCAGTGGACGACCTAAACCAGTACATCCAGGTGGAGCTGGACCGCCGCGAGCCGATCTACGGCGTGCTCCTGCAGGGCGGCCCGCAGCGCGACGAATACGTCACCAGCTATGACGTCATGTATGGCGACGACGGCAACGTGTTCTCCAATATCGTAGGTCCTGACGGGAAACCCAAGGTTTGTGTTCCAAATGAACTTAAATATGACCACTGTACTTAAGCTAAGTTTGGTATTTTTATAGCCAGCCGTATGGGGCACAAGCTGATAAGTTTAGTTTAAGAGATGAGCAGGAGCCTGGGGGGTCGGAAGGCTATGTTTACCGATCGAATGGGCCATTTAGGGTTGCCCGTTTCCAGCAAAAGACCTTCAAAGACTTATTAATAGAGATGAGATGGATTAGATGATGGATAATAAAATATCACACATTGAAATTGTTTGATTCATTAAAAAAACGATTACTACCTGCACATGTAGGTGTTCCGCGGGCCGACGGACAAGCAGCAGCCCATGAAGCAGATGTTCGAGCCGCCGATCGAGGCTAAGTTCGTGCGCATCCGTCCGCTCTCCTGGCACAACGCCATCGCCGTGCGCCTCGACCTCATCGGCTGCAAGGAGCCCGCCACCGAGACCACCAGCGCCACCACCAGTACGGTGGGTATCCGATGGTTTTAACATACTACGACCATGTACAGTGCGGCCGCTATATCTTGGCGCGTCTGAACTTCGCGAAGAAGGCTGCGCAGTAACATAAGTCGGCAATGCTCGGTACGCGGCGTATTATGTCTCAGTCACACGATAGCATGTTCGTATCACTATCTCTGTCTTGCATGCGCTAAAGTTCGCAAAGCCTATGTTCAGACGCACCAAGTTACCTCGGCGATACTGTAAGTCCATGTGTAGTAAACACGGAGCGTTACGCGACTGCTCAGTTAGTGAGACTAGTTCTTTAACGCAAGCTCTGCTGAGTGAAATATTTTTGGGTCAATTTCTATCCAAGTTAGCCATATAACATTAGACAGTAAAATGATTTTCATTGGGCCTACAATACAGGCTATAATTCGACAAACCTGCTTCCATAATCTTTGTCAAGTATCTTAATATCCCATAATTATCTGCCCAATAACACTCAAGAATATGTTCGTCATCTTCGCACCTACTAGTACGTACAATAAATAACGCTTTCCACGTTCTCTTGAAGAATATATGCTCACGTATAAGATTATATTGGAGAATCCATGATTTTACCGTGTTTACAGCCCGAGCCGATGCAATGCACGGAGCCTCTGGGCTTGGGGGCCGAGCTGCCGCTAGACAGCATCGAGGTGAGCTCCAGTCCCGAGGATAGGAAGTACCTCCGACTGGACGGCGAGCGCGGCTGGCGGCCGCTCTACAGCACTCCTGGCGAGTGGATCATGGTAATACTACTCTCTATACATCCTACTATGGTAATAACTACTCCCTATAGATCCTACTACGGTAATAACTACTCTCTATACATCCTACTCTAGGAAAGTAGACATTATAAATGCGAAAGTTTCTGTAGATGTTTGGATGTTTCGGTTACCATCACACGCTAACCGTTGTATGGATTAAGATTAAATATGGCACACAGTCAGACTATGTCCAGACATAAAAAATAGGGTACAATTTATCCCAGTTACACGTTTCTGTGGGATAATGTGGACGTTTATATGTTTCTGAAACCACTCTTCCGTAGGCTGCATCTAGTTTCACATATGTGGTAACAGTCTTATTGTTATCATCATCATAATCAGAAGCTGGCCCATGACGACAAGTAAGTCGTAATATCCGTTCCAGTTCAACTTCACGTCGCCGCGCAACCTGACCGGCATCAAGACGAAGGGCGGCTCCAACGGCTGGGTGAGCGTGTACAACGTCATGTACACCTCCGATCTGACCACCTTCAACCCGGTCGTGGATAGTACCGGCAAGGTCAAGGCGTTCCCAGGGAACTTCGACACGGATACCGAGGTGCTGAACGAGTTCCGCCCGCCGATACACGCGCAGTATCTTAAGGTGCTGCCCATCAAGTGGACCAAGAACGTCGAGATGCGGGTCGAACCTATCGGCTGTTTCGAGCCCTATCGTAAGTTATTCATGATTAATTGATAACCGCCATGAACGAAATGAAAAATTTTATGCATAGGCTCAGGTATAAGTTCGATGAGATCACAAAAGCTACGTAGGTATTAGTTCTTTGAATCGGCTCACTTGTGGGCTCGGGTCTCCGCTACGCTGCCCCAATTAAATAAATATTACTTTAAAAATAGCATATTTACTAGAGATTTTTCTTTGACTAACCAATCGCACCTATCAGCGACATCGGCTCTTCCGGTGGAGTTGACGACGCCCACGCCCCCGACGTCGCGGCCGGCGTGCGCGCCGTGCCCCGGCGTACTGCCCGAGCTGGCCGAGGCGTGTCGCTGCGCGCCCGGGGAGTACTACGACGGAGAGAACTGCGTCTCCCGCGACCAGTGCCCCTGCGTCGTCGGGATTATCACGTAACTATCACATTTACACACACACATAGACACATGCATTTTATAATAGTAAACTGGACTAGCTCTGAATTCACTGCCAGTACAGTACGGCCGCTGTATCTTGGCGCGTCTGAACTTTGCGCAGAAGGCAGCGCAGTAACATAATTCGGCATTGCTCAGTACGCGGCGTATTATGTCTCAGTCACTCCTTAGCATGTACGTGTCGCTATCTCTGTCTTACATGTCCTAAAGTTCGCAAAGCCTATGTTGAGACGCACCAAGTTACGTCGGCCATACTGTACCTGCCTTCTATTCGATTCCTTATTGATACCGCCAATTGTACGTTCGTGTTCAAATTGTTATTATACTATATTATGGTATGGTGAAAGTGTAAGGTGATCGTTGTGTGCAGGTACCCCGTGGGCTCGACGTTCCGCCAGGCCACCAATTGCGACGAGTGCCTGTGCAAGCTGGGCGGGGTCACCGCCTGCAAGCCCGTGCAGCAGTGCACTTGTGCACCGGTACGTCACGCACATTCACACACACACACAAACACACTCACTCAAACACACAAAAATACTGTAGTACTTTCATATGTAACGGGTGGCGTAAAAGTAATGGTCCTATTAAGTTCTTCCATATGTGGTAGAAAACTATGTTTTTTTTCTATTTCTTAGAGAGTCACTACTTTTGCACAACCCAGCAGTTGCACAACTAACTAACAAATTATGTCTATTGCTCCGTGGTAAATAAAATCATAACTGGGAACGTATTATAACTTGGTAAGAAACGTTTTAGTAACTTGTCCGTGTCTCTCGCCCCCAGGATCTGGTCCCGAAGCTGTCAGAGAGCTGCGAGTGCGAGTGCGCGCCGTGCCCCGCGGGGACCCGCGTGTGCCCCACCAGCAAGCTGTGCCTGCCGCTGGAGCGCTGGTGCGACGGGCTGCAGGACTGCCCCGATGATGAGCTGGACTGTGCCACCAGGTACGATAACATACACGATTCCATGGTAGTGACCATGGATTCCCGGCAATCCTGGCTAAGGCATACATTTATCTGGCAGGAAATTTTGATTACGGGTAATGGGTGATTGTCAATTATTATTTACAAGGACGTACGTCATAAAAAATTTATATGACCACGGCTTTAGAAATTCCATATTCACCATTCTGAGATGAATTTTCAATTATCCATAGTCGTGTCGTAAAATAGCTTAGTTCAGATGACTGACGGATACTTCTTAGTAGATACTTCTTTTCAGCAAATTATATTTAGATCAATAAATAGGTGTAATCCAATCAACTAATATACTAACTTACATAGTATTCTTTCACTGGTGTAATCATTCAAGTGGTTTGTTGAAGGCCTCCCGTCACCGAGACGGTAGTGACCACCGTGGCCCCGACACTCGGCGTCACCAAGCCCCCCACGGTACTCACCACTCTGCCTACGACCGTCGCTACTACACCCAAACGTAAGTACCCTTTAATATGTCCACCAGGATCTTAACTGACGCTCCAAAATGGATTCACTTATCTCATTTCTCATTATCGAAACTTGTAACTGTCCCACTGCAAGGGTCCATCGTCCACCATGCTGGATGTCAATTGAGAGATTTTACTCACCTTTGAAAAATTATAGAGAATTATTAGTTTTCCCCGACGTATGTCATAAATAATTAATCTAACTATGTGAGTACATTTATTTCTAAATTCATAGTTTCTGGATTAAATGAAGTGTATTAAATAACTATTGTACCTACTCCTTAACAATAAGCATATGTGTACGCTCATATAAATGTATATGAATGTGTATGTATATTTGCTGCTGACTATGAATTTCACCTCACTTGTACACTTTTATAAAATCATTATTCAATAAACGAACCTGACAATTAAGTCGTTTTCCTAAGCATACGTACCCCCAACTTCACGTCAATTCCGTATATCGTAGAGACGTAGACGATTACCCGTAATAAGCTATTTCTACTTCAATCTACACAATTACTGTGCATAATATTTTTGGTTAATCCACAGCAAAGAAATGTCCCAAAGTGGAGTGCCCCCGGGGGTACACAGCGAAGATAATTACCGGTCCCCCGTCGTACCACGGGAGCTCGGGGGATCTGCCGCCGCCACGCCCGCGCTACTCTTACCAGCGGTACTACCGCGGTTCCAAGGGAGGGGCCTCTAAGGGCGGATTCTCCAAGGGCGGCTTCTCCAAGGGTGGATTTTCGAAGGGAGGATTCGGTAAGATATTTCGTTTATCAAAACTTTGTTTGCGAGATTATACAAGGTTAATTTTGATCCCTCTTACATTTGTAATCATAGGCTGTGACAGTGAGACTCAGATTTTTTTTGCATCAATGTTCCTCTTGGAATATTTGGATAATAATAATTATATATTTGAATAATTAATATATTTGTGTGAATGTGGGCTGCTAGTCGGATACTAGTTAAAATTAAATTCAATAGGTATGATAAACATGTCTGTGTCTAAAAAGAAAGATTTCTAAATACAAAACTACCCACAAACCCAATGAATTTGTCGAAAATTGTTTCACTAATTAAAAACCTCATATATGTAGGCCCTCAGACCCCGCCGCAGCAGAACCAAGCGTTCTCGCTGAACAAGCCCACAGCGACCAACAGCACGGCCAGCATCGCCAAGGAGGAGTGCGAGCAGTTCAAGTGCATCCCCAACCTGCCGCCACCGTTCAAGCCGGGCGCCACCCCCCCGCCCGTCATCTGCTCCCCACCCGTCTGCCCGCCCAAGTACTCGCTCAAGCTGGACGCCGTACTCACCGACGGAAGCAAGTGCCCTCAGTGAGTGTGATGTGAACTATTTATAAGCTTTTAGTTAGTAGATGCTTTTGAACATTTGTCAAACGACTTCATTCATACATACGTATTGGTTACATTTTTTTTCCAAAACGAATATGTGTGATGATGCTGACGTAAACACAAAATGGTTTATCCAACTCAGGTTAATAAGTCAGGGAGATGTACAGGACTCATTACATATAGGTGTCTACCGAGCTAATTTAGGAGCTAAGGCCTTTTTCAAACCAGCATCCATTAGTCTGTAGCAAATCGGGTGGTAGTAATTCTTTCTAATTGATCTTCAGGTGTTTTCTTAATAGAGTGTAGTACATCGAAAATTCCTCACCAGATACTCGTGCGTGCCGCCCCCGGAGCGGCCGGTGTTCTGCAACGTGACGGGCCGCACGTTCAACACGTTCGACGGCGCCGAGTACAAGCTGGACGTCTGCTTCCACATGCTGGCGCGCGAGAACCGCTTCAACACCTGGAGCGTTATGGGTAACTCACACTCATTGGCTACTCTGAGGAACACTGTGTTGCTTGCCACTTATCCTCCATTTAAAACGTTGTCTAACTTCCTGAGAATAGAATAGAATTGTCACTAGTTACAATTTATGCGTCAAATTGTCACAGTTGAAACTGACAAGCTATACCTTCGATACAATAATTATCACATAAATGTCTGCCACTTCCAAATTCACTCCAAATAGGATGTAAGGGCGTATTCACGTATAAAGCTGGCTACCGGCGCCGATATGTCAGCGCTTATCGGAACCGGTCCGCACAGGTAGTCGGCGCAGGCGGTCTCTATACTTTGTGCCGAACCAGCGCCGATAAGCGCTGAACGGCGCCGACAAGTTCCGACCTGCTTATCGGCGCTGGTTCGGCACAAAGTATATGTACTTTGATTACTTACACATAACTTACTTTTCTTTGGCTAAGAGCATTTACGGACACGGCAATTACAGACACCTTTAACCTTGTTCCTAGTCCGCAAGAAGTGCCGGCTGGACGGCTGCCGGAACGAGCTGCTGGTGTACCAGGATAACCAGCTGATCCTGGTGAAGCCGGACTTCATGATCGAGTACGACAACTTCGAGTACACCGTGGAGCAGACCAGCAAGATCTGCTTCCAGAAGAACAGCTTTGACGTGGGCCGCCTCGGGGACGGACTGTTCATCAAGTCCCGGAAGTACAACTTCACCGTGCTCTACAATAAGGACGGCGATGTTAAGATTGGGGTAACGTACCTTCATTAATTTGGTTATAACATCGCATGTTGTCACCGATTGTGAAGAAATGTTATAACATGGAGTAATCAAAGCTTGTGTTTCATTTTGTCCATATAAAAGATGCCTTTTCAAACCATCCTTAATATTGCTCGTCTCCAGATCATCCAAGCTTGAAAACAATGTTGTATCGAGGTCCTAACCTAACCTTATTAAAACTAAAAAAATTGCAATAAATTCAGACTCAATAACACCTTCTTATCAGGTGTTCAAATCCCACATGGGCCATGTTGACGGTCTGTGCGGCACGTTCGACGGCAACTGGCGCAACGACCGGCTGCTGCCGACGGGGCGCCCGGCGCGCACCATCGACGAGTTCGGCCACGGCTGGCTCAAGCCCGGCCTGCCGCCCTCCGCATGCAAGACCAAGGCCATCGACCCCCACAAACAGAAGAAGGTGTGGGAGCTCTGCGACGTCATCACGTGAGTACATACAGTTAATCGAATGTACAAACAAAGCTTTGCTACCAAGTGCTGCATACAGCATAACCTAAGTTGGCATATAAATAAAGTCATTATAACCGACCTATCTATCTTGAGAAAGGACTGTTTGTGGGTTAATAGGTACAAGACACTTTTAAAAGAGACATTTTAAAATGTTAGGAAAATCAATGCGGTGGCGCGAAGAAATTTTTAACAGGACAGATGTCAAAAGTTTCTCCGCGCCACCGCAGTTTAGCCATGACCACGATCCATTCAAATGGATTGAAAGATCGACGTACAAAATAAATATAGTGAGTACCCGATTCATATCATGTTTCTACTGATTGTCGCGTCTTTTCCGATCTTCGTATATACTGCCTATTCCCTTAACAAATGTTGACCCCCAGCAAGGAGCCCCTATCGCGTTGCGGGCGCGTGCTCGACGTGCACAAGTGGCGCACCATCTGCCTGGAGAAGGTGTGCGAGTGCACGGAGCAGACGGTGAACGGCTCGCGGCGCACGGAGCGCGAGTGCCGCTGCGACCTGCTGCAGCAGCTCGTCGCCGAGTGTCTCGCTGCCGACAAGGATGCCGACCTCGACTCCTGGAGGACGCTCATGGACTGCCGTGAGTACCACCACCAACGCGCATCTTGCACCTGTTCGAACACGCTGGACTTCATACAAGTTTGAGACAGTTCACGTGCACGGTTAAGTTCTTAACCTTCTCCCAAAATCAACCAATACCAGTAGTCGTAAGAAACAACCAAATTAAATATGCTCTGCCATGCAAGTGAGACTGCTTGTGAGCTTGTCACGTATTGAAACAACACGTACAATCTCAATGTAACAGCGTAAGTCTATTAACAGTTAAACACTAGCATTAGTAGCAACATTTACCCATTTCTTCTCCGTGATTTGTCACTTTTTTGAAATGTAGCAGATTCAATGATAACGCGCATAAATACCTAGGTAACACTGAAAATTTTTAGAAAATGAAAAACGGCTTAATGTAGAAAGTTGCCAATACTTTTATTGTTTTTGCAAGTAATCTCCGTTCATCTCTACACATCGTCGCATTCGATCGAACCACTGAGAAAAGCAGTGGGCCTATTCTTCCTTAGGGGTCTCTTCTATGGCATTTTCGTACGCTTTCACCGCATCTTCAGGGCTCGTAAAGCGAATACTTCGAATTTTATCTTCAGTTTTTGGGAATAAATAAAAGTCGCAGGGCGCCAGGTCAGGACTGTATGGCGGATGACTCATTATCTCGACACCTGCCATAGTCAAATATTCAACAGTCCGTTTTGCGAAGTGCGCTGAAGCATTGTCGTGGTGAAGGAGGATCCTGCTTCGAGGGCGCTGCTGTCGAATGTTTTCCAAGACAACAGGCAAACAGCGATTGATATACCAGTCTGCAGTAACTGTCCTTCCTTCTTCTAGCACAACTGTCGCGAAATGACCTTTCCGACCAAAGAATGAGGCAATCATCTTTTTTCCTTGACTTCTTCCTTTCTTTACCTTAGTTGGCCGATCCTCGAAAGGAAACACCCACTGAGCTGATTGTCTTTTGGTTTCGGGTTCGTAGCAATATATCCAGCTTTCATCACCTGTGACGATGTCAAATACAGCATTTGAGTCACCGCCGTTGAACTTATCTAACATTTGGCGACACCAGTCCATGCGAAGGTGTTTCTGGTCGTCGGTTAAAGTATGGGGAATCCATCTGGTACAAAGCTTCCTGCCGCCTAAATGTTCGTGTAATATTTTTTGAACTTGACTCATACCAATGCCTAGGCTTGCCCGTATCTGTTGATAGGTCACTCTCTTATCTTCCTCTATCATGCGTCGCACAGCATTGATGTTATCTTCAGTAGTCGCTGTTAAAGGACGTCCCTCACGGGGATCATCATTGAGATTACTACGTCCACGCTTAAACTCGTTAAACCAATTGTAAATAGTGCCACGAGATGGGGCTTCATTAATAAATGCTAATCGCAGCCTATCATAGCTTTGTTGTTGAGTAAGCCCACAACGAAAATCATAATAAATCATTGACCGAAACTTTTCTCGCGTTAGGTTCATTTTCACGTGTAACAAAAGTTTTAGATTTGCCGCCAATTCACAAAAACAAATGACAAAAGAATGCAATATACTACATTAGGTTACCAAAGAGTTCTAAAATTGAAATTCAAAAAAAGTTTTCATTAGCAATGTTTCTAACTGGCCAGTTCTAAACATTTTCAGTGTGACCCACGTATCAGAATTATTTTGATTTGATTCGAATACTAATGTATCTAACCCGCAGCGGCGGAATGCCCGCCTCCACTCGTGCACTACGACTGCTACCGCAAGCGGTGCGAGCCGGCGTGCTCGGCGCTGGGCGCGGGGGGTGCGGGGGGTGTGGGGGGACACTGCCCGCCCGCGGACGGCCAGTGCGCGCCCGGCTGCTACTGCCCCGAGGGCACGCTGCGCAAGGCCGACCAGTGCGTGCTACCCGCTGACTGCCTCGACTGTGAGTTAAAAAAAAAATAACGCTTCACACTCATAGCCCCACACTAGGATTCCCTGTGTCGTGGGTGCCATGGACAACGCACAAGACAAGGACATTCACACCCAGGCCGAGAACAGAAATTTAAACTCATCATTCAAATTTCTGCCTCGCTGGGGTCGAACCCAGGACCCTTGGCGTGGCGATCCGGCATGGTAACCATTGCGCCACACGGGTCGTCAAAAGAAAGAAAGAGTTTACATCACAATAATAAGATCGCCTGGAAATGCAGTAGTCATACAGTAGTTGTATCGCATCCAGTCTCGCATGGATCAGAAGTATGTAACAATTTGTATTAATTTAATAGATGTGCTGAAAAGTTTCTTTTGCTTACCTTCTCCTCTATAACAAAGCACGTTTCCAAAACTGTGGTGGATTGAAAAATTACGTTATTGCAAAATTTTCAACTACAAGGTGGCTTAACCACTAGTTACGTTACTGATTACAACCACGACCTAAAAGTTAAGCACTCTTCAGATTAAGGAAGCGTTAGTAAATTTGCTACTAACGTTCACGCATCCATTTACTTAGCTTGTAAAAAATATAATAACCTTAACATATCAAAGTAAATTAAGCAAAATAAAATGATTACTAGGGACTTTTAGAACCGAGGTAACACCAAAGTCAAATTATGGGCGTATTAAAAGCTATGGTAAAGTGTGATCGCTGCGGCGCAGGTACGTGCACGGGCGTGGGCACGCCGGCCAAGTACGTGACGTTCGAGGGCGACGACCTGCCCTTCCTCGGGAACTGCACATACCTCGCCTCCCGTGACACCAACCAGACAGGGGAGCATAAGTATCAGGTAAGACTTACTGCTTCTCTATTAATTATCCCAATAGGGCACTGTTCACTCGGCTGAATGGTGAAACTAGGGCCAACAGCAACTATCCATTCGAAAAAATCAGTTTTCATTCAACAAATTAAAGCCATCATGTCGGTCGAGGAATTTTAGTACCGATTACCTCCCGATGTAAACAAAGGTGCATTGGCCACTTACCATCACAAGTCTGTGCTCTCAGCAATGTTCTCAAAAACATTAAAAGTGATATGTAGATATGTAATGTGCAGTAATTTCCAGGTGTACGCTACGAATGGGCCGTGCGAAGGGAACAACGCCACCATTTGCACCAAGATAGTGCACCTCATATACGAGACCAACGTGGTACAGATCACCAAGAATATCGACACTAAGAAGGTACAAAACCCCCTAGTATAAATAAAATATTAAGTAATATTCAACAAGATATTACATCGTTGTAAAATGGTACATACATGATACTGTTGGTAAATATTTGATATTAGTGAATAGTAATATTCGTAGTATATAATTAAGTATGTGGTCAATCGCCAATTTAGTGACGTAAATTACTTTCTGTACGATTGTTCCTTACACTCATATTTTAATGGCTTTCATTACTTGCGTCATTATTTACGATAAATAATTGAAACTAATTTATTTTTCATTCAGATTTCATATTATACCTAAATTAAGCTTTTTTAAAGTCGTATTAAGTCAAATGACTTGGCTTTCGTACGCTTCGTTCGCCTTTTAATCAAAAAATAATATAATTAATGTAAGTACCCCAGCAAGCAAGCATGGTTGACAACACAAACGGTTTGGTTGCAGCTGATAACGACGGTGAACGGGTCCCCGGTGTTCAAGAGCCCCACCACCAACGAGTGGGCCACCATCACCGTGGACAACGGACAGGACGTCACCGTGCTACTGCGGGACTTGCACGTCGAGGTACATCACTATTCGCTACCCACATCACATTGCTGACACTTACCATGCAACCACACTGAATACAATATTCCAAAAAATAATAACATTATCGTCCGTGAATCACTAACTGGACTCACTGAAAATCAGCGCCGTAGTCAACACTACGGCATTTTGCTGTGTGAAATCCATTTTCTGGGGCCTTTGGACACATGCGGAAGTTACAAAATTACTTTTGTTTTCTTTATTTTATGTTTCCTTTGTAATTTTTTTTGTAACTTATAATATGTTCATGTTTTAATGGCCACGGAAATAAAGGAAATCTATTCTATTTTAATCTTATAATACCGGCATGGTTATAGAATTGAATTAATGTTATGATATTATTAATTAAATAATAATTATTATTAATTTATGATTATGAATTAATTTATGATTCTTATAATAAATTACTATCTCTCACTCACACACTCACACACACACACACACACACACACACTACATTAGAAGAATGTTGTATTAAAGAAGAGCGAGAACATACCACAAACACACAAACACAAACATATGTTTTTATATGTTTAATAAGTGTTCTCAACCACTGTTTGATTATGTAACTGTAACTTTAATAGACAAATAAAGATTTTTGTATTTTGTATTTTGTATTTTTGTATATTAGATGCAATCCTAAACAACGTCCTCTGTTGTAGTTGCGCGTGCTGCAGGCCGCGATGCAGTTCTCTGTGCGCGTGCCGTCGGCGCTGTACGGCAACCGCACGGAGGGGCTGTGCGGCGTGTGCGCCGGCTACCAGGAACACCTGCTGGCCAGCAACGGAACTGTCACCGACGACTTCGAACTGGTAACTGGCTGCTCGCTTATCAAATAGATAAACAGAATAATAAAAGCCCGTCCGCACTAGTGGTGACGCGGCTAGCCGCTTTTGGATTTAAGTATTTAACCGCTCACATTGTACGCACTAAACCGCCACAATATTCGAGCGGTGTGCGTTAGCCGCTCTCGCGGTCAACTGCTAGTGCGGACGACTTTTAAGTCCATACAAGCGCGTATGAGCAACGCACATATAAACTTTTGGAACGAAGTTCCTTATCGCGCGTTGTGAAAGGGGGCTAGACGGAAAATTACGACACTTTTTGATTTTACGAATGACGACACTTTTTTTGAAGTGATTCAGTGAGTTTTACAGAGATGGCGCTGTACAACAAAACAATACTTAAATCGAAAGGAACTTCGTTCCATCCGGGTGTCCCTTGACACCTCTCATGTTTTTACTTGTCTCTATTTTATGTCAAAATTAAAAAAAATTACAATTTCAAAGTTCAATAACATCAAAATGTTCTATATAATTATATTATATATCCTATTGATTATGTTCCGATTAAATATGTATTAAAAGTCTGGAACCTCCTCACTGACAACATTGATCCATCAGTACGGCAAGAGCTGGCAGGCGACGCCGGAGACGCTGTCCGTGCTGGAGGTGCCCCCGCAGGAGCAGTGCGGAGAGATCCCGCCGCCGCCACCCTGCGTGCTGCCGCCGCCCGAAGCCAACCCCTGCTACAACCTCTACAATCTTGACAAGTTTGGAGCCGTGAGTACTCCCAGTTATACAACTTCTACATATTCATAGTAAATACTGTTTTTAGTTCAAGATTTTCTTTCAATAGATTGTATACTGCTACTGGAGAATCTTTTGTAATAGACTGTTTCTAAACTGATAAACAAGAGCTGAAAATATCTGCTCCCTCAGTCCATCTCGTCAATACTCCAGTGACCCCAGAACTACCTACCTCACTACCACAGCTAATACTTCTACTTTTAATCAAAGACTTTAAGTTTCTTGCGTTGTTGACCATTCATCTCGAACTAAAGAGCTAAACTAAATTAATACGTGTGGACGCGCACAAAAAATTTTGTCAGTTAAAATTTACTGATTCGTGCGTGTAAACCACACGATATGATACGATATTAATATTGTTTTTTTTTTATATAAATCATTTATTAATCTGTGTACTGCTGTACAGTGCCACGCGCTAGTAGACCCACAGTCGTACCTAGAGGCGTGCGAGGCGGAGCTGTGCGAGCTGAACGCAACGGACGCGTGCCCGGTGCTGGCGCGCTACGCCGCTGAGTGCCGCCGCCAGGGCGTGTGTCTGCAGTGGCGCGAGGGGCTCTGCCCTTACCCTTGGTCAGTATGAGTTATTACATTATAGTAGCTATAGGTCGCTGGTTTAAATCCGGCTCGAAGGACCAACTTATTTATGTATGGGTCGTTGCTACCATACGATAGTTACACGTAAGATTGATGTTGTTGATTTGATAAAGTTTAATAATTAATGCGTGGGGCGTAAAAGTGTATAACAAAGTAAAAAGTGTATAGTTAAGATACATATAATTATGCTAGATAGGTGGGCTATTAGAACAAGTTAACTTTTTCGCCTTTTTTGATTTGGTACCGCGGAATTACTTTGGGCAGTAATGTCCAACTAATTACTACCATCCGAAAGCGAGTACCATTTCCTGTCCGTTGTTCAAGAATTCAACATCACTATCGGAAGAGGTGACATGAAAGTCGAATAGCTTTTCACATTCCCAAATGTATTGAAAGCAAAGATTTCATAAGTAAGGATAGTCGGAACATTTCACAGAAATTTTCATAAGCTAAATGTAATGCCATCTCTCTCTCTCTCTCTCTTTCACTCTTACAAACTACGTGAGACCTAGTGAGACAGTGTGGTCATGTCGAATATATGTATCGATTGGCCCAATTTCTTTTTTAATTGGACTAATTTGAATGCTTCGTTTTGAGCAAGCGTTAGCCCTGTCCTTGCGCACATAAGTCAATGATTAAAACTATCTATTATATTTTGGAAAGAAAAATAAATAAATAAATATTGTTGGCTCAGCTCGGCGCCGCTGGTGTACCACGCATGCGTCGACTGCGAGGAGACGTGCGACACGCACGCCGCTAGCCCCGCCCCCACCTGCGACAAGCAACGCGTCGAGGGCTGCTTCTGTCCGCACGGACAGGTAAGTGCAACTCTACAGCACGTTGCGCTCTGGAAACAATCATTTCAAAAGGAAGGATACTGTTGAAACATTTCACATTAATGCTCTTATCTATCTGCTATAATCTATCAATACTTTTGTCTGATATATCTAAGATAATATATTATAAATAAGGTACATATAAGGAAAATACTACATGTGATTTTGTATATTTGTTATCCTGATTTCTTAAAATGGAACTTGCACATCAAGATTTTGATTTGTGATTTGATTTGTATTTTATATTAATTATTTTAATGAATGAATGTAATGCGTATATATTTTTTTACAATATAATTTACCAGTAATTATAGGAGAAATGAAATGTAAAAAAATGCTGTTTGTACCTATAATTAAAATGACACTTGTTTTAATAATGTTTTTGTGTATGAAAATATTCAAATGTAATAGTGTTGATTTTGTTGGAGCAACTTTTAAAATAAAATAAATGAAATAAAATAAGATTTCTTATTAATTTCTGGATGTGTTTGACGTTAATGATTGACTGTGCAGGTGAGGGTGAACAGCACGTGCATCGAGCCCAGCAAGTGCTTCCCGTGCGACGCCAACCGGGAACACTACGCGGGCGACCAGTGGCAGGTCAGGACAAACTACTATTCTATCGCATTTTGATTTTACTAAAGTTAACTATAGGTCTTTTAAAATGATCTTTTGCCGCGTGTATTATGTCCACTCTGTAGGAAGACGCGACGTTGTCATTCGTTGTGTGTACCGCGAAGGAGTGGTCAAGTCTATATTCGAGTGAAGGGTTGGGGTCTAAGACATTACTGACTGTAGTGTACAACCGGGATCTGGACGACACTAGAAGTCAGTCAATAGAAGACTATCAAGTCATCTTGTGTTTGCATGAATGATGGTGGAAATAAAATATTATACAATATTTTTAGTGTTTTGAAACGAATGACTTGAAATTAATGTTTCTATTATTTATCGTACTGCTGGTTAGTGTAGTATTTATCTTACTACAAATTACATCACAATCCAATGATATAAGCACAAGCCACGCTGGCTGGTTCTAGAGCCCCTCCCCAATCGTCCGTACGTTACACAGGTGGACGCGTGCACGACGTGCTCGTGCGCGGTGGCGGCGGCGGTGGCGGGCGAGCGCGCGGCGCGCACCGCGTGCGTCACGGAGACGTGCGCGCCGCCCGTGTGCGCCGACACCGAGGACCGGCTCACCACGCCCGCCAAGCCTGGCGCTTGCTGCCCCACCTACTTGTGCGGTTAGTCCATCAGCCCTTGGAAATCCACTGCTGGACATAGGCCTCCCCTAACTTGCGCTACTCTGACCGGTCCTGAGCCTTCTGAATCCAGCGGATGCCCGCTGTCTTCTATCACGTCTAGCTATCACAGTTCATGTGATACAGTCTAGTGACAGACAGATAGACGGACAGTGAAGTCTTAGTAATAGTGTCCCGTTTTTACCCTTTGGTTACGAACTCTAAAAAAACTATTGTTTAATGCTCAATTAGACAATCAATGTTTCCATTGGCTCAACACATTAACGACTCAATACTGAGCACGACTCTCTCGTCTAAATGAGGCATCCAGTGGCTAGCTGCACCAGCGCAGATTGGTGGGGGTATCAAAAAGGATGTTTCCATTAAGGAGTGTTAATTTGATAAGTAATGTGCACGTATGATCTTTGCATATATGTCCTACAGTGCCCAAACCACAGAACAAGACAGAATGTCCGGAGCTGAAGAAACTGGAGTGCGGCTTCGGCCAGGTGCTCAAGCAGAAGACTGACGCCAACGGCTGCAAGGAGTTCGCGTGTGGTACGTTACAAATAGACTATCGTATTGTTCATCATTTATAAAAAAATACTTCATGATCACAGCCCACAACAGTTACAGCTGTCCTAACTCTGGGTTCGAATCCGCTTTTCTTTGGGAAATATAGCCTATTGCGATAGTCCACAAGACTGGCCAAGTGTGTGGTAAACTTCACACACTTTTAGAAACATACTCTTTTATAATAACTAACTTCAATTCTATATACTCTTTATAGTTTCAACACGCATACTGTGACTGCCTATAAGTGGAATTATGTGTGTATAGCAACCTAAAGCCTTTGTATTGTTGGATCATGTGCATTGTATTGTACATGTAATTCTGTTGGTGGTTATACTGAGTAAATAAATAAACATAATGGAGAAATATTGTACGGTTCGCGTACAATACATATACAACTAAGATAAACTAAGATAAGATCAGGTGGAAATTTGAATATATTTTTTTACACCGAAGCAAATTATGACCTTCTAAAACGATCATAACTTTAAAAATCATTAAACTTGAAGCGATGCGTACAGACGCAACTCACGTGGGTATGGTCCGCAGAGTGCATGCCGGCGAGCGAGTGCGAGCGCATCCCGCCGGACAGCGAGGTGGACATCATGGAGCCGGGCGTGGTGCGCGAGGTGGACACGAGCGGCTGCTGCCCGCGCGCCGTGCTGCTGTGCCGGCCCGCGCGCTGCCCGCCGCCGCCCGCCTGCCCGCCCTTCCACACGCGCAAGACGGACAACGTCACGGGCAAGTGCTGCCCGCAACACACCTGTGGTGAGTCAACAACCGGTCTTGAGTTGAGGAGTTTGTTACTGGCCATCGAAGTACACTGCATGTACGGGCTAAGCGCGTACAAATTAGCGCGTCATCAATTTCTTTAGTTTATTGCCTTTTATTAGAATTCAATTCAGTTCGCAATTAGCAAGCATCGTCATCGCGCGGACTCATATATCATTTATCAATCATTATCAATTAGTTTTATATCATTTTTTTTATATCAAGTTATCATAGTTTTTAATTTATTAGTTATCATTCTAAGGGTACACAAACCCTTACACTGCATTAGCTGACATTTATGCGCATACACATCAGTCAGACTACATACATATGTGCGTACATATGTGCATGAACGTACAGTCTTTGAAGTCCCCAGTGGGAACACGACGAAGCGTTTCACGGATATTGATTTTACTTTATAAAAAAAATTCTTGCAAGGTTTTTGCCACGCCTACATTGCCTAATACAATCATTTGTTTGTTCAGAAATGCCGAAGGACAAGTGCGTGGTGACCCTGGAGTGGGAGGCGTCGCCGCAGGGCGGGGAGAAGATCCGCGCCGCTTCGCAAACTGTACTTAAAGATGTGCGTAGAAAAAGTTGTCTAATAAAATGCTTTGCGGTATAAACTTGCTATCATAAATTAAAGAACAAGTTGAGTTTGTTGACAAGTTGAGAAGTTGGGTTGAGTTGAGTTCATTCGAAAACGATTCGATTTCATATTAATACCTTGTACTAACCGCTGCCTCCCACGAGTAGCTCTAGTAAATAAATAAAAACTGCTTGTTACCAAACGTTACATAAACATAAATGCAAGCTGTGGAATGAGCTTTCTTCTGAGGTATTCCCGGAGCGCTATGACATGGGGTTCTTCAAAAAAGGTGTAAAAGGAGTTCTCCTTTAGGGCCGACGGTGACCACTTACCATCAGGTGGCCCGTCTGCTTTTTCTTCAGGCTACAAAAAATAATTATACTGGTGTTGTAGCTGGACGCGACGTGGCTGGACGGACCATGCCGGTCGTGTCGGTGCGCGGGCGGTGCGGGGGGCGCGGGGGGCGCAGCGCCCGAGTGCCGCGTGACGGAGTGCCCCGCGATCACCTCCGAGCAGTTCGTGGTGGAGCCGCGCCCCGTGCCCTTCGCCTGCTGCCCCGCGCCCGTCTACGTGGCTTGCCGGGACGGTGATCAGATACACAAGGTAATAACGGATACAAAAATAGTTTGATTACATACCTAATTGTAAGCTTTGTTGAGATAAACATGAGTAACGCTTTGGAAGTCACCGTCGTCGGCCAAGAAAACAGAAGAAGGATAGAACAAAGTTTTGTATTGTTCATTGTGTTGCCAGGTGGGCGAGAAGTGGACGTCAGCGACGGACGCGTGCGAGTCGTACCAGTGCGTGCAGCTCCCCAGCGGGAAGCTGGAGAAGGTCACCACTGTGGAGCGCTGCAACGAGGACTGCCAGCCGGTAAACTATTATACTCGATAATATCTCCTCAAAACTTCTGTGCCACGATGTCAGGGGTGCAAGTCAGTCCCCCAGTACCCCAGTACCCCACGCTGGTCACGTGCGGATTGGCAAACTTCACTCATCTTTGAGAACATGATTCAAACTCATATGGCTCAGACGATGCTAGACTGTCACTGCAATATAATCTAATCTGGGTTCTTCAATTACATATTTCGTTGAATATTTCTTAAAGAGCATATTTGTCAGCATGCTAAATAAAACACAGGATTCCAAGTACCTACATGTACACACATACTCGATGTATTACTGGTTATTTAGTTTGGACTTATAACTTTTATGAATCTTCACTTTATTTTGCACTACCTACTGCTATAATCATTGTAATCCCCGGTACCATCCCAGGGCTGGAAGTACGTCCCGGCCGCGGCGAGCGGGCAGTGCTGCGGGCAGTGCGAGCCCGTGGCGTGCGTCGTGGACGGCGGCCAGCACGCCGTCGGCGCCTCCTGGACCTCCGCCGACTACTGCACCAACTACACCTGCGTCAACGTCAACGGCTCGGTGAGTTGGAGACCAGTCCGGGTCAGGAGTCCGACTGCAATGTAGCAATTACTGTTACAAATGGATTTTCGAACCGTTCGCGTTATGGAAGCAGAAATTCAGTAAGAATGATGATCAAAAGTTAACCCAACTTTTGAGTGCTTTGCTGTGAGCGCACAAAAAAAATTGCTAATGGAAATTTTATCCTAATTTTATCTGTACGATCGATGTGCAAACATTAAACAGCAAACAAGTATTAATTAATTATATTTATTCTTTATTGACTTAGCCCTCACGCACGACGTGACGTGACGGTAAAACGTTACAAGCAAACGTTGCATTTATGTTACCCCGTCTATAAAGAAGTATTTGTTGAGTGACAAGGTATACATGTTGTATCCAGCTCCAGGTGCAGCGGTCGAACGAGACGTGCCCAGAGGTGACGGAGGCGATGCTGAAGCAGTTCGTGATGAGCGACGTCAAGGTGGCCGGCAAGTGCTGCCCGCGGCGGGAGCCCGTCGCCTGCCGCGTCGGGAGCGACATCTACCAGGTTCGTCACACCATCCACTTCTGTGGACTTACTATCTTAACATTTTACTTATATCATCGCAGAATTTAAACATAAGTATGCGGGTGCTCCAGGATTTTTTGTATTTACAATTGTAACGACAGCACCAGAATCTGGGACTCATCCAATCACATATCTGACATAGTAAATAACACAGAATTCCCGATGACATATAAATAAATCTTTTAGTAAACAAACTTACACTGTTTTATCGTTATTTGTAATTTAAAAATAAAGTATACAGAAAATTATAATAAATTAAAGATGAATAAACATTTAATGCCAAATCTAATTTCCGTATTTTTTAAATTACTTCAAATTAATATATTACGTCGATAAAAATGTTGTGCTAACATTATTTAAAAATGGAGTACACGTTACCAGGAGGGCCAAAGCTGGCCATCATCAGACCCGTGCAAGAACTACACGTGCGCGCGCGACGCGGCGGGCGGGCTCTCGCACGCGAGCAGTACGCAGGCGTGCGAGCAGACGTGCGCGCGCGGCTGGCGGTACGAGGCGCCCCCGGCCGGCGTGTGCTGCGGTCGCTGCCGCCCCGCTGCCTGTGTGCTCGACGGGGAGCTCGTGGAGCCTGGTGAGTGACACCACATCTAGTGGACAACGAGAGAAGTTGCAGTTGTAGCGGATTATATTATGCCTTGGAACCATTGAAGTATAATGACATAGAACAGTCATCTCGAACAAAATGTGTGTCCCGCCCGGGAGTTTCGATTTTCAGAATTGAGCCCCCGGTTCTCCTTTCAAAATCGAACGAATCCATAGAAGATTGAAGCCACGTGGCGCCAATGCATTGGGCATACATGGTGTTCGGAGTGTCTGTCCTATACGCTAGTAATAGTACTTCAATGCTTGGAACGCTACTTAAAGTTACATTATACTTATATATTTAAATTATATACGTGAGGAAAAAAGGATATAGACTACCGAGTGATGATAACATAGAAGCATTATTAATGTTCCTTACCTTATTTCAATAGAGAATCTGATAGTCACATATTCGCAAATTCAGTTTTAAACTTGTTCTTGAAATGAAATCTTCAGATGGTGTTTGTCTGTCATTTTTATTTGAAATTAGTTTAAAGTTAATAATACTACATTGGGCGTGGAGCTTAAGAGTTCTATTCCTATATGGCCGGATGCACCGTTAGTTGTGCGTTCAAGTCCACCTACGAGACGAGGAGACGAAATGCAGTAATAATTATGTAAAAACATTTCAAAATAATTATACACAAATGTATTTGCAGGTAAAGTGTGGAAGTCAGCAGACAACTGCACGACGTACACATGCAACAACTTGACAGACGAGCTGTTCGTAACGTCGGAGCGCGTGGTGTGCCCCGACGTGTCGGCGTGCCCTGCAGAGCACATAGTCAACGGCACCTGCTGTCCCGTGTGTAACCAGCCGCCGGACGCGCTGTGTGAGTAAAGTTTCGGTTGTTTGGTTTATTGATTTATTTATTTCTTCCGTTACATTAGGTCAGCTATACTTAATTTGTTCTCTTGCTGCAGGGCACATATTTCACATCCAAACTATGAGACTAACGACCCAACTCAGAGTCACTAATGGTTACTTAAATCACTCCTTAGTACAGAATTCGTATGGTGATTCTTTACTAAGGAGCAATTAAAGTAACCGTTAGTGACTTTGAGTTGGGGCGATAAAGTAATAAAATCGTTGAAACTATTTACCTACGCCTGAACAGATACCTACTATTATAATTTAATTCTTATGAGTTAATTTGTTCATTTACTGATCAGCATAAGTTTTCTCTGGCCGTAGGTTGAGTACGGTACGGACTTGTACTCTGTGGTAAATAACAAATTATAATATAATCCTCCTGTATCAGTGGCCAAACCTTTCCAAACATTTGTAAGAGCTTGTAAGGTTTGGAGTGTGCGGCAGCTTGCCGTGGCTTGGCACGTGTTGAAATCAATGATATTATATACAAGATATGCCAAGATGGCGCTGAAATTATGTCAGTCGAATTTAGACAAGTGTAGCGATTTTAATTCAGACAGTTGATAGCTGCCTCTGAGTGAGGCCGTCTAGCTGTCTTTTTCACTATTATGGTTTTAGTAGTGCCATCCCTTTTATATAATTTACCAATGTAATAGTGATTGATGTAGTGAAACAAAAGATAAACGTGTGTGTGTTGTAGCTCGGTCGGAACAGATTTTTTGGTTGATTTGTAAGGGCATAACGTATCTATAGTTTAATATGATTGGTTGAAATGCATGTGTCTGTTGGCAGCGACGTGCGTGCCGGTGGCGGTGCCGGCGGCGGACACGGTGCGCGCGGTGCGCGTGCGGCTCGCCCCGCACGGAGAGTGCGTCAACACGGAGCCCGTGCGCGGCCTGCGCGAGTGCCGCGGCCTCTGCAACCCCGCCTCCGAGTTCAATACCAGTAAGATAATTATGTATTTTGTAGCACGTCCGACGTTATTTTAACACGGATGGCCGTTACCCAAGCATTCGTCCTTTGACAACTATTGTAGATAAAATGAACTATACTAAACGCAGACTCGTGGCAGGCGGAGTAATAAACGAGTATTTGCGTTTAGTATAATGGAGACAATGATCGTGTCAAGTGTCCTATGTTTGACGACCCTGTATCCTAGTTGGTAGCGACGCTGCCTGCGAAGCGAGGTCCGGGGTTCGATTCCTGGCCGGGGCAGATATTTATGTAACATAAATATTTGTACTCGAGTGCAGGGTGTGATTGTGATGTGTTAATGTGTCGTCCATCTCACACGCGATACAAGTATTGATTTTTGTTTTTTATGTTTAGATACCGACTTTGTATCAGACATCATATAAATACATAGTAATAGCAGTCAATGAAGTCCCTGTAACCACCAGACACGGGAGCCCTGGAGTCCCCGTGCGAGTGCTGCGCGGCGTCCCGCTACGAGGGGCTGCTGGTCCCGCTGCAGTGCGAGGATGGCAGCTCGCAGCCGCACCGCGTGGCCTCCGCCGCCGCGTGCCACTGCTCGCGCTGCGCCGCGCCCGGCTGGAGGACCCCAGGCCCCGGCAGCCACCGGTATCATGGTGCGTACCTATACCTACAGTACTGGCACCTGCTACCCATTATGAACTTTTAAAAAACTTTTTCTTTATTTATTTATCAAGGTTCACCAACAGTTTCTACATTATTAACAATGTGTAGGTACAAAACAAAATGTCTTATGCTACATGCGAAACCAATGACAGGCAAACACAGCTTTCACCAAGAATTGATAAAGTATGAAGTGTGGGTAACAAAACTGAAAATCTTCGAGTAGATAACAAAAACAAGGACAAGAACGCGGTCTTTACAAAATTGACTACATTTAACTATTAAGCTTTTATAGTTTTAGTTGTTTTAACAAATCAGAGATCATTAAAATTTGTATGTTCCAGCCAATTGGGATGGTGACACTAACTGTAAATTAATACAAATGTATGTTTAAAGTATTAAGGGAATCATTTAAACATCCAAAATATTACTCTTTTGTCGAAATCAATCACAATAAATTTAATATAATTATGTAATTTAAAATGCTAAAAATACTCACTGCCACTACGTAAAACTTTGAACGGATTTTCACTGATTTTACTATCTTGAAAGTTATTCCATATGATAGCGTCGTGTAATGTGTAAGCGCATTGGCGTACAGAATGAACAAATAAGAATCTTTGCTACTTTTGTATGTAACTTGTCGTATCAGAAGACCATGCTTGCACTCGATTTCGACTTAGCTTCCTTATTGTGAAATATTTTTAATCTAATAAACTTTCGAATAACAGTATTTCAAGAATGCTGACAATTTTATTGGAAAAGGTACCATGGGGTGCGACTTGCCGGCGAGGTTTATGACCATGATGTTATGTTTTCAGGTTCGTACGGCCGCAAATGGCCACACAGCTTCCACTCCTCCACCAGCCCCGACGAGTACTTCCCCGACATCGACCGCCGCTTCGGCCCCACCCCGCCCTACTGACCGGTACTACCGGTAGTCACTCGCATGTACAGTCGGCAAGAGAATTAGGTATGGAAGGCATGACACAAAAACGTTCGGTAATTTTCAATATTATAGAATGTTTGTGAATGGTTCTCGCAGGCTCGAAGGACCAAAATGAATGTACGGCGTATCTCGTACAATCAGGAGGATGGTGAGTGTAGGAGCAGCGTGGCCGCCGTGAATGTGTCCGCGGGGGTTCGAGAGTAAAACACGTGACCGAGCTGACTCTATTGTTTATTGCACTGATTTGACATGGTTTTTATTGAGACGCGAGCTTAGTCACGGCATGTGTTCACGGACTCCGCGCACCCAGCTATGCAATTTTTGATCTTTTGATCGTTATTGCAGTTATCTTATGAATTCTATTCTATTCATGTCCTGTATACCTAATCCTTTTGCTGACTGTACAATGATCGTTATAGCTTTAATTACATACCGAGAGACAACTGTATATAATAATGTATCTGTGAACACGATCCCTTCACCCGGCCAACGTCCACGACGGACAGAACGGAACGCAATTGGTTATAAGTAGTAGTGTGAAGTGTGAACCAATTTACTGTAACCGCGAACAAATTGTCAGTATTCAAATAAACTTTGTTCACAACCATATTAATTGATACACTTTAAACTTACGCCTTAAATGGTATTAAGGCGTAAGTTTATACTTATATTATATACAAAATAAAAAACCAAAGATTAAATATTGTACAATATTATTTTTTATACGGTTTTGTTACAAATTTAAAAATAATAATAATAAACATTTCAAATATGTACATTCTGTATTTTTATTTTCCTATCTCTTTATACATTCTCTAGATATTCCGAAGATTTACAATTATGTGTTCTATTTTTCATCTAATTAAGGATGTCAAAGAAAGACAAATATTGAAAAAACGATGTAGATTGATCTAGTAAGAGAAAATGCCATTTTTTAAGTTTTTTTACATGAAATTAGAAGTAATCTCTAACATAATAAAATTATTAAAAATAATCTTATTAATAGAAGAATTAAAAATTAGAGAGCAACATCAAATATGTGTGATGATAACGGATAGCTATGAATAATTATTTGGATTGGAAACTCAATGTAATAAAATTGAACTGTATAATATAAATTATTATTAATCACAGTATAATTAACACAGTCATATTCTTAACATGTCTGATAAATACTTTATATACATGAACATTTGAAAGACCAACATGACCGTAATATACTCAAACAACTTCACGAAAAAATTGCTTTAAATTCGAACCTTGAGATCAATGAGACCATTAATAAGTTTTAATAGAAGTACACTTATAGAGATTCGATTGTAGGAAAACATTTGAAGTAGTAATAAATATTACTTAATGTTTTATATAACAAAAATTGCAAAGAAACATTAATACAATGGAAGCTAACTTCAGTTTTTTCTCAGTACTATCACAGCTCCCGAGTCAGGCAGTCCAATCTTCGTGTAGAAATGATGTTCATACGTATTCCATAGTAATTTAGAATAAATGAAACAATAAGTGTAATAAATAGTGTAATAGTCACCAACGGGCCTCCCGACATTAAAAAAGTAAATTTACAAATTCATTTACACCAATATAAATGTCACTCATCGTCCTGCACAGTTTCCTCGGTACACACGTCTCCATTCTCCTGCTTCTGTGATTCTTCTTCTTCTTCTTTCTGTTTCTGTTTCTTCAATAGTTCCGATAAGTATTTACACCTTTGCATGCATTCCTCCTGAAAATTTAAAATATTTTACATTAAACTAACATCAACATGATACTACAAAAATCAGATTTTTTAATTAACAATATATTATGTTCATCATTGGCTTCAATCAAATCAGTCCATTACAGGGCACAAAATTTGCCTCGAGTTTAAAACCTTATTACTATTTACCATTCATAACTAAATATTACAGAATGTTTTGTGAGGTCATCTAAGGGTTATAATTTAAAAAAAAATATTACTCAATCCTATTTACCGGCAGCATTAGATGTTGACAGCGGAAAGCGAATAATCAGTGAACCGGCAAACATTAGCAACACTTGCTCAATCTATGACGGCATCTTACGAACACAATACATTTGCAATACAACCAATGATTGCAACACGCATTGAAGTAAATCGTCATGCTGTGAAGCACCTGCACTTGTTTTATCAACAGAAAGATATAAAATAGAAAGACATATACAAGACTAAAGATCATGAATATCACAAAAATGCATGCATTTGTCATCTGAACTAAAAATGAAAAATTTCAACTCCTTAGGCTAAGGGTAAGGCCATACGAGTGTATTTTTTAAAGCTGTGATAAATCAGTTGCGAAAATTCGGTTTCATTTTAAGTCGCAACTGTGCCGTACAAACAGGACTTTAGTATTAAACCGAATGCAGCGTAACACAGCAACGCACAGCTCAAAAAAAATACGCTCGTTTACCCTAAAAGTAAGTTGCTCAAACTAAGCTAATAAATAAGCCAAACAAGCTAATAAATAGGATATATGTAGCATATGTCACACACACACACACATACAAGATACTTTTAAGCACGGTTTTAAGCATAACTTTTTTACTAATATTTTATGTGTAATCCGTGTTTGGCCATAGCATTTACACAACACACAGCAGGATAAGGATTATAGTGTTTAAGCCCGTACTTTGGTCTTCCCGGGCACGGCGGCGGCGATCTTCTGCCAGCGGTCGCCGGCGCCGCCCTTGGGGTGCTTCGCCAGCGCCGTCTCCAGCGCCTTCTGCTGGCTCTGCGACCAGTTGCCGCCGCTCACCTCCTCCGTTTTACGGGTCTTCACCTGCATAGCAAATCAAAATACTTTATTTATTTCAATGTTTAAGTCACTTCTTAAAATAAGTAACAAAGGGAAAACTTAATGCCTAATGGCTAACCTAACCTAATGTCCACCTCCACCAGTCAGCCCAGGGAGGATGTGGTAGAAGCTGATAGCAGGTGTTAAAAAAACAAAACGAAAGGGAAAGTCCTTTGAATATGATTATACTAATATTAATATTATTATTATTAATATTATTATTAATACAAATAAATATAATCTAAACTTTTAACAAAGAACAACCGACTTCAAATAAAGTACACCCAATAAAAAAAAAGAATCATCGAAATCGGTTGACGTGATATTGAGTTATTCGTCCATTTATCGCGCACATACTTAATGCAAATTTAAGACTTATATGCTTTTGACATGGATGCCATTGTCAGATCTCGCTCAAATTTATGTTGGACCACACGCAAGCACCAGCTTTCGATTAAAAAAAGAATCATCAAAATCGGTTCGCCCAGTCCAAAGTTCTGAGATAACAAACATAAAAAAATACAGTTGAAATGAGAACCTCCTCCTTTTTTGAAGTCGGTTAAAAATTGGTGTGTGTTTGTAAAACAACATTTTTTACAATTTTTGTCTGTTTGTTTTCTGTGTTTGTTCCGGCTAATCTCTGAAATGGCTGGACCGCTAATGTAACAAGGAGTAACTTAGCTATTTTTATTTTAGAAAAAAAATAGTTTTAGAAAAAAAATAGGATAATTTTTTTAAATACCACGCGGACGATGTCGAGGGTAATAATAGCTAGTTTACATAAATAATGCACTGTATAAATTTACTCATAATTCAGTACAAAGCTGACGGATTTAATAACGATAAGTTATTGAATACGAAAACGTATCAGTCGAACTGTCGAAAGTATATAAATGTAATAATTATGTAGGTCAGTACTTCACGATTCGAAAGCCACCAGTATTTTGTAACAATTAGCCAAGCGGTTCCATGGTGTAATGGTTAGCACTCTGGACTCTGAATCCAGCGATCCGAGTTCAAATCTCGGTGGAACCTGCATTTTTTACTTTTCTTTTTTTGTTGCTTTTTTTTCTTTACTTTTTACTTTTTATATCATTTTAATATAAATAAACTTGTAGTAATTTTTTTTTAACCTGGAAGTTGTTGCAGACTTCTTTTCTGCCGTGCAAAAAATTAAGATTAATACTCAACATAATAGTATTATAATATATTTAAGTTATTCGATTGTTTACGAAACCCAAATAAAATAAAATGGGCCATCTTTACTCAGACATTTCATACGGTTTCATTGCAAAATACATAATTATATTAATTCTATATCATCTTTCAAACAAAAGGAATGCTTGCTAGTCATTGTTCAGTGTCTGCTTACTTCCAGAAAATGGAAAGACAGTTTCGATTTCAGTCATTTCGAATCCAAGCCAATTTCTTCTGGTATATTTATTTTATTTTTCGAATGGACACTATTAATTATTTATTAATATTGTCCCTATCTTGTCGTCATCTTCTTGGCCGGCAACGCGTTGATGACGCCCCTGGTGTCGCTAACGTCCATGGGCGGCGGTGATCACTTACCATCAGGTGACCCGTCTGCTCGTTTGCCTGCTCAAAGCATAAAAAAAAATATCGGCCTTTACAGTTTCACGCGGACAGACCGTACGGGCGTACGGCCAGCTGAGCAACTAATACTATGAAGAACGGACCTTACCGGGTTTCGGTCGCAGTGTCGATCAGCCAGAAAAATGTCCATGGGCATCGACAACTTCTATCAGATCGTTTATCAGTCTTTCGTTTACCCGCCATTTACATAAAAAACACGTTACCTTCTTAGGTTGCTCAACGACCGGCTCCGGAGCCTCCTGTCCGGGGATCCGGTAGCAGTTATCCTTGAGCTTGGCGGCCATGTGCGTGACCTCGGGCACGGTCCGGCCCATGGCCTCGGCCACGCGGGTCCAGCGCTCCGGCGTGCCCCCCGGGTGCTTCTTCACCAGCCGCGCCAGCTCCACCAGGTCGTCGTCCGTCCACAGCCCCCCGGACACTGGCGGCGGCGCCTGCAAGTACCAGTCAATATTGAACGTTATCAGCTGGTGAATGTCTGGTGTTATACAACAAGCACAGAATCCTTCTTTAAATAATGTATATTAGACATATGCATACTTATTTTATTATTATTAACCTTAGTTTTATCTAGTAAGTGTGCATGAATGTGTTAACGTTAAGTACGGCATTGTAAATCACCGCATGTTGATGCCAATTGACCGAACTACACGATAGAAACAGGGCACACTGAAAACCAGCGGTTGGGGCACTCCGCCACAACTAAAGCTGAGTGTGTTCTTTTTTCGTCGTGTATCGCAACATAATTTAACCCCTCATGTTTTGTTTTATCTTTTAAGTATTTTAGTTTAATTTGTTGTGAAAACTGGCGAAATAATTTTTTTCTATTCTATTCTATTCTATTCTACTTTAGAACTTTTGAGAAAACGGATCAAAGCGTTTTTTTCCGTATGAAAGAATATTTTACAATGCTATCATTAAAAATCTATCTCTAGAATATGAATTATTCTCGAAAATAATAATTATACAGGACAATTTGATCCAGCTTAGCTGATACTGGTCTGCGCCTGACATTTATGTAACAGATAATCTTTTGAGCAAGGGTGATGCCACCTGCGTTATATGGGATCCAGGACCACTTGCGATGTGAGCCTTTTATGTTTGTGTCTTGTCATACAAGCGCCCACACACACACACACACACACACACACACACACACACACACACGCACCGGCTTGCTGACAATAGGTGCGTCGTGCACGGGTTCGTCCGCGGCGTCGAGCAGGCAGTGGTCGCGCACGGGCGGCACGAACCCGCGCCGGCGCCGAGCCGCCGCCCCGCCGCGCGCCTCCGCCGCCGCCTCGCGCTCCGCCCGCAAGCGCTCCTCCTCGTCTTCCCTGAAGCAACATTATATTCAAGGCTGGTTGTGTATAGTTCTCACAAATCTATAGTATATATGCATGTGAGTTTCAACTTGTGACGCAGTCGAATCTGACATTCGTAACTTTAAACAATAATCCCCACAAGAAAATGTGTAATTCCTATCTGAATCCAGTAAATTACTAGGAATAGTATTTTTTAAGCACTTTTTAAGCATTTTCATAACAAAATTAACAAATAAAATAAAATAATTATGCTATTGTTAAGTAACATTTGAGAAGATGGTTTTCGGCATCAAACTCAGCTAGGGCGGACATGAGACAGCAAACTTTCTGGCACCTTATTTTGGCCATTTACATTATTTAATTAGTGCACAACAAGCTAACATAGAATAAGTATTTATTTGACTTACTTCCTCTTTTTCCTCCGTGCTTCTTCTTGCTGCTCTTTTCTTTGCCTGCGTATCTCAACCACTATGCGAGGGATGGCCGTCACAGACCACCACATCATTCGCGGTATTTGGAAGGGCAGGGTGTCCTTTATACTAGGCTTCGGCAGTTGATCCAAAACTTCTGATAACCCAGAATCAAAACCTGATTTTTTTGCATGCTTCTTTCCTCTGCTATTTAAAACTTGCTCCTGAAATGTGAGTGAATTATTATTCTACATAAATAAATAGCTAAGCGCTTACACACTCATACCCCTGCAATAGGCAACTTGTGTCGTTGGTGACATGGACGACACAAAAAACACATCACAATAACACCCACGACCCGAGCACAAATATTTATCTGTCACATAAATATCTGCCCCGGCCGGGAATCAAACCCGGGACGCCTCACTTCGCAGGCAGGGTTGCTACTAACTAGACTACAGTCAATGAGTCAATGAGAATGTAAGCATTTATTTATTTATTTACTTAATTAAATAAGCAAAGTAGGCATTAGGATTATTTGTGATTGGTTACGAAAAAAAATGATAGATCTCATCAAAAACATAAATTTGAAATGAGAGCCAAGTTCAAAAAAAAAAGAATTGAGATCTAAATGGGTGCCAAGTTCTGTGTAGAAAAGCCTAAAACTTTTGTCACAAGAACATCAAATTCAAGCTTCATGTAATATTATACAAGTGACAAAAATTTACTAGTTTCTGATTTATGCCTTTGATTTTACTCATTTCCTTTAATATCACAATCATGACAAATTAACTTAATACCTTATTATGCATTTAAACTGTTAATAACCATCTGACAAGTGTTCCGAATCAACCAGAACAATAGACAACATTGAATCAAGCTGCAAACACAATAGATATTGTGTCAACATTAAATTGTATTTACACTCACAGCTGTGAACCGCCTCTCGATGTACGCCGCCCAACCAACACAGTACTGACCAAATGTGATGATAATGAATAATATAATGGAGCCCTCCACCAACCCCATTTTTCTGACATGGCGGTAATAGTACAATGCTGAACGCCAATTAGGAAGACCATTTTTAAGTACTTCATTATATCTGTGGAGAGGAAATTGTTCTTAGTTGAAGATTTTCTAGTTACACTTAGGTAATGTAAACATTTTTATCTTCTAAACTATATTTTTATTTATTATTTATTTTTTATTTATTTATTTTGTACACACATAAATACATAGGAAAAAAATATTTAAAAAAATTTGTACAAGGGCACTTCTTATTCCTATTTGAAATGTCTTCCAGAAGGCCCGTTAGTGGAGAGGTGAACAAAAGATGCAAACTTAGTGCGTACAATAAAATTATAGTATATAAACCAATTAAATAAATATTAATAACGAGCAAAGAAAAATAATATATTATTTACATATATATATATATATAAATACATATCTATAATACATATACATACATATACATACATATCATACATAATACATATCTATAATATATAATATACATATCCATAAATATATATACCTAAACAATAAAAATGCATAGATATGTTTTAACGAGTAACATTAGCCAAGTAGTATTCTTTGATACGTTTCTTAAATGTGAAGATAGTTTTACAGTCTCTGATTTGATGTGGTAGTGAGTTCCACAGCCTAACTGCTTGTACGGAGAAGGAATGAGAATAGGAACAGGACTTATGAGAAGGAAACTTGAGAATGGTTTTGAGGTGTGTTCGGCAGGGTTCACCAGGAGAATGAGAAAAGGAAAATCGGTTGCGAAGGTACAAAGGAGAGGTAGGGTTATGTAGGATATTGAACAGACAACACAATATCCGGGTATTCCTGCGAAGGCGGATAGGGAGCCACTTGAGATCCTTGCGAAATTGAGATACACGATCGAATTTTTTAAGTCCGAAAATGAACCGAATAGACAAGTTTTGCAAGCGCTCAAGTTTATTCATGAGCTCCTCTGTAGCATCCAAGTAGCAGACATCGGCATAGTCGATTATAGGTTGGATAATGGTAGAGGCTAAAGAGATTTTTGTTTTCAAGGGCAACACACTTTGGAGGGATTTCAGCGAATGTAAAGAGAAATGTACTTTTCGGCTGACCTCAGCAATATGGGCTCTCCATGACAGATTCTGATCAAAGATCACTCCCAGGTTTTTCGCAGTTTCAGTGAATTTTATTGGAACACCGTTTACAAAAACAGACGGTAACGAAGCAAAATCTAATTGACTGCGTTGGTACCTATTACCGATTATAAGGGCTTGTGACTTAGCGGGGTTCACTAGGAGACCAAAAGAGCTAGACCATTCATTTATGCGGTTTAAATCAGAATTCATAGCATCAAATGCCTCTTTCGTGTCCCCGACTAAGAAATGACGATACAGCTGCAGATCGTCAGCGTAAAGATGGAAGTTGGAAGAAATTACATTTGAGATAGAATTAATAAAAATTGAAAATAATAGAGGAGATAAGACGCCACCCTGAGGAACGCCCGCAACTATGTCCGACCACTCGGACAGGTCGTCTTTAAGACGAACACGCTGCGAACGACCCCGAAGATATGAATTGAACCACATGATGGTCGGTGAAGAAAAGTTTAAGGATTTGAGGAACGCTAGGAGGATATCGTGGTCCACTGAGGTGAATGCACTACTGAAATCTAATAGAATTAGCAAGGTAAGGGATTTATTATCTATAGCCATCCGGATATCTTCAGTCACTTTTAGCAAAGCGGTGACAGTACTATGTCCTGATCGGAATCCTGACTGATATGGTGATAAGAAAGATGTAGATGTTAAAAATTTGGAAATTTGTCGGTGGACGATGTGTTCGAGAACTTTGGAGAGGAAGGGTAAGATAGAAATGGGACGAAAGTGAGATAAAGATGAGGGATTGGAGGTTTTTGGCAACGGAATTACTGTTGCCTGCTTCCAAACATGCGGAAAACAAGAAGACGTTATAGAGGCGTTAAAAATGTGGGTGAGGATAGGGAGAAGTAAAGGTAGGATTGGTATAAACATTCTCGAACACAATCCGTCATTACCGATAGCAGTCGAGGATATGGCCAAGATTGATGTTTTAACTTCTCCTTCAGTTACCTGCGATAAGTGAAATGGAGAAGAATTATTGCTTTCAGCCGCCTTCAACAGAGAAACCATTGTTCTTGATTTAGCAGTAGGTTCTATGGCAGTATTAGAAGATGTGAAAAAAGTATTCAGGTCATTAACACCAATATCTGTCATATTAGATTCTCGAAGTTTGCCTATGCCTATAGATCGGAGGAATTTCCAAGCCTCAGTAGAACTTCGACCACTTAGAGAATCGTGAAAGTAGCGCCTTTTAGCATCTCGACACAGACGACTGCAGCGGTTTCGAAGATATTTGAATCGAGCGAGATTTGCTTCAGATGGGCACAATTTGTATTTGCGTTTGGCTTTGTCTCTGCGACTCATAATATCCCTGATTTCGGAGGTTAGCCAAGGTGCGGGAGCTCGTTTCAGCTTAACTCGTCTAATGGGGGCGTGCTTGTCATATATTTCTAAGATCAAATGATTAAGCCTCTCCACTTTGTCATTAACATTAGTATCGTAGAGAACTGGTGACCAGTCGATATTACTCACATCACGCTTCAATGCCTCCAAGTCTATGCCCTTATAGCAACGAAGAAAAGAATATTGGGGTTTAAGTTTTGGAGGACGAATACGATACGAAAGATATATGAGATCATGATATGAAAAGGACGCAGTAACTTGCCCGTGAGTAACTACCTATATATTATTACCTATATATTATATTATTACCTATATATTTATTTAATTCACCTTAAAAAGATAATATAGTCTGACTAATTCGTTTTTAATGCCATTAAACATGTTTTTTTAATCTATTCTTATAAACAAAAACCTCACATTACTTTTAATGGCACTAATGATTATATTAGAAAGATGCAATCTTGTGGTTACAATTAACGATAGGACCATTTAAAATTGAATGAATGCAAGCTCAGAATTAGACTATATATCTATATATATGTATAGCAATAGCAATATCATACTTCTCTCTCTTGCCTGGGTCTTTGAGTACATTGTGCACGGACACTAAATTTCTAAATTGCACATCAGCATCGGGGGCATCGTTCTTGTCTGGGTGCAACTTTAGAGTCAATTTCTTAAAAGCTGACTTAATTTCTGCCGGAGTAGCTTCCTACAAAACATTTTATATTTATATTATTTGCTATAAAAATTTTTACATGCTATCAAAAGACCGGTGGACTAATAACGGGTAGGAAAGGCCTATATCCAGGAGTGACCCTCCAAGGGCTGATAGATGGATGGATCAAAAGACCAAAAGTTTATAGTTAAAGTATATAGGTTAATTACATTATAATAAATTTAATTCTAACTATTTTCAAGTTGTTTTTACAAAATTGATGTAAGTTTTTAGAATTATTAGTATTTTTTACCTGTGATACTCCTAAAATCTCGTAGAAATTTTGATTGACTTCTTCCACCACGTCGAACACTTCCAGATCATCGTCATCCCACGCCGCTGCACCCAGAGCGCACGACAGAAGCACCATAATATATAAATGCATTTTGTTTCCAAGTTTAATAAACAAAATTACTTTTTAAAATGAATTTAATGTAACTTAGATCATTTTAGAATTGAATACGTGACTGACGACTGTCGTGTCATTTTTCTTCTTAAACAATGACACTTGACAGAAAATTGGTTTGAGTACTTTGAGTTTTGACATTCATTCTTGACAAGACAAGAGCAAGTTGACAACTTTACAAAAAAAATTAACATGACATCGGGTGCGTTCCACTTGACGTTCACAACGATCATGCTTTAATTTTATTGCATTATTTTTTTCAAAAGAATTCTGCCGCTGAATAACACAGAATTCTTGTAGAGACTTACAAAGAACATGCTTTGTCAGAGACAACATACAGACTGGTTTCAATGCTTTAAAAACGATGATTTTGATGTTGGAGATAGAGAACGCTTTGGCGCACCGAAAATGTTTCAAGACAAAGAATTACAAGAATTACTTGATGAAGACCCGTGTTAATCAGACGCTATCAGTACTTTCAGGTTCATTACACATAGATGATACGACCGTTTCGAAACGTTTGAAAGCCTTAGGTCTAGATTATTAGTCCAGAAGTAAGGACATTGCGTCCCTTATGAGTTAAATCCGAGAGACATCGAACGGTGTTTCCTAACGTGTGCTTCAACGATACAAAAATAGTTTTCTGCATCGTATCGTGACTGGCGATGAAAAGTGGATACAGATAAGTGGTAACCCTAGCGTAAATACCGTGGGATAAGCCCGGCTATGCCTGTACACCGTGCGCAAAGCCAAATATTAATGGTTGTAAGCTTCTCCTCTCTATTTGGTGGGATCAGCAACGTGTTATTTATTATGAGCTCTTCAAACCAAATGAGACTAGCACGGGAGATCACTATCGACTACAATAGGGATGTTGACACTAATTATAAATTAATATAAATTTATGTCTAAAATATTAGTGGTAACATTTAAAGGCTTAAAATATGATTCTTTTATTGTAATCAATCACAATAAATTAAATATCATTAATTTAAAATATTAAAAAATGTACTCACTGTCACGTGACCTCAAACGCCATTTTGAGAATATGACGTCATTGGAACAATTTTATATGGAAATTCAACAAACTTAGTAGACAGATAGTATTGAATATAGTTTAGTGACGTCACGTGACGTTTTTGGTGGGAAATTTGATAGTGATTTTTATTTATCAATTTTTGTTTTTAAATTGAAGATTATTATTTTTATACTATTATTTTATTTTTATTTTTAGTCTTACTCCACCCGCCACATTCACCGTATATAGTCCCTTCCGACTACAACAAGCAAAACGGGAAAAACCGCGGTCGTGAGCGAGATCGTTGTGAGCGTCAAGTATCATAGAACGCACCCATAATTTAAGGTATGTAATTAAATGAGTATGAAAATTTGTTCTTTATTGGCTGCTTTGCTCCACAGGCCACAGCAAGATGGCATATGACATAACACTGTAGAAATAAGCAAAATAAACTATCCTAGCAGTTTCGACGTCAGTATACTGCCTTATTCTCCTAACTGCATAAGCAGCCCTACCAAGTTTTGTCGCGAGATTTGTTATATGTGGGCCCCATTGAAGTTTACTATCTAAGGTCACCCCTAAAAAGACCGTTGATTCCTCCATATGCAATGTTTCATTATTTAATTTAAGAGATTTGCTGATTTTTTTAACATTAGGTAGCACAAACTCTATACATTTAGTTTTTTTTGCATTTAAAAGTAAGTTATTGATAGTGAACCAACGCGACACAATATGCGAAAGAGCACTATTTACGTCGTCGAAATTTACTTTATTCCTTTCACACTTAAATATTAATGATGTTTCATCAGCAAATAGTACAATATCCGCTTGGTTCTTTACATAATGTGGTAAATCATTACGAATAATATTATACCAGAAAAAGAAACAGAAAGAGAACAGATTTTAGGGAGGTGTTAACTGTGGCAACCATGAGACGTCTTGATATTCGCGAGCATTTTTTTAGCGACACTTGAAAGTTCTATCACAACATTCTTAGAACCCGAAGCTACGGCACTGAAAGTCAATATTTCGCTATGGAACTGAACTTTAGTATTCCGCTACGACGATCTAAATACGAATCCTCCAAGCACATTTTCAGTTACTCGTAAAATCTATACTAATATTATAAAGAGGAAAGATTTCATTGTTTGCATTGAATAGGTTCCGAAACACAGTTCCGAAACTACCGAACCGATTTGAAAAATTCTTTCACTGTTGGGAACCTACACTATCCCCGGGTGACATAGGCGATTTCCTAGTATATTATAAACGTAACAAAAATCCACTTGACGGTGAGGAACTGATAACCTGAAATCGTTCTAAGTTACTAACATAGTAAAATCCTTTAATTTTTCTTAAAGACTTAATCATCATCATAATTGGGAACGCCGACCTTCGCCTCGGTAGGCTTATATTTTTTCAAAGTAAATATCATACTTTTATTTACTTATCTTATTAGTTACCGTTTTGGTAGAGTATTACACGGTGACGATATCCGCATAACTGATAGTTTTAATTTTTCAATACCAGGTGTCTAAAGTAAAGCCCTCTCTCTCTCTCCGTAAATGGTCCGAACTGAAAATCAGTGCCGTTTTTATTGCGGCTTTTGCTGAGTTCGGTCCTTTTACGGCTTTGTACCGCAGCACAGATCCCTTTTTTTTTCCTTAGTTTACTTAATTGTTATATTTTGTTGATCTTAAGTTTCTATTTTTTTTAATTTATTTACATAACTTGTTCTTTTTTTTTTTCTTTTAGGATATTTATATTTTATTTTTTTTTGCTAACGTGTTGCTGTGCTTCAAGAGCCGTAATAAAGTTTTTTCATTTTCATTTTCATTTTTTTAAAGTTTTTCATACCACGCAAAGCATAAGCAATGGGACAAGATGATAATAAGTTTCTTAAAAACAAGCGGTACTCTAGTTATCCGTCACGGATTTCATATTGGCATTATGTCATTCATATGGTTTAAATATCAAGGTGAAGCGGGAAAGTTATATGCGTAAATGGGTTGTAATTTCCCTAGAAAATATTATTAGATCCTACAAGGTTACACCTTCTTATCTGCCACGATCTCCATGAATCTTATTCATGTTCTTGTTCGCGAAAAGAATTGAAGAAGAATAGGAGCACAGGCAGTGCCGGTTTTAGCACTACCAGAGCGCTCTTGACGAGATTTTTACGGTCATTGAAACCCATACAAAAATAATAAATATGTAAATTCATGCCAAGTTACAGCTTTCCAGCACTAAGGGTGAACGAGACGCTATGCTGCGGATGGACGGACAGACAGACATGACGAAACTATAAGGGTTCCGTTATGACTACCTGCGGCACCCCTTCAAACCTGGCGCCCTGGGCTGTCGCCCAACCGCGCCCTAATCTAAGCCCGCACCGCTACGGGGCACAGGTCGTTAGTGGTAGGATTCTTATTACCAACCTTACTCTACTGGGATGCGAGTTGCTTAAAATTTTTTCAACCATCACCACTTTTGAGATTTTTTTTAATGTAATTTATACGTATTATTCCCCCTGATTTTATTTTTCAGGGACCTTGATTATTATTATTTTTTTGTTACAATAAATAATAATAACATATAATAAATTAATGTTAATATAATAAACATAATTATAAATATGAACATCAAATATTTCTGAATAACATAAATAAGTAAGTAAATAAATTATTATTATAACATACTTCATAAATAACATACAAACATACAATTATAATATACAAATAAAGAATTATTATTAATTACTTTTATTATTTATTTTGCTGTGCCACTGCTTTCATGACACCAATACAGTAGTCGGCGAACTTTGGTCCTGAACGTTCTCCAACCAGAAGCGAAGTCCAGCTCACTTTTGAGATTTAACTTAAAAAGCTTTCACTAAATTCAGTTTATTATGATCAACAACTATTGTGTTTGGTGTGATGCATGTACACGGGCGACTATGACCATTTCCCATCTGGCGGTATTGTTTATTTATCCGCATCAACAGGAAAATTACCACCGACCATTCATTCTCACTAAGTAACCATTGTTAACTCTACGTTGTGTGGAAGAAATTGCTCGTAGAATTTGGCTGCTGTTTTAAACTTGTGTCTTTGTTCTTGTGGGAGTTGTGGGATGTGAGGGCAAAATACAATAGTAAAGTGTTTTTAAGAATACTCATCAACCAAAAGTTGCGTTTGGAAAAGAAACCGGAGTTTAGAAAGTCTACTATTAGGTTGTACCTACCTCACACAGTGTATTTTCCACTGTCTGTTATTGTATGAATGATTCATAAGCTTTGAAAAATTTTACTGTATTCCAATATTCCAGAAATCAGTAAATATACGAGATACCTACCTAAAAACGCGAAATAAACCTTCAATACTGGGATATTACCGGGTCTACAGGATGATAGTAATATCGTAGCAAAGCTACGCGCCCGCTACAGTCGTAGCTAATGGCTACGAAATACACTATTCAACGCAATGTTACATTTTTCAAAGAATTGTCACACACAATACCTTATCCAACGAATAAATGATGATTGATGATTGATTAAGGATTGGTTGACAATGGCATACTTGAGCAGTCTTTAATTATAATAAAATTAAAAAAACTGATAGTTTTATTTGAACTAGATCAGAATCGTTTCATCCGTTAGGGAGCTACGATGCCACAGACATTAGCGGCGTTAGGGTAGGGCGCGGTTGTGCGACCGCCCAGGGCGCCAGGTTTAAAAGGGCGCCGCAGGTATTCATAACGGAACCCTTATAATTTCGTCATGTCTGTCCGTCCGTCCGCAGCATAGCGTCGAGATCCTTAGTGCTGGAAAGCTGTTATTTCGCATGGAGTTACATATTTATTATTTTTGTATGGGTTTCAATGGCAGATAGGGGCGCCGTGGAAATCTCGCCCAGGGCGCTGGTAGTGCTAAAACCGGCACTGCACAGACAGTCACGTAAACCTTATAACAACCCTCTTTTTTCGTCGGGAGTTAATAAAATATTATATGAATAACTGTATTTTGCATTTCCTTTTTTCTGATTATCAATTTCAAGTATTCCTTAGCGTTGCCGTGGTGGAACCATGGTGGAACTGTTAGTTTCTATCATGTTAATCGATTATGAACCATGTACCTTACCTCATAGAATGTTTGTAAATAGCGACAAACTATACCAAACAACGATAGAATTCCATTTTATTGATTAATTGTAGTTCGCTCTATTAATAGAATCAATTAAACGCAATCAGAATGAAACATGTTTATTTAACGCGCTCCCAAGTATCAATGCAATAAACATGGCTATTGTTATTCTCTACGTCAATTAAACGATAACTGGTGGTGGTATTGTGAGATAGATAAATAATCATATCATAAGTAATGATTTAGACACAAAACGTACATTATGATGCTATAATAATTTGGTAAGTACTTCATTAAAATATAACTAAATAAAATAGCGGACATGCTTGCAGGTCTTCACAAGTATTTGTGATACCTATACGTACCTACGTATGCAACCCTCAAAGAACCCTGAAGTCAGTTAAGGGACCCAGAAGCATCTTTGTTACCCTTTCAAACTTTCTAGACTTGCGTAAAATAGTTACAACCTTTTTAGAATAACAAAAATAACAATGGAAATAAAAAACGACCTAATATTTATTTTCGTATTTTCAATGTTTTAGCCGAAATTTTTAATTTGATGGCTTCTTGAAAACAAAGCCACATAAATCAGTATTTATTTTATTTTTACTATTTTGATAGCAAATCAGTTTTAAATCCACATTTAAATCCCTCAGTTTTATTATATAAAACTCAAAACCTGCGCTGTCTCGAATATTGATTTGAACCTCTTGGAATTTATTTGCTAGAATTTGTCATCCAAAATAAAAGGCAGTTTGAGTGCTCACAAGGAGTGCTCGGTCTATTTGCGGAGGCTTCGGCAGCCGGGGAGGTGCGCGGGGTGTGGGGCACGCGGGGGGTCCGCTAGGCTGGTCGTTTCAGGCGGTGGCGGCGGTGGAAAGGAAATTCAGTATTGCGCTGCCCCCCGGGGGAGTCGCACGCAGCGGGGATGGCGTCCCCCAAATAATATCGCGTCTTGTCACGTGTGCGAGTAGCAGAGTGCAGATGCACTTTGCACCTTCCTCCCGGAGCCAACATGATGTGATCCCGCCTCCATGCTGCGCCTCCAGCTGCTCACAATATTCACAATGTTTTTCTTCCTTTTCACTATTTGTCTGTTCGGAGTCATGATCATTGAGCCGACAGTAAGTTTAGACTACCTTATTAGTGTCGATAATTATGTTTTATGTGTACTATGGATGAAACTAGAAATACAATCCATCCCATTCCCCTTATTGCTTATTTGGTGATAAGCTAACCTGTGCAAGTAAGCAACCCTTTGTCTTGTTTATCATCCAAAACGTGCATTTATGAACACTAGGAAAATTATTGTAATAATAACCCTATGGATTTTTATGATTTTTATGACGGATTTACCAAACCTATTGTTCTAACAGCAATAGGTTTGGTAAATCCTTCATTTAAATATAGGTAAGTACTCAGTCAAAGAATTTGTAGCATTGTGTTGTGTCAATGTGCCGTTTGACAGAAATCGATTTCTGTGAAGCATGCGCGGCGCAGCTCACATGGAAACGTTTTCCCGCTAAAACTGCAAGCGTGGCTAGGTAAGAGGATCCGAGGATTCCGAGGATCACGAGCATCAACGTATATACAAAATTAGATATTGGAAAAAACTTCATTACATTATAAGTATACCATGGAAACTACACCAGACATCGGGACTAAGAGTGTCCCTTATTGATGTGTAAATATAAAGTCATTTAAGTTGTAACTATGTAACTAGTCCGGTCTTATTCTATCTGCCCTCTAATATAGCAAGAGTGAACATATCGCTAGCGATCGTTACTTCATGTCATTTTTAATCCCCGACGAAAAAAAAAGTATTTTGAGTTTGACGTGTCTGTATGTCTGTCTGTGGCATTGTAGCTCTCAAACTACAACTAGATTTTGATCTAGTTTTTCTGTCTGAAATGTGACTTAATCGAGAGTGTTATAAGCTAGGTTTTTTTTTCATTTTAATTTAAGATTATTTATCAGTTACTATCAAGTTATTCTTGCTCGCTACCCATTTTTCTTCAATTCCAAATCACTGAAAACCCACACTTAGTCTAATTTAATCTCTTCGGACGAAACACCTCACATAATTATGATAGAACTTCACTTACAGGTAAGTTCGTTTAATCATTAAGTAATGCAGTCATATTATATTTTTTACTTTACCGTGAAGGATTTATCGTAGCGAATTTGTCAACCCGTATTATTAAGCCAAATAGTTGGGTCAATTTAGTTCCTTGCCAAGAATTAGTGTTCAAATACAGACAATTCTCAGTTATCTAAAAGCGAGTAAAAAGGAAGAAATAAGAAGAAAAAAGAAAAGATTTATTTCTGGCTAAGTAACACACACAACTTATTTAGTTAGACTAAACTAAGATACCTACGAGTATTTATTTATCCAGAATAAAAATGGGTAAACCAGTGGCGCGCCTAGGCCGCCAGAACAAGGCAAGCCCAGTTGTGTCGTACAACCCAGGATTTCGGGATCTTTGTCCCGACAACACAGAACACTCCATTCCATATATAAAATTTACCAACAAATAGTTTGAGTGTTAACAGCTGCAGAGTGATGATAGTAAAGCAATTAAATTAAATGACGGTAAGCTGGGCTTTTCGGCTTGTATGGCTGTATCGCCACTGGGGTATAAGTATACTAAGTACTTATTATCTGTATTTTTCAAAATTCTAGCGTCAGTTGTCAGTTGGCTTCAATTTTCGTTCTTTCTTGAATAATTTTAAAACTATCCATTGTACAACTATAACAAAAATATATTTGAGATCATTACAACAAGCCCTTTCATTTGACATACCACACGATACGGTTTGTATAACAGTTTTTGTTTAATTTTGATTTTGTTTTCTTTTTTTTCAAAATTAAGTTGTTTACTTTATACCTACGTCTTTGGGTCACAAAAAAGTACGTGAATACAAAGTTTCAACTCCTTTGGTCCATTAGTTTTGGAGTAAATTGGCTGTGAACGGCGGTCGCCCAGACGCACGAGTGATCCTATAAAGGTTCCGTTTTTCGTTTTTTCGTACGGAACCTTAAAATTAAAAATTGCAGCGTTGTCAATGTGTTTAACTCTACATCTAATTTAAGTGCCTATAGGTAGTTACTATTTAATATAATATAATAAGTATAATATAACTTTCAAACCTACTGATGTCTACCATTTTTGTTAATAATATGCTTTTACGACTGTGTATCAACGAATTTCCCTGGCGACTCAAATAACAAGAAGCTACCGTTATTTATGTTTGTGATCACTTGCTTTACGACAGACTCTAGAATTGTTTTGTTGTTACGTGGTCGTGTCATGACCTACTTCGCCAGTAGGTCGTCGATCCCTGTCAAGATGTTCACATCCCTCGTGTGTCAACATAATACAAGAACTAAGTAGGTACTAATACTACTAATAAATCAATTAATTGGATAAGAACCAACATTGAAGTATTATTACTAGCGTATAGAACAGACACCCCGAACACCATGTATGTCCCAATGCTTAGGCGCCACGTGGCTTCAATCTTCAATGGATTCGTTCCATTTATAAAGGAGAACGGGGGCTCAATTTTGAAAATAGAACCTCCCGGGCGGGACACACATTTTGTTCGAGATGTCTGCTCTATGACAATATACTTCAATGAGAACCAATTACGAAAATGTTATTTAATTCATAATGGACTCTACAATGGCTTTAAGGAGCGAATCCTAACAATCCTACCCTACATGATGTCTAATAACAATACTTAGTATCCCTACTCGTATTTATTTTCAGAACACACTATCTCATACTCTCTTTGATTACTTTTCTCAGCGACAAAACAACAAACATTTATATGTATGTACGAAGGTCGCAACCCTATGAATATAGAATGATATTTTATGGCGAGCTGACGAAATGTTAGGGCCAGGGTAGCTTCCCGGGACGTTTATGTCTCATTTATTGGCTTCCACGCGTCCCGGGGGACAGCGCTTGACCTTACAAGAAAATTATATTGGCAACATGCCGAAGCTTTCGTTTCCAAAAGTATGTACAACTGAATAATTGACTAGACTATAATTTTCTATGTCTCTTTTGAGCAACGGTACGATTTAAGTACTGCTTTTTGGTGTTGTTGGTGAGCGTTGGGCAAATGCACAACGATTACACTAAATAGTCTAACAAAATACTGATCACAGGTCACGTAAGAAGCATGGCAGGTTTAAAAACCCTGCGCTGACCCCGAAGTGACTACTGAAAGAAGTCACTGGGCGCTTTTGCTTCATTCTTTGGTCAGTGGGGTGCACTTCGAACAATCACAGAATACATACTACCTAATATAGAATATAGTACCTAAACAAGTTATTATTATGATTAGACGAGAGTTTGGATTTAGGTAAAAGTTACGACGAGAATTAGTTACTACAGTTATGGATACTAAGTAATAGCGAGTTGTGACATCAGAACTTAGTTACTCTTCCTACTACGGTACAAAATACTTAGTAGGTATGTTTTCACAGTCTGCAGAAGAGATCTCGTGCCCGGACGGGCGGCTGTGCCCGGCGCACTGGCAGTGCTGCGAGCTGGGGTGCTGCGCCCCGACCACCGGCCCGCCGCGCCTCCCCGACGACCTCAAGGGCCACTCACATGCTTGGTACTATCAGTGGTAAGCAATTGAAGCCCCTTCTCTTTAGTGCCAGAGTCCTTTGGTCCCTTTCATGTTAATAGTACGATGTATTGTACAAATCATCGTACGCATAGAAATGGAATTAAAAACCAAGGACTAACTAACTAAGTTACTACACTAATACCACTGCTATATAAATATTTACATTGTATAATATGAAAATAAATGCATAAAAGTAAAATAAAAATAAGTGTGTATTACTAGGTCCCTGCGGCACAGTACCTAAAATGCTGACAGCATTCCCTTGCCTGTATAGCTATGCTTACGCGCTAAGCAAGAAAGCAGTCAGCTCTAGGGTCGCTCGTTTCTTTGAAAAGATAGTGGCGTCGGGACCAGTCCTGGATTTATCAATAGGCCGTATAGGCCGCGGCCTATGGGCGGCAGCGTCCTAGGGGCGGCAGATTTCAGAAGATGATATATTATAGATGATTTTGCTATTAAAAAGTGTCGCAAAAAATTGTAATTCTTGGTTTTTACGCACTTTCTTAGTGACTAATTCAGTGCCTTCCTTACTATGAATGGAAAATTATTATTTTAGAAAGGCACATGGGGCGGCGAAAATTAATTGGCCTACACTCATAAAAAATATAAATCCGGCACTGGTCGGGACACCACTCCTAACCGAAAAAGTCAACACGGTAATAACATAACTAATACCAGACAAACCTTTATCAGTCCCTCTTCCTTACTGGCGCATGTATGTTTCGGATTCCCTGAATTTCAGTTGCAAATCTACATCTAAAAACAACAAACATTTCAGTGTAGTAGCAGTGTAGTGTGTTTTAAAAACATCTGATCCAACCTTAGAATAAACTATTGGTTTTACTATACGTGCGACTGGCAAAATAAGGAGAAAAGAACAGTCGGTAAATACAACACCACGGGCATATTTCTATGTTATCTAGCAAAGACCTTCACAGACACAGATGGCACATAGCTGATAAGGTGTTCCGAAGTTTAGAGTGGGGCTAGTGGGGCGAGCGGGCTCTCAAGATAACTTCCCGATCACGGTCAACGACCACTCCACCGCAAGAACTCTTTCGCGTAACCTTATGACATTTCAAGTTACATTTTTTGCAACGTTGTAGAAATTCATCACATGGAAAATAATTCAATATATAACAATAAATGTCAATGTAAATAACATGGTACCTACTAAGTACATTATTTACGTTGATTTATTGCGTACAAACAAACCGAACATGTATGTACTACCTACTTACTCCACAAATATCTTCCTAAACATTTAAGTAAGTAAGTATATTTAATTAATTGCTACATTTTCGTCAATGATTTCAAAAGGGACGGAAGATAGGCCTGAAGAAACATGGCACGGTGTAATTTACACCCAATTCTTCTTCATAGAAGCAAAAAATAGCGCATCTCTTTCTCACGAACAGTGAGATCAGTTTCGCCGTGTTCAATAATATGAACTGAGCAATTGAGCATGTCCAATTTGATCAATTATACTTTTTAGCGTGTTACCCATGTCCTCAGTAAGTCAACGATTTTCGTAATTCTTTAGGCAAATCTATCATATCACTCTTAACTAACAAAAATCTCGTGTCCCCAGGCCAGTGTTGTTCCTCCTCGGTCTTCTCGGCGGGATCCTAGTATGCTGCACGTGGTCGTTGTTCTTCAAGCGCGGCCAGGGGGTGTACATGTGCTCGCTGGCGTGCTGCGTGCGGCGGCCCACGTCCGAGCGGGACTCCGCCGGCTCGGTGTACCCCCCGCCCCGCTACAGCCGCTGCGGCTCCATCCACCAGGCCCCCCCGCCTTACTCTGAAGTGATAACCTTTGCACTTAGAGGTCTATTTGTTTTGCCTGCTAGTTTTGTTTGCGTTGCTTTTTAACTTTACTTTTTAGTTTGTGGTTCTGGCTTTTTACACCATATTGCTTCACATGTAGTGATTATTATTATAGATATGTACAGAAGAGGCATAATTTTGTATTTTTGGATTTTAACTCCTTTAAAATCGATTTACATATTTAAGTCCGTGGTAGTATATTAGTTCATTGCCGGGGTATGAAAATTTATGAGGAGTAAAACCAAACTTTCTCCGTTACGTTATGCGTTATATTTGTAATTCGTAACATAGAATCTAGATTTGACTATTGCAAACTAGATGGCGTGAATCTCCAGTCCTGCGTCGGCTTGGAGCTGACCACAATTTTTTCCATTAGTTAACCTGAATGATACATTTCCAAAAAAATGGGTTATTCTGTTCATCCACCCTTAAAACAATGGAGTGGTGAATTCCATATATCCATTCCGTCCGGGATGAATAGAAGGACGAGTGTTTCCGAGTAACCACCCTAAGGTTTAGCTGAAATAACTATGAAAAATTTATAAGTTCTGCCCATCTACACTTGCATCACATCATAGAAACAAAAAAAATCTTTCAGTTGGATGGTAGTTAGCTAAGCTTATTAAACCCTTACCAATTACTAATCACATAATGAGTGTATATTATTTACCGCATTTCACGGAACACTGTGATCCATGCCGCATTTAGTAGCAATACACAAATGCATCAGACGACTTGTCCGATGACCAGTGCATATAAAGCTGGCCATACACGATCAAGTATACTTGTCAAGTTTGCAGTGGACTTGACGTGGCATCCAGTAAACTTGACGGTGTATGGCCACGGTACCTACGGATATCTGGCTATATAGCTATCTCATGCACATTGGATGCCGCATCGAATCAAACTGCTAACTTGACAAGTACACTTGATCGTGTAAGGCCAGCTTTAAGTAGTTAACTCCAAAATAAAAAAATAATAATAAAAGCCAAAGGCTCTGTAAACAAAGTTTGCTTCGGACTTAAAGGCAAACCTATGACAACCATTGAATACGTACGTAAAAGGTATTTAATTGAATTTTTTCTTTATTCAAAGGCTGACAAAGCATCGGTGATGCCTTTAATGTATCTATGAGCGAAGTCTTACCACCAGAGTGCTCGTCTACACGTTTATCGAGGGTACATAAAAATATTTTTTACTTAAGTAATATTGACTTGTTACTATCCACAGGTGACGTCCAAGCCCGACATGTACCCCCTGGTGATCACCTGCGCGGAAGGAGACGGCAAGTCCAGCGGTAACTACCTGATGGTTCAGTACTTCCGCAATTACGTGATTCGCGCACCTGGTAATTGTCTGATACACATTTTATGACCTAACTACTGCTGGAGATCCCAGCAGTAGAATAGCATAAAGGTATTAGATTAATTTCCGAAGTTTTTAGATAGCTTTGGATCATTTAGATCGAAGCGTTTGGTAGAATCCTCAGTGGCAGTATACAGTAACAGCATACTGTTATTTCATAAGGTCGCTATCATACCAACTGGACTGCATGTCTGCTTCGCAAAAGAATTTCTTAATAAAGCATTAGCGACTAAAGCACATTGTGTTCTGCCGTGTCCACCTTTGCCGTGAATAGTACAGGTTGTTGATGGTATATTTATTTTTGGCATTTTCTACTTACATATAATAAAAATGAAGGCTGGTTAAATAACCATAAATTTATCAGTTAAAAAAGATCCGTACCTTCTTAAATCTAGTTAGTGTGCAGCTTTATCACTGTGCTACTTATACCTACAATGGCTACAATCAAAGGCGCCTAATCTTTTTATTTACCTATTCATACAGATCATCAAATTATCATACCAAACGTGACGTTCGCGTTGAACCTAATCGGATTAAAGTATTCGTAACTAACTCAATTACCTATGTCTGCACAGTACGTACTTGTTCTTCATACGTGCCAGAAGTAGACCTGCAGTACTGAAGATTGTGCTTTTTAAGAGATTTTTACTTTCCTCTGTAAATATCAGAATATAAAATAACTTTATAGAATGTTTTCTTCAATTGTGGGAGAAGTGTGGAACAAGCACAAAGGAGCGTTTGGGTTAGCAAAACTGAGCATAACTAAAGTATGAAAATATTTCTTATTACTTAATAACCATTCATTTAAAATGTTATTTTTAGAGACCCTATAAAATCATATTTCTTAGGTATTACATAATTATTAGTTACGATGATTTTAAAATATATTTAAGTATAGACTCTACAAAACCAATTTTCGTGTGCCCTTAGTATTTTCATATAGGTACTTAAAGTTCTCTAGATATTAGACAAAAAAAATTCACGTGCGCCCTTAGTACTTACTTATTTACTGGTTATATGTCTTCTACAGACTCAATGTAAAACCTACCTTTAAAAACTCGACAAAACTTTTCTGTGTCTAGTATATACTATCGGTTACGAGTACAACCTGTATAGCGCCTAGTCAGACATAGCGCCTTTAGTAAGTCAGTTCATAGTAACAAAGCAATTGTAAGTACTTACTTAATCTTAATTTAGTTTTATTTGCAGGCTCTCTATCAGCGGCGAGTACCGCAGAATCTCTCAGTTCCAGCTTCATATGCAACGCGGCTAATGAGGTATACGATCGCCCATTCATCTAAATAGTTTGTCTTAGGTATCACCAGATATATTTCTGGACAAAAATTCTCGAATACGTAGCAACCTTTCTCTTTGAAAATTGAGAAATGAGGGCAGAATGTAGGTGCATTTGTTTTCCAATGATATCATCAGAGTGCTCATAACTTGGCAGCTTGTATTTATTTATTATCATTAGTGACCGCTTGATAAATGAGGGCAGAATGCACCTATTTGTTTTCCAATGATATCATCAGAGTGCTCATAACTTGGCAGCTTGTATTTATTTATCATCATTAGTGACCGCGGTTATTACTTGTATGGATAACTGGCCTGCTAATAGGTACCTAAATTATCTTTTAATAGACATTAATCAATGAATGTTTGGATTAAAAAAAATGATTGAAGTAATCAATAAACTGTTAATTACCGTCTATTCTATACGATCAATTCAGATCACGTATGTTATTTTCCAGGCGAATTCGATCGTCCCGCCACCTTACTCGTGTGCGGGCAACTATGACGAGTGCTCGGGCTACGGACGCGGGCGCTCCGTGCTACGCTCGCTGTCCTCTCTGACGGAGCCGCGGCGGGAGAGGCGCGACAACCCCCTCTTCCGCGAGAACCTCCTCAACTCTCCTATCGAACCCATGGTATGTCCTGCGTAATGTTCCATGGATTACGGTAGATAGTTCCGTTAAATTAAAAAAATTAGCGGAGCCAGCATTCATTGCAACCACAAAAACCATAGTTGAGGTGCTTTCGAAGTTTTAGGTGACATACTAGTGTACGTTAAACATCGATAGACTATCGATAGTATCGATAGTTAATGACTATCGATACTATCGATTGCTATTTTGTGCTATCGATAGTTAATTTTATTACTATTTCTCACCTATAAAGATTACGTCATACTTCATTTCTTACACGTGGGGAACTACGGGAACTAATAACTATCAGTGTTGCTAACTTTATTTTAACAGTCCAATTGAACTTCATCAGAAAAGGCAGAAAACCATTAAAAAATATTATTGTATTTTATACTAATAAACATAAAATGACTTGAATAAGTGTATCAGTGATATTTACATGAACAAATTATTTTGAATTTAATTTAATTTGAATTTAACTAATTGAATTTGTTAAAGATGATCGTCTTTAGATAGAAGAATCAGATTCAACTACGATCATACATTACGAGGAATAAATTTCTTTAGTTCCAATTTTTTTATATTACATTAATTGGTAATATGTAGTTATTGCAGCATTTGCTTTCGCGTGATAAGCCAGCACAAACCATGATAATTGATGATAGGAGCTCTAGCTTCATTCGGTTTCTCCCTTTTGGCTTTACTATATTCATTAGAAACAAACGTTTAGAATCAAATCAAACTCGACTCACTTGTATTATTTTAGCCGTATTGGGGCGGCTTAGAATACTAACCCCAATCCCACGCTGGAAGGGTGTCGTAAAAGGCGACTAAATCCGGCCCGCTGGTGGCCCTCGGAGGGATTATATTGGTAGTATTGATTTTATTGTTAATTAATACCATTATTACTATTATTATTTCTCCAGGGGTTCGCCTGGATAGCTACCACCCTCGAGCATGAGTCAGCCGCCAAACGACTTGTCGTGCTCCGGCTGGGGGCTTGAGAGCCAGTTCTTTCTTTCTTTTTCTTCTTTCTTTCTTGGCCGGCAACGCATCAGTGATGCCTTTGGTGTTGCTGATATTCATGGGCGGCGATAACCACTTACCATCAGGTGGATCGTCAGCTCGTTTGCCGGCTACTTCTATAAAAAAAAATTGGTTGTCTGTAAAGTCGGTTTACGGACAATGGTTTTACGTGATAACGTCTATTTCGTAGAAGAATAATTTATGATATAAATATTGTCAATTCGCACATTAGGAACGGGAAATAGAATGAAAATTACAATTTTACATATTAAATTACAGATATATATTTCGTTTTATTATTATTCAGCGTATCTCTTTCTCGATACTTTGCGCGCGTTGTGGCTCGTGACGTGAGCAGGCTCGTTACCACGTTTTCGAGAATGCCTTCCAAGCGGACCGATTACGCTTGAGTGGGAGAGAGACGGCCGGTCTAGCGTGCCTCTCTCTCTAATGCTGCGCGCGCTTCCGTGACGTGAGCGGCCGTTACTCGGTTTTCGTGAATGCCTTTCAGGCTCATCGTCTTTATAAACGTTATCACGTCAAAATTATATACATACTAATTTTTTTTATAGAAGTAGCCGTATACATACCTAAGGTTCTATCAGATCTAGTGGAATTTCCACTAAGTTGGCAACACTGATAACTATTGCATAGAACTGTAGAACATTCGGAGACTGTTCATTCATTCGAGCATAGTATTGTTTCGTTTCAGGGGAATTACCGAAAATGATAATGGTTAGATCGTAAATGAACGCCGAAACAGGCTTCAGACGAAAAAACTAAATATGTTGTTGTTTTTAAAACAAAATATACAATATTTTGATTGAAATGTATGATTAAGTTCATATTGATTAATATTGAAATTATATGTTTTGATTAATATGTATAATATAATGTGTTTTAATCTAAGTTACCCATTTAAAGAAAACTATCGATAGTATCGATACTATCGATAGTTTTTAGGTCAACTATCGATAACTATCGAAAATCGAAACTATCGATGTTTAACGTACACTATGACATACATTACTAAGTTTCATGATATTTACATACGTACTTAAGATCACTTCTCATAAAAAATATTACGTTACGAGGAAGCATAGGTTACAAAACCGAGCGATTATAACATCGCTAATAAGTTCAATTTCAATTATTATCAAATCTGAAACACTAGTTAATTCGTCGTAATAATGTCGACAGGATTCAGCGTACGACCTGGAGATGGAGCTCATCGACATCGAGCGGTACTGCGACGGCGCATGCAAGCCGCGGGTGGGCAGCTCCCCGCCGCCGCACCCCAACCGCAGCCGGATCTACGAGAACGAGCCCTACGAGTCGGTGCTGCGCCACCTGTTCGACACCGAGCACGACCCGCCCGCCGCCTGCCAGTCGCCCCCGCAGCCCACCAGCCCCACGCAGACCTCCAACGAGTCCACGCTCCGGCGGCCCAGCGACGAGCGACGACAGAAGCACATCGACAACGTCCGCAAGGTCTACAAGGCGCGGAAGTCGAGCTTGTACATGCCGCTGTCGGCAGGGTACACCGGCCGGTGCTCGCGCATCTCCCCCGGGACGAAGACCTCGTCGCGCTCTGCGCCCGCCACCCCCTGCGGGGTTCCCAACCTCTTTTCCTTCACTCAGAGGGTTTCTGCTTCGAGGCATAGCTCGAGGTCGTCCAGGCTCGAGGAGGAGAACGACCCCTTGCTAGCCGACGGAGAGAACCCGGGCACTGATCACAAATTTTAAATGACGGAAGATTGAAGGCGAGCTTAATTTCCCATTGTGTTCTTTGAAGCCAACGATCCAATATTGGTTTACGATAGATGTTCAGTTGTCGATATTCTCGCGGCCTACTTTTATTATTACTACCCGGGTCCTTTTAGTGATGACGTCGCGTTGCGGTGTGTCTTCACGTTCTGAATGTTGTGAATGTTTCAAACTATGCTCAGATTAAGTCGATTATTCGCAACGTAGTTAGATAAATTAATGTTAATCAAATATACCTATTAATACTTTAGGTTTATAAGAAACAGAGCTTGTTGGACCATTGTTCACATGCAATCTACTATTGTAATATATTATCTCTGAGGAAGCCAGTTTTGACTTTTATCTTTAAAATTCCTTCTTTACTTTTTTACGTGTTGTTGACGACGTGCTGCAGAGCCATCTTGTGACGGCTTTTTAGGTAAGTAGCCGACCGAACAGGCGAGCCACCTTACCACCATGTTGCTGTCACTCGTGGTCCTCGTGGACAAGGTTTCACCGATTCATCGCCAAGAAAGAATAAGATAGAAACGAAAGTATTAACTCTCAAGGTCTCAACAACACAACTATTTATTGCCCTGTAGCCTATAGTTAGGACCTGTCTGCGAAGCGAGGGGACGCGGGTTTGATTCCTGGCCGGGGCCATAGTGATTAAGTACTCTGTGGCCGGGGCAGATATTTATGTGACTGACAGATAAATATTTGTACTCGGGTCATAGGCGTTATTTTGATGTGTTCTACTTAAATTTTGTCCATGCCACCCATGACACAGGAGTGTAAGCGTTTATTAATAATATTATGTATAAATATTCATTACCTACATAGATATGAGGAGTCGTTTCGGGGTTAATTCAAGCAACAGGCTATTAACTACTAGCCAGCCAGTGTATGATGTTTATATATCACACAACACACGACATTTTCAGGAATCGCATGTCACACAGATTTCAGATAAGTTCTTGTTCCGTGGTTCATATATGCTGCGTTCCACTTGACGTTCACAACGATCACGCTCACGACGGCGGTTTCTCCTGTTCCACTAGCTTGTGAGCGTTACAATCGTACACCCAAGTGGAACGGGCATGGCAGAGCGTTTTAGCCGTTAATACAAAATGTACTTGATGTTGAAAATAAGTTATTTTTTCAGTCGCCATCCTTAACTTTTATAAAATTGCGCCAAATTTCTATCACCATCCTTTTCTATCCAGTGTTGCCAAGTCTATAAACTGGATTACAGTAGTTTCTTCCATGAAATATGCATAAACGGTAGATTCGGTAGATCGTATGATAATTGGGGCTTTTTGTTTTTTTGTGAAGGTAATAAGTAATATAATAATATCTGGCAACACTGCATTTCGACCACTTCGACCCACCCTCTCAGGGGCCTTACTATGAGCTCTTAAAGCAGGACAGAAATTGAAGTGCACTGCATTATTGTACTATGACATCTATATTAGCAGTACCCTAATTCACGTAACTTTAAGACGCATCGATTAAGTTGCAGTGACGCTGCAATCAAGTTGGAGTGACGCTACAATCAAGTTGAAGTTTGGCGTCTAAACCGTATTGTCATAATTTTTTGACTGCGCGTCAACTGCACGCCAACTGCACGCAAACTGCATGTGAACTTCACTTCTCCTGCGCGCCTGTCAAACTTTATGAGACTTCAAACTTCAAAAGTTTATGAGAATACCAATCAAACTGCGATCGGGAACACGCTATCTTGACGCGCATTATCAGAATACCTTTTTGTGACGTGAGCGCGCTTGAGACGCGCTCGCGTGACGTGAGCGTGTTTGACAGCGCAAGAGAATACGGAAAGTGTCATTTTGATCGGAACGTCGCTGCAACTGCACTGCAATCGAACTTCTTAAGTTACGTGAATTACCCTGCAGGCCTGCTGCAGGACTGTTGCGTTATCCGTTCAAAAAACGTTCACCCTTTTTTTAGTATAGATTTTCATACCATGACCCGTTACTTCACAGCGGCAAAGCGTCTGTTGATCGATTCTTGAACGTCCAATATGTCAAATTAAAAAGTTACTTACAAACCAACTTTTTCAGCATTGTTTTGTTTTGTAATAAATTTTATAATTTAGATTATTATTGAGGTAAGCTGTTTTAAACCTCGCAATATTATATTCGTTTTCTTAAAACAATTTCGATAAGAAATTCTGAAGTGGATTGTTAGAATTTTAAATATACACACTTGTCAACTCGTGGTATTATTTATTGGGTTAAGTCAAAGATATTATATATTACTTAAGAGGTTAAGAAGAGGCAGATACTAAAGTTAAGTCAAAGATATTATATATTAAGAAGGGGCAGATACGTTATAAGCGCGCGCGTTGTGTGACTCAAAAAGTTCCCAATTGGGAACTCTTGTGATTAGTCTTCGTCGAGCGCAATCACGAGCGTGGCGCATCGTAGGTTCATACGTCCTTACGAAAATAAATCAAAATGCCATCGTGTGTGTTTCGAAAGTGCACCAATTATGACTCCAATGTCAACAAAACACAAGGAATCTCATACCACATTTGAGTACGCTAAGATACTTAGATTATTTAGTCTACTTCAATTATTTTTCAAAACAATCTAATAACTCATGCAAAGACGCCATATTCAGATGAAGAAAGAGATAGCGATCTAGTTTTGACGTGAGAGCTCGAGAGCGATAAAGACCGTAGCCTATATAGATTGACGAGAGCGACAAACACTAGCTGTCTTTTTCACTATTATGGTTTTAATAATGCCATCCTTTTTACATAATTTGCCAATGTACTAGTGATTGGTGTAGGGAAACAAAAGATAAACGTGTGTGTGTTGTAGCTGTTTTCGGAACAGATTTTTCGGTCGATTTGTAAGGGCATAACGTATCTATATTTACTTAAACATCATTGGGTTAAGTGCTTCAAAGCAGTCAACACCACTTTTTGCCTTTCCTCTATTTTGTAGACGTGTGACGAATATGAAATCTTTGAATATTTGGAGAGCGAATACCGGATTGAAAAAAGGAACCGACGCCAGCGCACGAGGGAAATTAACAATCCTTTCGATATTAATGAAAGGGAATTTATTGATCAATACAGGTATAGTAGGACACTAAAAATCGATAAGTATCTTTAATAAATACCTATGCTATGTCAATAATAGTTGCACTCAAGTCACAAAAACTAATAACAAAAAAGAGGTATGTCAATACAAATAATTATGAATTATATAGTTACGACTTACGACAGTCCAATTAAATTTCTTACTAAGTTAAAAGCATATTTTAAGTGAGAAAAGAAACTAACGCCATAGTTAAAAGAGAATGTACTATTACGACTACGACGAAATATTAAAAGCTTCACTGCAAGACTAACTGAGAAATCAAATCCACCCCGGGAACAAAATATAAAAAAAAAACACTTAACAAATAACAATATGAATTTGCTATCGCGTTGGCTAGTTACTTCGCGATATGAAGTAAAAAGTAAAGTAGTTTCAAGTGCAACTGCAAGTTTCAAGTGGTATCATCGAAAAAAGTTAAGATGATTTTAAACGAGCGCGGTAAAACTAGAAAAAATCGCATCTACTTACGTCCGAAAACAGTTAAAATCTTCAAGGTTAAAAAGTTGTTACGAGCGCATGTAAGATAATGTATTTGGATAAGTTGTAATACATAATCTTATAAAAAGAACATTTATCCAAAAAAACGTGTTTACATTATTTAAAAAAACCCGGTAATTTGAACATGGAATGATATCGATAAAGAGATAAGTTTTTGAACGTTACAAAGTAATAAAATGACATGCCATTACAGCAGACCACAGACAAGCATAATCGTTCAATTGTCGTTCACCTTTTATAATGTCATAGTACGATTTTCCAGTGATTCAGAAGCAGCCCTGCTTTTGCACTGACTGGAAATTGCGCGTTTTCTTATGAAGTCATAGTAAGCCCCCAGATGGGTCATGAGCGTGGCGTGAGTGAAATTAATGACGTCATCAATGACGTTTTCGCCGCGACCATGACGACCGTGGTCACCAAGTGAAATGCCAAATGGGTCATTTTGATCGTTGTGAACGTCAAGTGGAACGCGCCCATTGTAAGTAGACCATAGAGTATAGCACGTTTTTTTCAAATCCTAGCTATTCTGTATTCAAACTATTCAAAGTGTCAATGTCATGCCAATTGTCAACGTCATTTGCATGTTATCAATTGAGTTGTTGACTTCGAGAAATTTATTTATTTACTTCATTTAATTTACTTCATTTACATTAGATAAATAGAAACTTGTAATTTTCCTGCGCAATAAAGAGTTTCCCTCTTGGACAATTAAATCCATTTGTAATATTAGTGTGACAACAAAACTTAATTCTGAAATGAGCTTACCGACGGATTTTGGTCCAGATTCCGGAGGTAGAGTAAAGGTAAGAATTTTAAAGAACTTAAAGTTTTTTAAATTCCACTATTATTTGACTATGTTATTCACATTTTGCTACACACTGACCATGCGCCAATAAACAGCTTATAGGTAGTGTTGCCAATTTAGCCCTTTCGGGGCTAGATCTAGCCCTTTTTACGGGTTTTCAGCCCCTCAAATAATTTTTTAGCACCTAGCCCCATTTCTAGCCCCGAAATCATTTTCCGCCATCTTGAAAAAAAAGGGATAAATTCAGGTTTTCCACGAACTTTTTGATGCAATCCATCGAAAAAACGATAAAACGTAGTGGAAAAAATTACCATTAATATACTTGTAGAGCGTCTGGCGACCTTTTTTTTTTTCGCCCTCACCTCTGATAATTAAGCAATAGCCCCCATTTTCAATGTATTGGATGAATCTAGCCCTTTTTTAAACTGTGTTTAGCCCCAAAACCTGATACCGAGTTGGCAACACTGCTTATAGGTTTTTGAATTATTCACTTAATTTTACACTTCTCTTTTCGGTAATTTTATTAAAATTCGGGCAGAAGTGAACTCTTAACTTTGGCGCCATAATAATGGTTTATAATAATTTTTACTGGTTAGCTTATAATAACTTCAACTTAAACAGATATCTCACTGGAAATAATAATTATGTAATATTTATTATTTCAGGGCTTAGTAATAGTGAAACCTATAGTTTATGGCAACATAGCTCGGTACTTTGGTAAAAAGCGAGAAGAAGACGGACACACACATCAATGGACTGTATACGTCAAACCATATGCAAATGAGGATATGTCTGCTTATATTAAAAAAGTTCATTTCAAACTTCACGAGAGTTATGCAAATCCAAATAGAATTGTGACTAAACCACCATACGAGTTAACAGAGACTGGATGGGGCGAGTTTGAGATTGTCATCAAGTTATACTTTCATGATGCAAATGAACGTCCTGTGAGTAACAATAACAATATTTAAACATACTCAATTTATTCATCCATCCATCCATTGCTGTTGGTCCATAGCAGCCTTGACAGCTTCGAGTGGATAGAAATCAGACACATTGGTTTGCCTACATACCAAACATTTACTAACTATATTCTATACCATTTTATTATTATAACTAGCTGTTGCCGGCAGCTTTGCATACGGAAATTATGTTTTAACCTATTCAAACTTTTATCCTGTTTTCCCGGGAAATCTTTTAATTTTCTGGGATTAAAAGTTGTCTAAAATATGACCCAGGGTATCAGTAACAACTTCACTAATTTTCATTAAAATCTGTTCAAGGGTTTTTATGATATGCCCTTACAGACAAACAGACACTTTGAGTTTTATTATTATTATAATTATGATAATTATTATTGTAAATAGTGATTTCATAATGAAACCATACAAGTTAGTAGGAATGTGAATGTGTGAATATAGTTTATTTATTATTTATTTATTTATTCCATAATTTTACAACTAACATATCAGGATTAACCTAATGAGTTAGTTATTTCATATCATAATATTAACTACTACTTAGTTAACTTGTTAACATAAATATCTATATTTCTAGGTGACATTATACCACATCCTCAAGTTGTTCCAATCGCCTGTGAGTGAGGGTGCTCCACCTGTCGGGAGAGCCCTAGTCAGTGAGTCGTATGAGGAGATTGTATTCCAAGAACCAACTCAGCTGATGCAGCATCTGCTGAGCAGCGTGAAGCCTATCACCAACGGGTCTTGGAACCATGATACTGATTGTAAGTAATAAGTATTATGATTGTGACCCTAATTAGACTTATAAAATATAAGTAACACTACTTTTTAGCTTTGGCTTCACTTGATTTAATTTGAATAACAAACAAATAAAGAAAAAGTGAACTGATCTATTAGGCACTGTCTCCCATGGACATTTGTGATACCATAGGCAAACAGTGCAACTAATTATGGTAGAATAAAAAATTATATATGCATAAATGTATCATCAGTGATACCTATATTATGATTAATTGATTTTGGATTAGATTTTAGTATTATGTTAGCCTGATGGTAAGTGACCATCATTGCCCATGGGCATCGGTAACACTAGATGCATCACAAATACATTGCCAACCTAGAAAGAAGAGAAAAAAAATAAAGAATTTAAACAACATTCAGAATTTTATAAAAGTTATAATATAATGGAACTTCTCGTTTAACCTTTAGTTTAAAATTAAATTATGTTTTGTTCCAGTTGAAGAAAAGAAAGAAAAGACCTTAGAGAAGATTATTGTAGCACAGACCAAAGTCAGAACTGACATATCAGAGTTGAAGGAGAAGCTTCACCTTGCCAAAGAAACTATATCCAAGTTTAAGGATGAAATAGCCAAGCTGCAGAACAACCCATCCACTGGTATTTTATCTGGCTTATGATACTGTGATAAAGGAAAAAAATAATTTCAATATGGCAGTCATTGAAATTATTTTTAAAGCTTCTATTCTCTATGTAATGTGTATCATGAATTGCCTTTTTGTAAATACCATGAATTGTGACATTAGAGGACAATAGCGGAAATTCTCCCATACCATATACCACTCGTGCCAAAGCATCAATTGGAACGTGTATTTATGTATTCATCGTGTCACATGGTGAAATATTCACCAAACTATTAATTTACTATTATAAACCTTTTTACATGATGGTCCTTAACAAGACTGTTAATTAATACAAGTTGTAAATAAATTTTATAATGAAGAGACCATGTTTTTTCCATTATTTTCTTTTCAACAAGATAAATTACATATTTTATAAATTTTTTACAACTTTAGTTTTCCATGACTGTATAATAGAAATAGTCAGTGGCAGTGGCAAACTATCCTCAGGCAAAATCATGACATTAGCAGTTGTTATTAATTGTTCATGGCAGTAGTCGGGTAGTGCCACGGGAAAATAATCATAATAGCAGGGGCGTAAATGAGGGCGCGAGGTAACTGCGGTGCTTGTTTTGAAATCTACACGGGTAAAATCAGAAGTGCAACAGCAAACTGGCTTCCGTCTGCCGTCAACCACCGTATGACTCGTTGGGATAGTGGAGCTAGAAGCTTTGATGCTTTAGTGTGTCTTCAAGGCAAGAGTGAATAGACTTTTATTAAGTTAATGCGTTTTACCACCCATGACTACATCGCCACTTACCACCAGGTGGGATTGTAGTTGTGGCGTTTCTACAACGCACCATTTAGTGTACTATTTTCATGGCAACACCATTCGGTAGCAAAATGCCACGACGCTAAGCGCGAGCGTGGCAACATTAAGTCGACCCAACAGGGGGAGTTCTGGCTACCGTGTCGAGCCGAGCGGTTCTCACGAATATATTTTGCTACGCAATACGCACTTAATATACTAGTAATTTGTATTCATCAATATTACAATACTGTGTATACCGTGCATTGTAAAAGAAGCAAATTGTAATAAACTCAGTGCCGTGTCCGTTCGTGTATTATTTACTGGTGTGAGGACACCATTGAAAAATACCTAAATTGGTGACCTGCCGACGTGATCGCGGAGCTCTACGGTTTACCAGACTCAAGGCGCAGCGAGCAAAAACTGACCAGCTAGCAATCCGTTGACTTGATAACTTCGTAAACAATACCTCCACATTGGTATCTACGATTCCGACCTCATCTGATCGCGGCGTTCGACGTGTCAGCACAAGTCTTCTTGTCGTGTCGAGCTGAAGCTGACCTGCATGAACTCAGTTTGCATGATCTGCCTGCCCGTTTCTCAACGCATGTGTGTTCAGTGTTTAATGCTGTGTCGTGTTTGTGTGTTTTCGTCTACGTGGAAGCGGTAAAAAGTAAAAAAACTGTGAGTAAAAAGTTTTTCTATAAAAAACTCTCACATCTTGGTCAAGCATTTCGTTTGGACTGGACTCAACCTCGATTGAAAGAACATTATAATAGCCATACCTAACGCTAATTACCTATCAAGTGTGTAAATGTTAACGTAAATTAGTTTAAATATTCTTAAATCACTAACCTCGTTTTAGTAAATTCCGCAGTATACATAATTGTTTGTGTTGTGTATTGTTTTGTTAAATAATAGGTAGTTTATATTTGTTTGAAAAGGTCTGCAAACCGCCATCTTGTTCGAATTGCACGCATATGGTAAACACAATCGAACCTAGTCTTGGGTATTGCCAATAGATGGCGTTATAACGAATAAGGCAGGCATTATTATAAGTCATGACCACCTGTCATTAATTATATTTTCCAACTTCGCGTATTGACAAATTGTTTCCGTATTGTTTTTTATTTTTTTAGTTTTTTTATATGAATATGTGTGCACGTGTTTGCATGATTCCATAAATTAGTCAAAATATATAGGTTTATAGGCTTTGAAATTATTACTTCAAACATTTTTACTAATTTTCTATTTGGTGTTTTGTGTGTACATTTTATTAACAACAAGTTTTTTGTGCTTTAAACTAATTAACTAATTATGCCTGTATTTAATAATTTTAACTTTTAAGATATTGATTTAACAACAATTAATGCATACCATTCTTAGTTTAACTGGTTAATTGTAAATTCTTGAGCTTTAACAAACTTCTATTCTGTTCTGGGTTATATTGTGTAAGTTGTGTAACATAATTATAGTAATATCTTCACATTGCATGCATGTGTGTTTAACTATCGTTTTAATTGTTTAATTAATTTCTGGATGTGTGTTTGTACTTAATCACCACCTTTCCACGGTTACTCAATCTTATTCTTAAACATACACAACCGTCTACCTGAATCAACCATGGAAGGTAAAGATACCAGAACCGAAATACAGCAGTTGAAGGAGAAAAATGCTGCCTTGGAGCTGCGGCTCGCTCAGGGTTCATGTAATGTGTCAAGAGTAGCAATTAAAATTCCACCATTCTGGCCAAGCAAGCCTGCAATTTGGTTTGCTACAATTGAGGCTCAATTTGAAATGGCAAACATTACAACCGACAGCACTAAATATAGTTATCTAGTTGGGAACCTTGAGGCAAAATACGCTTTTGAAGTGGAAGATATAATTACCAAACCTCCTCCGGTTGGTCAACGCTACGAAAAATTAAAGGAGGAATTAATCAGGAGATTGTCCGTGACAGAGCAAGAACGGGTCAGGCAGCTCATATCAGATGAGGATATTGGCGATCGCCGCCCTTCTCAGTTTTTACGGCATCTGCGTTCATTGGCTGGTAGTACATTAACGGATGATGGCATAGTTCGCCAGCTTTGGACACGCCGACTGCCACAACAGGTCCAAGCAGTAGTAGCCTCTCAGCTGGAACTGCCTTTAGAAAAGTTAGCTGACCTGGCTGATAAGGTGGCCGACGTCGTTTCGCCAAAGCAGGTTTTTGCCTGTTCGCAGATGACACCATCTCATCCAACCCCTGCCCATGATATGCTCACCTTGTCAGAAAAAGTTGATGAACTGACTAACCAAGTCGCCGCTCTGTCACGTACATTAAGACAGCCACGCAGCAGGTCTTGGTCTCCCGGATCAAATCAGAGCAAGTTATGCTGGTACCATAGAAAATTTCAGTCCAAGGCCAGCAAATGCATCAAACCATGCAGCTTTGATATATCGGGAAACTTTCAGAACAATCGGTAGAGGCGGCAACTGATTGTTCATCATCCAGCCGCCGCTTGTTCGTCGTTGATCCGCTGTCAGGGCACCGGTTTTTGATCGATACCGGTTCAGACCTATGTTGTTTTCCGCGCAGTCTGGTCAAAGGTCAACCGCCGCCTGCCGACTATGACCTCACAGCTGCAAACGGCAGTATAATAAAGACGTATGGAAACCTCCATTTAAAATTAAATCTGGGATTACGCAGAGACCTTCGCTGGAACTTTGTCATCGCAGACGTTGGTAGTCCAATAATCGGTTCAGATTTTTTAGGCTATTATAATCTTCTGCCAGACTGTCGACGTAAACGACTTATTGATGGCAGTACTAACTTGTCTGTCTGTGCCTCAATTGCACAAATTGAACAGGACAGTGTAAAGGCTGTTTGTATCAGAGATTCTCCTTATGCAGAAATCCTTGCAGAATTTCCGGATATATCCCGTCCTCCTGGATTACCCAGGATTGTCAAGCACAATACTGTGCATTACATTAAGACATCCGATGGACCTCCCGTGTCATGCCGCCCTCGTCGACTTGCTCCCCAGAAGCTCATCGCTGCTAAGCGTGAATTCGAGGATATGATGCGATGCGGCACAGCACGTCCCTCGAAAAGTTCATGGTCTTCTCCTCTGCATATGACTACGAAGAAGGACAACTCCTGGCGTCCTTGTGGCGATTACCGCGCCCTGAACGCCAGGACCGTGCCCGATCGGTACCCCGTACGTCACATACACGACGTGTCTGGCAGCCTCACTGGAGCCAAGGTTTTTAGCACTGTCGATCTTGTACGAGCCTACCATCAGATACCTGTTTTCGATGAGGATATACCAAAGACTGCTATCGTCACCCCGTTTGGCCTCTTCGAATTCCCTTTCATGACTTTCGGGCTTCGCAACGCGGGACAAACGTTCCAACGGTTTATCGATGAGGTCACACGAGGCCTCGATTTTTGCTTCCCGTACATTGACGATGTCTTGATTTATTCTCCAGATGCAGCTAGCCACAAGGAACATCTTCGTGTACTATTTAAGCGTTTTCAGGATTACGGCGTCGTCATCAACCCCTCTAAATGTGTTTTGGGCGCTAGTGAGGTTCTGTTTTTGGGTTGTGTCATTAATTCTGAGGGCACTCGGCCTCCTCAAGATCGAGTCCAAAATCTCTTGGATTTTCCTCCGCCTGAAACTGTTTTCTCGGCATGATTAATTTTTACCGTCGTTTCATTCCCCATGCTGCGCGTTTTCAGGCTCCATTGATTGACGCACTCGTAGCGACGAAGAGCAAAGGTGCGAAACCATTTCCATGGTCACCTGAACTGCTCGCCAAATTCGAGACCTGCAAGCGAAGCCTTAGTGATGCTACTTTGCTGCAGCACCCTGTCGCTGGGGCGACACTTGGTCTTTTCACTGACGCCTCCAGCATACATATTGGCTCATGCTTGCAACAGCAGGTTAAGGGCGAATGGGTTCCACTTGCTTTCTTTAGTAAGAAACTTACTCCCCAGCAAGCTGAATGGCCGGCCTACTACAGAGAACTCTTGGCGGTGTACGAGAGTGTACAGCATTTCCGCCACATCTTAGAGGTAAATCACTGTACAGTTTTTACTGACCACAAGCCGCTGCTGTACGCCTTCGTGCAGCGCCGTGAAAAGCTTCCCCCTTCTCAACTTAACCAGCTGTCGTTCATCAGTCAATTCACAACCGACTTTAAACATGTTAAGGGGGAAGACAATGTCGTGGCTGATGCTATGTCGCGTATCGAGGCCATCTCTTTAGAACAAGAGTACGAACGTCTTGCAAAAGCACAGGAATCGGATGCTGAACTCAAATTTCTTTTGCAATCCGGCACATCTAGCCTGAAATTGCTCAAATTCTCAATCCCCGGCACAGACATGGCATTGGTATGCGACAACTCTACTGGAAAAACAAGACCTTTTGTTCCATTTTCCTTGCGGCGGTCCATTTTTAATCAACTACATGGCCTAAGCCACCCTGGTGCCAGGGCTACCACTCGGCTTGTTACCGACAGGTTTGTCTGGCCTTCCGTCAATAAAGACTGTAAGGAGTGGGCTCGCGCTTGCGAGGCATGTCAACGTGCCAAAGTGTCACGCCATAATTCTGCTCCTCTCGGAACATTTGACCTTCCATCTGGTCGCTTCCGTCACATTCACATTGACATCGTCGGCCCCTTGCCTGTTTGCGACGAGTTCCGTTACTGTCTCACAGCTGTAGACAGAGTCACTAGATGGCCTGAAGTCTGGCCAATGCGCACTATTACTGCGGAAGAGGTAGCCGAGACCTTCACCAGAGAATGGGTTTCACGCTTTGGTGTTCCATCCGTCATCACAACGGACCAAGGGACCCAATTTGAGTCCGACCTTTTCCGCAGACTAATGCAACGTTTCGCTACAAAGAGGGTTAGGACAACGGCGTACCACCCCTGCGCTAACGGTATGATAGAGCGACTACACCGGCAATTAAAAGCCTCTCTCATGTGCCACAGCGAAACATGGGTTCGCGCGCTACCCATCGTTCTTCTTGGCATGCGCGCTGCATTCAAGGATGACCTAAAAGCCACAGCTGCTGAGCTACTCTACGGAGAGCCTCTCCGTTTGCCCGGAGAGCTACTCGTACCAGCTGTAGATGGTGAAAGTATACCAGACGCCGCAGATTTTGTCGTGCAACTACGGCATAAAATGTCTAGTTTGCGTCCCATTCCTGCTAGTCGCCATGCTCGCCCATCGTCTTTTATTTTTAAAGATACGGAAATAACGACTCATGTGTTTCTACGGGATGATAGCGTCCGGCGTCCCCTACAACCGCCTTATACGGGTCCATTCCAGGTTATTGACCGAGCCAGTGATGGCAAGACAATCACCTTGGAAATCAAAGGAAAATGCGTCGTTGTCAGCGTTGATCGGGTAAAACCTGCCTACTTTGACTCTGCTCCCCTTGAGCAATCACAGTCAGCTGCAACACCTTCAGCCTCGAAATCCGATCCCAAACCTTTATCACTTACACCGATTTCGGTTTCCCCTTCCTCTCCATCCACTCCGCCATCGCCGCCGTCCTCATATCGTTTACCTTCCCAACGCCAACCTTACACGACACGGTCGGGTAGACGGGTTAAATTTAAAATCTATTGATTAATTTATACTTTACTTTATTAATTAATACTTTAAATTGGCATTATTATTCTTAATTTTCAATTTAACTATGGGTTATCTTTCTCCGTGGGGGGGTGGTGTGGCGTTTCTACAACGCACCATTTAGTGTACTATTTTCATGGCAACACCATTCGGTAGCAAAATGCCACGACGCTAAGCGCGAGCGTGGCAACATTAAGTCGACCCAACAGGGGGAGTTCTGGCTACCGTGTCGAGCCGAGCGGTTCTCACGAATATATTTTGCTACGCAATACGCACTTAATATACTAGTAATTTGTATTCATCAATATTACAATACTGTGTATACCGTGCATTGTAAAAGAAGCAAATTGTAATAAACTCAGTGCCGTGTCCGTTCGTGTATTATTTACTGGTGTGAGGACACCATTGAAAAATACCTAAATAGTCAAGCATTAACTTACCTATAAGATATAAAAAATGATATGATGAGCGCATTTTTCAAAATTTGTTATCACTTACGTTCGTGACGTGAATGACATAACTTCGCTATAATTTCTAATCGTAAATTATTGAGTTCGCTTTGCCTTGCCATGCAACTACCTTTGTCTATCACGATATTGTAGGCAGCTCGCAATGATATAATACTAAGTACCTCTAATTACCTACTGGATAGATAGTAAATTACTAACAATTTGTAATTTCATGTCACGTGTAAAAACGTCGCATTATAAAATTTGATGATTGTGAACCAGCAATTTCGTCTTTACGATGCAAGCAATAAGACTCACCTTGGCACGTGTATATTATTTGTCGTAGTAAGTCCATGGCTTTTACCGTTTGTATTATTAAACTTGTGACAAAGGACGATCAATACAAACTATATCGGTATGGGTTTGTTTAAAGTTAGCCACAGTCTAATTATATCGTTCATATGTCTGTGGTTCTTTGAAACAATTTTTCTTTCACATTTTTTGAAGAATTCATTTGAATATCAGAATAACTTGGGCTCTTAACTAGGGGCCCAGATAAAATTCCTTCTTGGCTGGCAGCGCATTTATTGTAACACATAAATAAATAAAATAATTGTAAACTTTAAATAACTGTAAAATTAAAAAATCCCCCGAAACGGTGAAAATAAGTACTTTCACCAAAAAGAGCTGATGACCTTTAAACACCTGAATAGATTTCCATAAATTGTACTTAAGTACTTATGAACCATCTCAATCACGTCAGCTTAAATAAATAAAAACCCGCATCTTAATCGGTCCATTCGTTTAGGAGCTACGATGTCATGAACAGACACACCGACACAAACTTATAACATTCCTCTTTTTGCGTCGGGAGTTAAAAATAGTCCACGGGCTGTGGTCAGTGCTGTAGTAATCAGTTCTGGCAGGTTTTAGAGAAAATTAGTATTAAGATATAGGAAATTTTTCATTTTTTGCACGAAACCATACAAGACAACTGACAATGGTCAGCAACTTAAGTAGGCACTAGGTGGGTTACTTACGCCCCAACTCAGAGTCACTAACGGTTACTTAAATCGCCTTATGGGGTACAGAGGTAATCTGTACTAAGGTACATAATTTGTATGGTGATTCTTTACTAAGGAGTGATTAAAGTAACCGTTAGTGACTCTGAGTTGGGGCGTTACTAATTTTTTAGAACTTCGTTTAGGTACCTAATTAGAAAGGTTGGTGGGTAATATGTATAAGCATTTCAGTAAGATACAGAATAGGTACTTGTTTAGCAATACCATTAATCAACAAACAAATTTTACGAGTTAGGTAATTTCCGGAAGTACATGGTTGTACAAACATCGGGTCACCTCGGTGGAAATAGGTCGAGCAGATTTGCTGGCTTCGACAGGTCGCGTGACGGACAGACACGGCATGTACCTAACGCGAGTTTTGTTAATATAATAGCTGTGTAAAGTGTAAACATCCACTGTGAAAGGAATAAATTGCTTCTTGGATTTACTTGAACTTCTGACCTATGTCTAGCTTTTACATCAGGCTACGCTGTAAGAGAAAATATGCGAAATTTTTAAGTAGCTGACGAACTATCTGTAATATTACCCTCGCGCCCTCGCCCATCCTATGGACATACCGAAAGCGTCTCCAACGAATTGCCGATAAAAAACGCATTATTTTTGGCTCACTGACACTACAACTTAAACACGTCAAAATATTCCCCGTTGCCGTCCATTTTAAGAGGATGGTGCAATGGCGGAGCCAGGATTTTTGTTGCTGATTTACCTGCGGTTCTACCGCAATGCAGCCAATGCACTGGTAGACTTGGAACTCCTGGTAGTGCGTTTGGAAGGGCTTGAACCAGCTGAACCAACTGAGAAAATAAAATTAACCTTACTTTAAGTGTTGTTACGGGTGGACATAATTGATCTGGGGGAAGTCTGAAATTTTCGCATTGAAATAAACTATAACCTTCTTTTTAAGGTTTCCTTTTGTAAAGGAAGATAACCATAACCGAGGAGCTATAAATTTTTTACAAAACCCATATTGTCATTTAATGAAAGCATATTTTTAACGTACCTAAATTGTCCCACTGCACGATAACGACCTTTCGCGTGACTTTTGACACGTAAACTGCATCAGTTCTTTATCACCCCGTAGCCATAATAATAATGACGCTTAACTACTACGGAGTTCCGGATTCTATCTCGGAAAGGGTTAAGTTTGACTATTTTTTTTTGATCTTGGTTTCTTCTGATTTATAATAGGTGTGAGTCTCATTTCAGTAACTTACAGCATTTCATATTAATAAAACATGAAATAATCCCTTAAGTACCGTTGCCGTTACGGTTATACCCACAGGTTTTCTTCCACAAACTATTTATCTACCTACTATCCTTATGACTATCAGCGCTAATAAATTATTAATTTTTAAATAATAAAACTGAATTTAAAAAAGGCACACTTTATTAAAATACGAAGAACATGTAACACCAAAACTTTGAGCAATAGGAATAAGTATCTATCTCGTATACTTCAACACTTTAGTTATAACAAAAATAAACTCCACATTATATCACTTATCGTTTGTAGGTACAATAAGATCCTAATCGTCTTGTACTTATATCCACGGCATATCCATTTAAATTATCCGACATAGCCTATACTAAAACCAACTGTTTTCTTTTTTCATTTTGTCCCTATGCCGTCCTTTCATGTCGAGGCTTTGAAAAATTTCTGAAAGTTTGTTTAGGTTATGCGCTGGACTCTCCGGCAATTTTTGCAATCGACAAGAATCGTTAACTTCTTGGCAGAAAGGCAATGTCTGTCTCTCTCGCAAACACAGCAACTTTCCAGTTTCAGGCATCGATGAGAGCTTGGCCACTCGCAACGCTGCGTTTTTGAACCTCGTCTTCGGTGACGCCTTCGATTCTTCAGGATCAGACAGAGAATGCTCCGGTGTAGGTTTCCTTACTTTGGCAGCATTTACAAATATCGGTTCAATTACCTCGTAGGTGTTTTCGCGAAGAAGCTGCTGCGGCCTTTTATCAGGCCGTTCCAATGGTTCCTTTCTCGTGTAGCCGTGAATGCTAAGCGGCGTGAGCGGTTTCAGAACTTCCCGCAACTTCAAATTTTGGTTTTCTTTTGCGTTGTTGAAGCCGAATAGGATCACTTTTGTTTTCGTTTCATCCGGTCTCTTCCCGATGGCCGGCAGAGGATGGAAGGGGGAGAGGCCGGGCTTGATGGGGATGGAATTTTCCAACATCCTAGTTTGTGCGGTTTTGTGTTTACGCGGCTTAGTTTTCCGCGGCGCGTATATAGTGGTGAGGGCGCGCGTTTTGGTCGCGTCGCTGTGGGCGAGTGGACCGGGCAGCATGGTGGCCGCCCACGGCTGACCTTGGGCGCCGGTCCCCGCCTCGCCGATAATCGAACCGCTCACGCGCGATGTACCTGCCGGACACCTGACCGGTACCCATACCACGCAAGGATGAGCTATTATTTGAAGAAGATTATGTACACAAAGTACTTATACGCTAATAATTATGTAGGCACAAATTATCAGGACTTCAAGTTTTGAAATCTGTCAATATGACGTCTTGTTTTATTTGGTAATTAAAAAGTTTCACTGTCTTGTATCTAGACATTAAACTTGTATTTATTTTACATTCATACCTCAGATTAAAGAAATAAAAGAATTCATACATGAAAATGGAAAAAGGAACAATTTTTATCTTATTATCATCTTACTTAATGTTATGAATAATAGATGCTTTACCTCTTTTTTAAACCGCGTCATATCTTTCTACCCGTGCTTTCTACATTAAATTTTACCACAATTTTAGAAGGCTAATTGTTAGAATGAAAAGAGTGTTCAGTTTTTGATACAATCTTTTTGTTCTTTATAAGTTTATTTTTCTACTTGCCCATTGTTTTTTACCTGTCACTGTGTTTTCAAAAATCTTAGTATTCTGATGTCAACATGAATAAAATCAACTTATGTTATATCTAGGCAGATATATTCATCCAACTAAAATGTAAAGCTACCAAAGCAAATACAAACTAAAAAAGCAAATACAAACCCGAGTGTTGGGGTTTATTTTCATGGAAAGACATGGCGAACATAATATAATACACATTTATTGTTATACTTTTAACAACCAGAATATATATTTTTTCATGACAACGTAATTTTATTTTAAATATAATGTCACTCTTTTTTATTCGAACGGAGAACCATAGACAGTGCTGTGTCCAGTACTCACACTCCTCTTCACGGCACTATTGTGATGATTAGGACAGTCCCAGGCTGCTCCGCAACTTCATCAACCGCGGACCAGCTAAAGCCTTGGTTAGCAGGTCTGCCTCCATGTCTTCGGTTCGCAGATACTTGACGTCAATTGCTCTTTCTTGGATACAGTTCCTAATGAAGTGCATTTTCAAATCTATGTGTTTTGACTTCGACGTCACCATTGAGTTTTGGCTCAATTTGAGGGCTGCTTGATTGTCTGTTAAGACGACAACTCGTTCGTAGTCAGCTCCTAAATCTTTGAACAGATTTTTCAAATGTATCGCCTCCTTTGCAGCTTCGGTTAAAGCGACATATTCCGCTTCTGCTGTCGAAAGGGCGACGCTCTTTTGTTTTCTCGACATCCAGCTTATAGCCGTGCCAGCATATTTGAAGCAATAGCCTGAAAATGATTTTCGGTCGAGCTTACAGGAGCCCCAATCCGCATCAGCCATACCGTACATGTCTTGGCCGGTCTTCGTGAATGTCAAGCCGACATTCTTTGTCGCTTTTAGGTATCGAAGTACTCTTTTGGCGCACTTATAGTGCTCTTCCTTATAACAGTCATTAAACTGTGATAGGTAACTTACAGCAAACATAATATCAGGACGTGTCGCCACTGCCAGATACATCAGCGTGCCTATCAAATTTTTATAAGGAAGATTAAGATGTTGACTTTCATCTCTTCCACATCTTTCAAGTTTGAGGCCTGGCTCCATTGGTGTTGATATAGTTTTGCAGTCTTCCATTTTGAATTTCTTTAGACTGTCTTCTATAAATTTCTGTTGGTAAATTTTAATTCCATCCTTATTAAATGTTAAATCTATACCGATGAGCCGTTTCGGTCTTCCCAAAACTTTTAATTCAAACTTTGAATTAAGCAGGTCTTTTACTTCTTTAAGTCTTCTAGGACACGAGTAGGCAATTAATAGGTCATCGACATAAATAACCATTATAATTTTAACTCCTCTTTTCTCTAGTATGTATACACATGGGTCAGCTTCTGATGCTCTGAAACCGATGCGTTTTAGTTCTGTGTCGAGCTTCTTGTACCATTGCCTCCCTGCCTGCTTGAGTCCGTAAAGTGCTTTAATGAGACGGCAAACCTTCTCTTTTGGATTGTTTTTTATGTCTCTCAGCATCTCAACTGTTTTATTGTATAAAGTTAAATCTTCTTTTGTACTTTCTTCGACCATAATTTCTGTCAGGTATTCTTCTAGGTAATCAGGGTATTTCATTACGACCTTTTCTTCCAGTTCACCATTTAGGTACGCAGTTGTGACATCCATTTGGGTCAGATTTAACCCTTCTTCCACAGCTACTCCGATGACAGATCTGATCGAGCTTAGTTTCGCGACGGGTGCATAAGTGTCATTGTAATCGATGCCTGGTCGCTGCGTAAAGCCTCGTGCTACAAGTCTGGCTTTTCTGGTGATGCTGTCATCTGGCCCAACTTTGTTTCTCAGAACCATCCTGTAGTCTACGACTTTCAAATTTTCAACTTTCTTTTCGACTTTCCAGGTTCCGTTTTTTACATGTGCTCTTATTTCTGCTTTTATAGCATCATGCCAGTACTCGTCGTTCTCATCATAATTTCCGTCAGACAGGTAAGTAATTTCGTTGAGTAAATGACTTTCTTGACTTTCTTCAGTCTCATCTAGTACATAATCTCTAGTCCATGCAGGTGGGTGCCTCTCTCTTTGTGGCCTCCCATTCTCAGGAATCTCTATGATCTCCGACGCGTCGTCGAATGATTCAATTTCATCTAAGTCGTCAGGTTCTAGAGGTAAGTTTTCTGGATGTTGAATTCTATTATTCATTGTGTCATTTTTCTTCTCTGTAATTTCGATTTCTATTTCCTGTCTAATTTTGTTCTTTTTTCTTTTATTTACCTTTTCTTTTTCAGGTGTGTTCGAGTGATGGCGTTCCTCTTCGTGTACAAGGTTTTCATAATCCGTGTCTTTTTCTTTGAAGTACATCTGATCTATAACCTTAATGTCCCTGCTTATCACCACGTCGTCATCTTCAGGTATATATACTCTGTATCCTTTTGTGGTCAGCGAGTATCCCATGAATACGCCCTCTTTGGCTTGTTGAGTCAGCTTTCCTCGTCTGTTCTTTTTCAGGACAAAAGCTTTTCTGCCAAAAACATGAAGATGATTTCCAGACGGTGTTCGGTCGATCCATTTGGTGAATGGTATGTCGCCGTTTAACGCTTTCGAAGGGCTACGGTTGATGAGATAGTTGGCCGTATGTACCGCTTCTGCCCAGAGCTTTTTGGGCGCGTTTGCTTCGATCAATAGGCATCTGGTTTTTTCTAGCAAAGATCTGTTCTTCCTCTCGCTTATCCCATTTTGTTGCGGGGTGTATACTGTGGTTAATCTTCTTTGGATGCCATGGAGCTTGAGGAAATCGTCAAATTCTTTGTTGCAATATTCAGTGCCGTTGTCGGTCTGCAGGTGCTTTATCTTTTTGTTGTGGAACGTCTCGACTTCGCTTTTATATTGCTTAAACGTGTTGAAAACGTCACTTTTCTTTTTGATGAAGTAGACGTGGCAGTATCGAGTGAAGTCGTCTATGAATGTCACGTAATATCTCGATCCTGCTAACGTTTCGCATTCGAAAGGTCCACATACGTCGCTATGAATAATTTCCAGCTTTTCCGTTGTGTAGAGGCCTTCATGTCGTGTGAATGGTAATCTTGACAGCTTGCCCTTTATGCAGGTTTCACACGCTTCTAATTTTTCATCAGTCGGTTTCATTCCATACATAAGGTTGTCTTGAGCCATCTTCTTTAGATCCCTTTCATTTATATGGCCTAGTTTTCGATGCCATTCCATTAAGTCGCAGCCATTTCCATTTCGAGTGTAGTTTGAAACTTCTTTCTTCTCAAATTCGAAGTAGTATAGACCGTCTTTTCTCTGTGCTGTCAGTGACACCTCGCCACTTTTTTCTACGATATAGGCTTTGTCCTTTTCAAAAATGACTTTGTGTCCTCTGTGAGTTATTTTGCTCACTGATAGTAGATTGACTGACACATCAGGAACGAATAACGTGTCTATTAAGTTGTAGTCTATTTTTTCTTTGCTGACTGTAACTTTTCCTTTGCCTTCAATTTTGCTCGTATATTTATTTGACGCCAACATTAGGGTTCCATCTTCAGGGGTCAGAGCCGAAAACATTGTCTTGTCGCCGCACATATGAGATGAGCAGCCGCTATCTAAACACCACGTGTTTTTATTGGTGCTTGAATTTGCAGTACTCAGGCAGACGTTGAAGTTTTTTGGTTGGCTTCTGTTAGGCTTCTCATTTGAGTGATCCTTTTTTCCCCAGCATGACTCGGTAGTATGGCCCTTCTTCTTGCAGTTCTTGCAGTATAACTTCAGTTTATTTTTCTTGAAGTGGTATGCTTCACTACTATCAGGTGCTTCTTTACCGCTCCTGGCTTGGTATTCTTCAAGTATTTTTACTTTCAGATCGTCAGGATTTGGCAGTGTATCTCTTGACTCGATGGCTATTCGGAAGTTTTCGAATGACGTTGGCAAACTGTAGAGCAGCATTATACTGAGCAGTTCTGATGGTATTTTTATGTCCATATCCGCGAGTTTATCGACCACATCCATGAAATTATTTAAGTGATCACGGATGTCCTCATCAGCTGTCATACGTTTGAGAACTAGCTGTTTCAATAAGGTTGCCTTACGTGCAGGTCCGGCGCTTTGGTATGTAGCTTTAAGTTTGTCCCATACTGATTTCGACGACTTGCATGTTTTTATTTGCTTTAGTTCGGAAGGTGACAGCAAAAGTAAAATTTCAGCTCTTGCCTTGAGGTCTTCCTTTTCGAACGCAGATTTCTCCTCCGCCGCCGCAGTTGATGACAATATTTTCGTGCCGCTTACTATATCCCAATAGTCGTTTTTAATCAGGACGGCTTGTGCCTGTAGGCACCAAGTATCGTAATTTTCTTTAGACAATGGTTCGATATTTCGGTAACTCGTCGATGCCATATTTTTATCCTTTATTTATAACCACGGAAACACGGAACCATGTAACCACGCTCTGCTACCAATTTGTTGGGGTTTATTTTCATGGAAAGACATGGCGAACATAATATAATACACATTTATTGTTATACTTTTAACAACCAGAATATATATTTTTTCATGACAACGTAATTTTATTTTAAATATAATGTCACTCTTTTTTATTCGAACGGAGAACCATAGACAGTGCTGTGTCCAGTACTCACACCGAGTCAGTACTAATGAAAGCGTCAAATAGCTTGCATGTCACAATTGTCAAAATTTATTAAATAATTTTCTCAGATAAAATGCCGTCTTGCAATTTTAAGCACTGCTAAAGTTGTTCCCAAAATCAAGGAAAAGAAGATAAGATATATTTTCATAGGTAACTGTTCATTATTTTATTATTTATTTATAATAAAATTTTTGCGGTGCGCTCGGAACACAAAACCTCGACAATTATTCAATTGTATACCAGCTACATATGAAAATCGATTACCCTAAATTAGGGGAAATATGCATGGGTTATTTGAACATTGATCGATTATCTATACTAATTATAAAGAGGAAAGATTTGATTGTTTGCATTGAATAGGCTCCGAAACTACTGAACCGATTTGAAAAATTCTTACACTGATGGAAAGCTACACTATCCCCGAGTAACATAGGCTATATTATATTTTCAAAAAATTAGGGATCTTTAATAAAACTCCAATAATGTAACCCAAGGTGTAAAAAATAAAGAAAACCGAAGCAATGCGAGGGCAGTTACTCGTAAACTTATAAAGAAAAAAAATATTTTAAAAGTAAATAGTTGTATTTATTTAAATCTAAATATCAGGAAATGCAGCCAATGCATAAATACCTGTCGCTGGGTTATTACAAACATAAGATAGATTGTACAAAGGATTAGAGGGAGAAAATAAGGATTTTAACATAGGTAAACCGCGTTGATTGAAAATATCACGTTTGCCTACGATAAAATGCACGATTGAAAGAAAATATTATATTCTATTTTAGTTCCTGTTTAGCCTACTCAGTAAATTATTTTATTTTGCAGATTACCGATAAATGCTATTATACGAGATAAATGGGTTATTATTATTCCTTAAAGTAGGCAAGATAATGATTGGCCATCCAAATTTTGTTTTGTTTATTTATTGCATTTTAATGAAGTTGACGTATATTATATATGTCGGAGAAAACCCATCCTCTTCGACATCATCGTTAGCGGTCATAGGACCAGTGGGCGACGTCTGGGTTAAGTGCGAGCACAAAACATAATATTCGCTCTCTTCTACTCCACCATCAGTGGATGGCCATCTCCGACATTTCATGTATTTTAATTATAAGAAATGTATTAAAAATTTGGTATTTTTCAATTAAAAATAACTACCCAAAAGAGAAAAAAACCATAAATTAAAACAATTCAACATATTAAGTAAGAACATTTGACATATTTAATATCTATACTTTTTGATAACTAGTGATATAATAATAAATAATTTGCCAATTTAATTGTGCATAATATTTCAAGTTGAAAATATGGCAAAAAATATTTACTAAATTGCGGGAGATTGCGACTTTGTTTTCAATGTCTGGCAACTTACACACACAAAGAAGGATGTGTCTCTACGATGCCACTGCTAGATGTCAATATGGTTGTCATGCACACATAGTGAAAAAGCGGCTTCACGTCATTCGTTGCATTTCTTTGCGAATGTTATATCTGCCTTTTATTTCTTTAATCTGAGATCTAAACATATTTTTATTCAACTACCAGTTAACCATTTTCCTAGTAATTTCTACTGGCTACGCACTCTGCATGTTAGTGGATCTTGAGTTGCCCCACTAACACTAATAATAAGCATTATCCACTTTAGGTTATTTTTGTATTAAAAAAAATATTAAACGAATAATCTGATACTATAAAATTTCTAAATAAATTCCTTACTAAGCCATAAAGTTCAAATAAAAATACGAGATTTAACTAATTGTAAGTTAATTACGCACACAAAATATTGGAAAGTTTATTTTCCTCGTTAAAATAACACTACTTTTTCAGATTCGCGAGATTTTTTACGTAAGTGACTCCACTCGTTAGCAGCACAAAAGAAAATGGCCGTCAATTTTTCACGGCGTAACGGGTGGACAGTATACGAATGTGCTTTCCGGATAATGGCCGTCATTATCATGATCGATCACACTGACCTTCGCCGGACGAGGAAAATTTTATTGTCACAGTGTAACGGACGAAAACTCAATGTGAGGGGTGCCACAGTCTATGTTACGGCTAAATAAAAAATTTCAATTATAGTACTTTACTTGAGTGTTTTTTGCAAATTTTCAAAAACGGTCTTTCTCTTACTATTCATACCTAATTCATAATTGTATCTTTTTTTTGCTTTTTTTTTATCCGGTCGGGAGCTTGGGACTTTTTCTATTTTCTGTTCTTTTTTGGTCAGTTATCTGATTCATGCTGATTTTTATGGGCAACAATTCACCACTTCTCGTCAGTTCCAGGATTCAAGTATCGTAAGCGCGTCGGCTATTTACTTATCTATACTTCGAAGTAATGTCATTATACTTCAATGATCTATCTATACTAATATTATAAAGAGAAAAGATCTGATTGTTTGCATTGAGTAGGCTCGGAAACTACCGAACCGATTTGAAAAATTCTTTCACTGTCGGGAAGCTACACTATCCTCGGGTGACATAGGCTATATATTTTTTTTAAACTATTTTTCCCAAAGCGAAGCGAGGGCGATTTCCTAGTTGTTTATAAAAATATAATAAGGTAATTATATCAGCCTCCTGAAGGACATAATTGGAATTTCATCTTCACGTTACCTGTACGGGAGGTACCTACCCTAAAAAATATTTTTCAATATATAATTCATGCCAAATTACAGCTTTCTAGCACTAAAGGTCTCGGCACTATGCCTCTGACAGACGGACGGACGGACATGACAAAACTATAAGGATTCCGATTTTACTTCGGAATCCTAAAAACCACAAATTGAGTATGAGTTATTTGAATACAAGTCCTCGAAATTGGGCAAAGGGCTTTCTAACTCATCTCTCTTTGCAAATTTATTCCTAAATGTTGTAAGTGTACCACATTTTTCAGCAACAGTCGACCTATTATGCCAGGGGCGACCGAATAAGGAAGAAGCAATGGCACCAGGAGATAACTACTTCTTTATAGAGATTGCTCTGCTCTGTACCACTCTGCCTGCAGACGATATTCATGGAAGAATGGCTCTTTTTCCGCTAGTTATCACCCACACTATTCTAGAATAAACCGTGTATCTACCTAATATTTAAGAAAGTACCTACTGACTCAATTCCCAGCTAAAACACGACGAGTCGTTTGGCGGCTTAGTCAAGCAAGAGGGTGACGCAGGATTTACTTCACGGACCATCTAATAATACCAATTATATAAAAAATAACATATAAGTACAAATTAATCAAAGATAAGGACTGTTAAAAGCAACGTCATTACTTATTCATGCGTCGTAGTTCGCCATCAAGAAATTATAGTAGGTTGGTGCTTAGACACTGAATCGTCCGTTGAACCTGTAAAGGTCATATTTCGTGAATCACCAAACTGTTAACCCTGGACGTTGATATCATATAGCACCCGCTCCCTATAGAAGAAAAACGTCACTAAGGAAACGAATACTCAGCGTGATATACTGGAATATTTTCTAAAAAGGTTTTTGGCTGTCGTGTTTAAGACAAGGATCAATGATACTCATTGCTAGCGCACACCCTACACCGTTGGATCCCGAATCTGGTACCTCGATAAACCAGCAAAGCAATTCCAGCCATCGAGTCAGGGAGGAATCATTATGTCTATGATCCCCTGATCCCTGAATCGTGTTCTGGTTGGAGTCTTGGGAGCCAGTTCATTCTTTCTCTGTATTCTTTCTTGATCAGCAAATCATCGGTACCTTTGTTTACTGATATCCATAGGCAACAGTGGCTATCATCAGACGAACATCAGCTCGTTTGAATGATCTAGTGATTGAATATAAAAGTTGCAACTAATCTGCCTAGTCATGGAATAAATCCGCTGATGTCGTGATCTTGACCTTCCATCGCTGACCTTGTGGGGCTGACCTCCTTCACAAACAATATTCCCTGTAAGTATACGTCATCGAGCAGTTTACTGTATAAGTGTATACAATACCTACCTACTGGTATAGTTGTGTACGAGATTTTCACGGATGATTAATGAGGAGCATGATAAGGTGTTTCTTTTGTTTTTTGTTTATTAATGTAGAAATAGTCGTTACTGGATGTTAAGGGTTACGTTCATAACGACCTCTGCGTCTATTAGAGCCAAATTAAATTGCTGATCGAGCAGACGAGTTAACTTAATAATATAAAACTCAAAGTGTCTGTTTGTCTGTCCGGGCATCACATAAAAACCCTTGAACGGATTTCGATGAAAATTGGTGAAGTTGTTACTGATACCCTGGGTCATATTTTAGATAACTTTTCAACCCAGAAAATTAAAAGGTTTCCCGGGAAAACAGGATAATAGTTTGAATAAGTTAAAACATAATTTCCGTATGCAAAGCTGCAGCTAGTTGATAATAATCCTTATATGAAGAGCAGCTCTACCAGCAGGGGCCGCCTTCTGTCGCTCCTTACGACACTCTAGTCTACCGGCGTGGGATTGGCGCCAGTGTTCTATTCTAGGCCGCCTAAATACGGCCAAAAGTAAAGCGGCCTATCACATTGCAGTCGCTGAGACTAGGTAAGTATAAAAAATCATCTTTAAAGCGCATTGGTATAAATAATAAAATAATCTGCTGTTAACATAGAATAAGCCAGATATATCTACGTAAGCCAATTTCTCCAACAACGTGACAAAGTACGCGGACGAAAAAAACGACATAGGTAACTAAATTCTTAGCAGAACACTTCCGCCGAGTAATGGAATAATGTGCAAGTTGTGCATATAAGTATGTAATTAAAATGCCCAGTAGCTTCAGTACTCTTTGGACTTACAAAATTTTTTACTGAATAACTTCATGTAATAATGATAACTTTTGCCCAAATTCGCATTGGAGCCGCTTCGTTAAACATGCTCTAGGCCTCTTCAGTTATGGAAAGGGATCCTAGCAGTGTCATGGCCCACCATTGCTGGGTTGAGGTCACCCTTCTAATAGATCATAATATGACAGACACCAAAGACTTATGTAGTTCAGACGTCTTTTGCTTACTTTGAATATAAAAAAAAATATTATCTGATGTACTTACCAGGTAAAGCCGCTGTATACGCGCTGCAGGTGTGATTCCATTACAAGCGAAAGCATTGCAACCTTGCTTATGTATACTCTAAGATTGCAACATAAAGACTGTACATTGAATTCATAAAATACAGTCTAGAATTACACAGATGAGTGCGCATATTGTTCTTCTTCTGATCTCCATAATTAGATCGGTAGATACTCGTAATTATTAGTCAACAAAATCTAATTTGTAAACTGTAAACAAATAATGACAACTAATAAATTAAGAAAGGAAAAACTGACCTATATTAAAGCAGTCTAGGTTGTAATTAGAAATGAATTGATTGCCTTCATTCAGTACTAGCGTGTTTGTACCAGTTGTACCACGCTCTACTCTACTGACTCTACCATTCGCCAAATGTCGTTTCATGACGTCACCGCTGAATCGTAATATGCGGAAGTGAAACAGCTGAATAATTCAAACATTAAATATTAATAGGCATCCAACTTCATCTGATAAATGTTTAATAAGCTATGTACCTTCCTATATTGATATAACAAATTATCTCGAAATCAGTCATGTATTTTGCTCAAAATTCAAATTATTTCTCGCATAATTTATACCTAAGCTTCGTGATAGTCCCATTTTTGATAATTTTGCTAGACTACTAACATAAACTTTTAAGAACATTGATTTTATTAAAAAAAGCTATTTTATTATTTTACTGCATGAATGAATATAATTTATGCAACAATAAAAAAACAACCTACCTAAAACTTTTTTTACTTTTTATATTAACTTATTATAAAATTATTAACCCGTTAGGTACTGATTTATCAACAATACCCTGATTACAAAAATAATTTTAAAAAACTTTTATTTCATCTTGAGTTCTCTAATTATAATATGAATACATAAATTACTTACTACTAGTAAAGAAAATTAAAATCATGAGTCAAATAAATTGGTTTCCGGATAATATCGTAACAACGAGATAATAATGCCAAAGTTCTTTTGGGATATTGATAACAATGCGTAGGTACATCGATTTTTCATATTAGACAATGATAACTTATCGTTTAACGCCATCAGCTGTGAGAATAAATTCCGGTTTCAATGCCATCAACGTCAGATCGACTCACGGTGGTGGGATGGTGTCCAGTCCAGTGCCTTGAGTAACTCTGTCGTAAACAGCGGTTTGTGTGAAAATCATGTGTTACGTAAAATAACACGATGGTGACAGTGATGTGACGTGTTTAACATAACACGTGATAGAGATTGAATCTAAATGTGATAGTTATCTAAGTTACAAGTCTAAAATGGATGCTATAAAAGTATCGTAAGTGTTGTGCGTTATTCTTATTTACCAAAGTCCTATAATTCTTGTAGTATAAAAGCGGATTCCTTGCTTCCTCCTTAACTGGCAAGTCTGGCATGGCAACGCGTCGGTGATGTGTTGGCGGTACCAGGTGTCAATGGGTAGCTGTGACCACATACAGTACCATCATGCCCCAGTTGCTCGTTTATCGACTTTTGATATAAGAACATTATTATCTTATTATTATATATTATCCATCATTAATCATTAAAATTCTAGTAAAATCAAAGAACTAATTACCTATCCAATCTCTCGGTCAAAGATCTTTAGGAGGAGCAACTTTAGGCTAAATTTTCAGGAGAGGTAGAGACATCCTAGGTATGATATCTCATTAATTCTACGAACTTTTGAATATTATGAAGTTAGTAACCTATCCAATCTAAACAGGAAAATTATTACCTATTCTAATTTAATTTTCCACTTCTGAAAAGCAAAATGTTTGACGTTTAAATAAGCCGTTTATTTAATTATCGTCAAACTATGGTTTCCAAGAACTGTTTTAATATTGTATTATAGCTTCCTATATGTTGCATAAATGTGTCAAACAAGATGTTGTTATCATCAATTTATTTTAAGACTTCCGCATCCAATATTTGCATTTGTTTAACACGCACAATCACGCGGACATAAAATATACTTATACCATGATGTGAGATAAGGATACTGAAGGATAGGATACAATAGAATAGAATAGAATAGAATATTTTTATTTCATAAGATAATTGCATTAACGAACAAAAAGAAAAAGAAATAAACTTATAAAATGCAGTCAAACTGTATGAAAAGGGACCGCACTCAGTATGGCCACAGTAAAACTACGACCGTTGGTTAGGGCGATCCCGAGTTCGATTAATTTTGCTTGTGGTGTCACATACATAGGTACATTTCATTAAATACGATTAAAACAAACCATCACATACATAGCTTAAATTAAACTTTAATCTACTTAATATTACAACTAAAGAAAACAATAACAATTACATGTACCCTCAGGAGCTTACAATTGGGTAACTTTATTCTTAATAATTATGTATACCAGAAACATTCTGGTGGTAGATACCTACCTAAAAGATTTTCGTAAGGCGTACTAGTAAATGCAATACAATCATTGAGACTCCAAATTCTCCTATGTATCGAAAATAATGGCCATCATTTTGAACAGTTCATAGGTTAAGGTTTATTTAGGTAAAATAAAAAAGTATTATACCTATTATGTTTTTTTAAAAGCTTAGAGCTCTTTACTTAAGTTTGCTTTATGGCATTACTTATTTTTTATGTACAATCACCAGTAATAGGCATGTCAGATTACAGGATGCACCGGATTAGAAAGAGTCCAGATTACCGCGGGTCCATGGATACGGTGCTAAAAATATGAATTTTATTGAAAATAAACATTTTCCTTAAGTTTACCGTATGTCATTACTTCCCAGATTATCCTTTTCAGTGACACTATCGAATGGTGCAATAATACAGGGTGTGTTTTTTTTTCAAAATCAACGGGTTCGATTCCTGGCTAGGAATATTGATTTTTCAAAAATGTAATGATGCAGTTTTAGTTTTAATCAAAATCGGCCCCGAGACTCCTTTGAGCATTTTTCGATATTCCTCGTAGTTTCGGATTTGGCCATCCATGCACACTTGAAAAATTCAGCCTGTATATTTTACCTCAAGAATATTTTACATTTGACTTGAACATTTATCGATAACATTAATATTGGGCAAAGTGCAGATATTGGTTCTGTAGACTTAATTCATCATCAGATCAAACATTCAAATATTTGTAACAGATAATTACGTATAAAAAATTATTTAATTTCTGCACGAATCACAACACTCACAACTGCAGAGACTGTCATTATACATAATCTTACAAGTCTTGATCTTGACAGATCTATCAAATCAATATTTTATAAACAATTAGAGAAGTAATTATACTTCAATATAAACACTATAAATAAAATATATAAATACAACCAAAAATACTGCAGCCGTAATTCATGTTTATATCTTAGGAAGCCTAGATTTACGTGATGCACTACACCTACTTAAGTTCTAGTTTCATTGGGAATGCTAACATGGTATCGAAGATAGCAATAATAGTTTAACCAGGATTGAAACCAACACTAGGACATAACTCTTAAGGTTATTTATTGTTCTTACTGAAATAGCTATTTTAATGTATAGATACTGAATAATAAACGAAGAAGTGTGGAAGAGGAAAACATATTGCGCCGACCCCAAATAAAATTGGGAAATAATTAATTAAATAATTATTCTGCATTTATAATTGTATTCGTTGTAGAATCTTTGTTCGCAACTGTTAGAGCTGGTTTATAAAAACTCTCCCTCCCTGCCCTTTGATCCTCTGCGCTTTGATGGAAACCTTCCCTAACACACATATATGAGGATTAGTGACCGAACCAAAAATCTGAACTTCACTGTCGCCTGACATCCTTCACCGGTCAATTCACAAATGTGATTCACAATAACCTTGATTTTATACCCTTTGATTCATTACCAAAATTCCATTACAGGCAACAAGACATGGACTCCTTCATAATCGGCGGCCTAGCCGGCGCCGGGGCCACCATCATAACAAACCCAATGGACGTGGTGAAGACTCGCATGCAACTGCAGGGAGAACTGCGCGCGCGCACGGAGCAAACCACGCGGTACCGGGGCATCCTGCACGCGCTCTACGTCATCGCCAGGAATGATGGGGCTTTGGCATTGCAGAAAGGGCTTGTACCTGCCATGGTCTTGGGGTTCAGCATGAACTCGGTTAGGTGCGCACTGAACTATTTTAGTTGGATATTAGTATTCATCGCACCCATGGTGCCAAATCCCTCCTTTTTGAAGATCGCAGCTTTACTTGATAGCTTAATTTCGACAGTTCTCGTGAGATGTGCGCTCTAGCATATAACTTTTCTGATAATTTTTAAAATCAACCGTGAATTTGTTTTCTACGTGTTTCCATCGCAGTGTTGAAGAACCACAAATAGTTAATGTTTCTATAATGTCCACCAAGCCAACACATCGGTGATATTGTCCACTGGCGACGATGCCCTACCATCATCAGGTAGCTGTTCTGCTCGTGCGTTGGCTTTAAAATTTTAAGAATAGGGTCTTTCAATTGGCAAATTCTTCCGTAGGACTTTTTTAAAGGACATTGGTTTTAGTTTTAGAGCTCATGGTAAAGCCGATCTCATTAAGGTTTTCTACCGGCAGGTTAGGAATGTTCCACATAGCAGAAGCATCAGGGTGGACGAAGTCAGCGACAGGCGACATCAGTATTGCAAAGACCATATTTTGGTCATCTGTGAGTGGTATGATGAGCGGTGTGACTGCTAATCCTGCCTCCGTTCTGAAGACGAGGATACAGTCGGCGGCGCACCCCAGCATAGCTGTTGGGAGGCAGCATAGTTACAATGGTAAATACAAAATAACAATACGAATGAATAAATACAATGTAACACGGTAATAATACAAATACGAGTAGATACAATTTGACTGATGCATTCATGACGGAATCTAAAATTATTTCATTGAAATTGGAGACCATTTAAAGAATCAATTAAATTGTATGTGTACTCTAATAGGTACCTATTATTATTAATTGCTTAGTTTTATTTTAATTGTGGTAATTAATAAAATTGATCAGTTTGGGCAAATTACCTTAAGGATATCAAGTTCATTTACATTTTATAGTAAGGTACGCTTTGTCATAGCAATGTTACTTTTTAACCGACTTCAAAAAATTGTATTTTATTTTGCTGTATATTGAATCTGCCAAAACCAAGAATCTGCGGAATCTACTAATCAGTAGAGTCGCGAATCTGCCGAAGTACGAATCTATCCAATACCGACTCTAATCTCCTTACAGATAAAGACAGTCCATAAAGATCATAATATACTCGTATAGTAATTTTTTATGCCGTATTGGGGCGGCTTAAAATATTGACCCTAATCCCTCGCCGGATGGGTGTCGTACGGGGTAGGGCCCCTCGCAGGGATTATATTGGTAGTATTGATTTGAACCATCAGGTGGATCGTCAGTTCGTTTGCCGACTATTTCCATTAAAACTCTTATTTTCCAGGCATGATAGACGGATTCCTCAAAATATACAAGACTGAAGGCGTGCGAGGTTTCTTCGCTGGCGTCACTGCGACCTGCACCCGCCTGGCGGTGGGCAGTGCTGCTCAGTTAACTACGTTCTCTGCGTAAGAATCTTTTAGGTTCAATATCGTTTGCAATCTTCTCATTCATCTTTCTTGTTTAATGACCTCAGAGAGTAAAGAAAATGTTAACAATGAATTTGTGGGACAACAATGAAATCGATGTCAAATAAGTCCCACCTAGTAGAAATTCTGACGTCGAGATATTGTACAATTGCGCAAAATTTCATGGCCATAAAATGCTGTAACGTTTACCTACTGATAAGATTATAACTACTACAATTATTTTGCTCATTACTGTTAAAATTATCATTAAGGTAAGGTAAAAGTAACGCATGGCCTTAAAACATGGAACAATCTATAACCATTTATTATGGTAATAAGGCGATAATAAGGTAATTTGCTTTTTCCCAGTGCAAAAGATATATTGGTGTCGCACCGTATTTGTGACTGCTCACCTCTGGGTCTAGCGTTCGCGGCGAGCGCTCTCAGCGGTGTCATGGTGGCCCTCGCCATTTGCCCCTTAGACGTCGTCACCGTACGACTTTATAACCAGGGTAAATAATACCCCGTAATTCTTACTTGTACCTCATGCTTCATCTCATTACGTTCGTGGACTTGAAGGACCAGAAAATTGTATTCTTCAATTATTGTCCTATATTTTATCGGAAAAATATTGAGAACTTTGCCAAGAAATTAGGACCTAATATAGCGAGATGAATTGAGTTGAAGGAAGGAATATAAGAATAATTAAAAACAAACTTCGTTATGATTCTTCAATGAAAAATTAAGCCTCTATTGTAGCCTGTAACAATTATGCACACGTTCAAAAAAAAACCTTTTTCGCGATGTAGCGTTGATATGTGAACATAATGACGGAAGCTTGTTGGTAATCGTCCGAATTTCACAACGATGATTGCAATATGGGTGAATTTCAACAAACTCGAATTTTGCCTAATTACAGTGGCGAATTTAAATTTGCTGTTTCTGATAAATTTTTTTGGCCTAAATAATAGATAAAGAGTAGTACTAATTAATCATATACTAGAGATCGAAAAAAAATGATTAGTTCATGAGATATTTCCATTTGAAATTATCAAATGCCACCGAAATTATTAAAGGACCACCGGAATTAAAATCCAAGCCACCGAAATTGATTAAATTTAAACTTGATGTTTGTAATACACTTTATATGGCATAAATAATATGTAAATAGTAGTGATAATTAGTCATATAGTAGAGATTGAAAAAAAAAAAATTTGTTCCGGAGATATTATCAAATTACACTATCAAATGCCACCGAAATTAGGACCACTGGAATTAGAATTTGATCCACCGAAATTGATTTAAGTATGCCCTTGAGAAATCATAAAGGCAGGATCATTTAATACTTTAAAGATATTATGTACATTTTGAAGAATAGGAGTCTAGATGAACGGACTCCTTTTAGCGGTAATTAGACAGGCCCATTGCACTTCTGAGCCACGTTTATAAGCTGTTTTCGAGGGTCCTCACAAATCGCATTGCACGCAGGCTTGACGACTTCCAGCCTCCCGAAGAAGCAGGATTCCGAAAAGGCTACAGCACCATAGACCATATACACACATTGCGGCAGATTATACAAAAGACCGAGGACTATAACTTGCCGTTATGTATAGCCTACGTGGACTATGAGAAGGCCTTTGATTCTATCGAGATCTGGGTGGTACTAGATTCTCTCCAGCGGTGGTGGATCGACTACCGGTATATCGAGATGTTGAAGTATTTGTACTCATCCGCCATCATGTCCGTCAGAGTACACGACACAGCAACGAACCCCATCCAACTGCAGAGAAGTGTCAGACAAGGATGTCATATCCCCAAAACTGTTCACCGCTGTGTTGGTAGACGTGTTCAAACTGATGGAGTGGAAACAACATGGCATTAACATCAATGGCGAATACATCACACACCCTGCTCTCGAACTTCTAGACGAATACAATTACCTGGGACAAGTGATCCAGATGGGTAAGTCCAACTTCGAGAAAGAAGTCACTTGTAGAATCCAACTCGGATGAGCTGCGTTCGGGAAACTCCGTCATATATTGTCGTCCAAAACACTACCTCAGTGCCTGAAGTTTAAGGTGTTCGAGCAGTTTGTGTTGCCGGTGATCACATACGAATCCGAGACGTGGTGCTTTACTATTGGCCTAATCCACAACCTCAGAGTAGCGCAGCGGGCTATGGAGAAGGCTATGCTTGGTATTTCTCTATATGATCGCATCAGAAATGAGGAGATCCGTAGACGAACAAGGGTAACCGACATAGCTCGAAGAATTAGCCGGCTGAAGTGGCAATGGGCGGGCCACATAATGCGAAGGACCGATAACCGTTGGGTAAGAAAGGTCCTCGAATGGCGCCCACGTCTCGGAAAAAGGAGCATAGGATGATAGGACGCCCCCCGACCAGGTGGACTGACGACTTGAAGAAGACAGCGGGCATCCGCTGGATTCAGAAGGCTCAGGACCGGTCAGAGTGGTGCAAGTTAAGGGAAGCCTATGTCCAACAGTGGACCTCCAAGAGCTGATGGATAGATGGAGACACGCTTGTATTTCTATGGCCTATACTTCCCTATACGCTTTGATTTGCCACCGGAGCCACCGAGATTGCGCCACCGGACTTAGAATCAGAGACAAAACTTGAATTTTAAAGAAAACTTTTAGTCACAGGTTAACTTTTATTTCACAATTGTAGCTTAAAACCGTTAATGGAACCCTCCATAAAATTTCTAGATAATCTGCTTTGTACTTTTACTAATATACATGACATCGGAATTGGATGATTTTGTATTCCTGCGCCACCGCAGTTAGTACTTACGTGTTTGGCAGGAAAATTACGCAGCCAGTCGGTCATCCTAACACGCAGTTATCAAGAGCACAACTGAACGGTGCGGGGAGAGCCAGTAAGGTGTCTTCCAAATCGTGAAGTAACAAGTAATGAAGTATACAAAATGCGCCACCGGTATTGCTTTTTTTTGTAGGACATTTTTAAAAGATGTTTTAAGAGCTGTTGTTTAATCTTAAATTACTCCATAAATATATATTAGTTGTGTTATTTAATGTATTTCTAAAAAACATTCCCTTTCAATGAAATTTATTTACCAAAAAAATTAAATTAATAAAATATGTAAATAAACGCAGTTTGGACAGTACACCGGAATTAGATTTTAGGTCTTAGATATTTTTTTATTAAGAATCTATGTATTAAATACCTCTGAATACTTCACTATCATGTAGATCACTACTTAAACTACCTATATAAAATTATGCATAATTGTAGTTTACTTCCACACATTAATTTTCAACCTCGCCGTCTCAAAAATGCACTTGGGAAATTCACCCATATGCAATTTCCTGGTCTGACACTACTTACCAATGTCCACGTAACCAAGTAAAACCATTGCCATCCGACCCCACGTTCCAGGGTGAAAGAGCGTCTGGTATCGTACGGGTACTTCCAACATTCGCCAGCTTCGCTCGCGTTCGCTGCGAGCCTCGTCAGCGGTGTTATATGTGTGTGCTTGGAAACGCCACTGGACGTAGCGAATACGCGGCTGTATAACCAGGGTAACGTCTGCCCGCGTTTCCAAACGCAATCAAGCTTTGGTGGTGGTCTAGCTATATTTTGAGTAATGAGCTACGCTTTCGGTGTGCACATATTGACAGACATATCGACAGTTTTGTTAATTTTAAGAACACTTTTTTCTACTCCTATTTTGTTATATTATAGGACGGTTATATTATATTATAGGATAGGCCTAGTTAAGTACTTATGTTATGATTATGTACTACTTAATTTGTAGAAATCATACAGATGCAAAATGATTGTGCATAGAAATGAACTTTTTCAATATTGCGAATTCATCTAGGAAAAGGTCATTAAGCTTTTTAAAACTTGGGCGATAAACCTAAAGTTATGACCTTCGAATAGAATCAGGAAGTGGAAAAAGAGACCCATCAAATCAATTGATTTTTTTTACATTGGATTTTAATGGACATCGTGCATTGGAAATACGTAACGCTAGAAGCTCTTGTAGAATTTAGTAGATCACTATGTTGAATGTTAAAATACAACTTATTTACTTATATTTTCAAATTTTATTTTTGCTATTTTTGTGGAATACATTTTTTACTGGATGTTTGCTACATACTTGCTACCTGAAAGGAAAAGAAAGGAATATTTCCCGAAGCTCTTGCTAGATACATAACATACTCACGTCAAACTTTATGCCCCGTCTAATCTACGCTATGCTGTGCTGGCAGCTTGCGTTTGTGCATTGGTATGAGTATCGCCAGAACGGACAAAGCGAGCGAGTGTCTAGTCGCGTCCTCTGTAACTCTTGAACTCTGCATGTAATCTCTCACGCGCGTAATAGCCTAATGGAGCGTGATTTAGAGGGGCTATAAAATTTGGCTTTAGTTTGGATAAACCTGATATTACACACATACAAATACATGTAATTCATTGGCTGGAGCCAGTTCTTTCTTTCTTTTTCTACTCTCTTTCTTGGCCGGCAACGCATCAGTAATGCCTTTGGTATTGCTGATGTTCATGGGCGGCCGCGACGAAACCATCAGGTGGATCATCAGCTAGTTTGCCGGCTATTTCCATAAAAAAATACATGTGAATATATATTATGTATATAAAAAGTTTTTTATAACTACTCCTTTGAACCGCCAGCACATTAATTTCCTGACAGCTGAAAATTATTTTGTGAGAGTCACTAAACTATCATTTGTTACATGTTTCACTGAGTTCAATCTGTTAATTGAATCAATTTGTTTCCAGGGCCGAACGATAGATTATACACCGGTGTTTTCGACTGCCTTAGCAAAATCTACAAAACAGAAGGTATCCATGGACTTTACAAGGGATTGAGCCCCTTGTACATGAGGATAGCCCCGCATACGACGTTATCACTCGTTATTTGGGACATGCTGAACATACTATTCGATAATAAAAAAAGATAACCAAGTTAATGTTTTCATTTATTATTCCCCTTCGATTCTAAATACTATACAACAATAACATCACAATTATCAAACGTCAACACCGAAATAAAGAGGAAGCTACTAACAGAAGAATGGTTTAAGAATACAATGCACGATTTAATGGTTAAGTTCTAAAGGATTCAGGGGCAATGTTTTTTCGAAGAGCTGAAGGAGGTGAAAACTGTAGTTCCCAATCAATATCTGAAGAGCTACAGCTGGAACTGATTTCTTCGTCAGAACAGATCATTACGTCAACCTCTTCATTGTCCTTAAATACCGTGTCTTCTTTCATTGCGATTGGAGCGATTGCTCTGTTGTAAGCGGGAAGGCAAATATTTTCACAATTTCCAGGCTTATAAGGGTCACTCCATGCATCGATGGCAGCTCTTATCAAGCGCTTCTGCTTTCTTTCCTTCTTTTCGATCTTAGCTTTGTTATTAGCTGATTCAATGGAATATATAAGTGGAGTGCATTGGACGCCATTGGAGTCAGGTGGTACATTCATCTCGATACGATATTCACCACCTTTACTAGAAACGATAAGGGCTGGTTTTTCTTCAACACGTTTTTTGGATTTTTTAGTTTGTTTCTGTTCAATCACAGACCGCCTCAATTTAGCTTTGTTAAGAGCTCGGAGCAGGCGCTTAGAGATCGCGCCAGGCTTCCAACCGTATTTCACCTAGAAAACATTCAGATTTATTAAAAAAACACAATTTACGTATTGCAGTAAAACCATGTGAATGCAACGCACAAGTCTGTACCAGTCATAGCACCCACTTGTTTGGGCAATATTGATTTAAAAATATAACAAAAATCGATTTAAAATAAAATAAAATAAAAACTTACAAAAACAGGTTCACTTAATCTCCATCAACAAATTATTCATGTAGTTATTTCGAAGTATGTACAAAACAAAATTTAATATGCTTTTATTACGATAAACCTAGGTACAACAAAATTATCGTACAGTATCATACTAGTAGGTTTAGCAGGCAAAATATCTATTTCACAATTTATTCTTTACATAAGCTTATTAAACCAGTAAATAAAATGTTTGAGTAAAAGTAGTTTCTTTGGCCCTGTATAAATTACATGGAAATGCCCGTAAAATTTTTGTTTGAAGGGATGTTTTCTCATGCTCTACGAGGAGGTAGCATACTCTCGTGGTTTTATTAGTAGGACAAATAGTAGGACCACGAGAAAATACCCCTTCAAATACCTAGGGGTATACTTATAAAACTTTCACCCCATATATAATAAAATATGAGGACTTTCTTCTTGGAAGAGGGCCCAATAGTAGAACTACGAGAAAACAACCCTATTAGATTCATCAAACATATTACCCGAATAATAAAAAACACAATCAATAAATATAAATATATTTGGTTTTCTTACAGTTACATATCGTTACATGATTTGACTTAGCACAGTACCAAATACAGACAGAAATAACATAACTTCCGCTTAAGATACACCACAATTCTTAGACCAAAACTACTAAGAAAATACAGGACACAGGACGTAGAAATTGTCACAATAAATTCAAACTTGTGTTGCTACATTTTTCCCGGCGAGAGCTATGAGTCTTTCCCGCTGTTGCCGCTTCATTACTTCAGAGTTAATAAACGAGTGGAAACAAGGCAGGTGGAATGAACTTACACTTATACCCTGATTGGCCAAATGAGTCAACCTTTCCTTCGGTCTCTTGTTCTTAGTGCCCCTTAATTTGAAATATGTTTTATTGCCGTGTGCATCCGTTGCAACGATTCCTTTTTCAGAAGGCACTGGATGGCGACACCTGTACCTATCTTCCAAGTAGCTTTTAGCATGACGTGGCGCTATCCGAGCTCTCTTTGACTTTTTCGATTCTGGAAGACGATACACGGTCGAGGGCTGAGGAATGCTCACATCTTCACCATGCGCTAACATATCTCGTAATTTAGCCAAAAGAAGTTTTTTATCTTGTCCATGACCGACTATACCCATCCTTGACAAATGCTTCGGAGACACGTCTCCAAAACAACTCCAACTCGCTTCAGAAGGCTTGATTGCTCCTTTTTGTTGTTCTTTCTGATCTCCAGGAGGAGGTCCTGGTTTTTTCTTGCCGTATACAACAGGTCGTTTCACCTGCGTCGTGCCTCTTGGTCTGGGGTAGAAACGCCATTTGCCTACGCAGTCCACATACCCATCGACTCCAACCACTAACCACTTTCCATTTGTTGCTTGGAATTTACCCGATTCGGCATCCACTTGCTCACCACTGGGTCCTATAAAGTTATTGGGAGCCCATCGTCCATCTGGCGCCACGTAGCCGTCTACATTTATTTCTAACCATTTATGATCAGGACTCCAAAATCCACCTAAATCACTGCATTGCTGCCGTCCGTCGGGACCTTTAAAGAATCTTGGTACAGGATTTCCAAATCGATCTACAAGTTTTACCCTGTAGTCTAAATATGTATACTGAGTCCCCATATCAGCCTTGAATATTTTCTTACATTTATAAGTTGGATCAAATGTAGCGACCGGAGGAGTAAACTCAACAATCCATTCATCTAAATCGGTATCTGAACCGATTGTAGATTTTTCTTCCGAGCAGGAACAAGAAACATCCACATTAACTTTATCTGACTGCGCTGTAAAGCAAGGGCATTCAGGATCTTCCGCCCCAGGAAGAATACCCAAGGCCTGTTGGTAAGTTTTAAGACATATTTCTTCACACATGTCCTGGAACGCACTCTGTATAAACTTACGCTGTTGCCTCTCAAGTCGCCTTTGCTCACGCTCTTTCTTCTTTTGCCTATCACGATTTTCTTCATCTGTTCTACCTATGGTGTATGTTACGACAGGTTTGTCTTCATATGGATGTTGATTCGGTGCTCTGGGTTTAGTATAAACTTTCATAGTTTCCATAGTAACTGAATATTCTCCGTCTCTTTTATGGACAATCAGTAATGGCCTCTTTAGTGGACGTTTCTTTTTACCGGCATCCTTTCGTCTCTTTTTAGTTATTACCTCACCTGGATTTTTGGCCATTCTGAGTAACCTAACAACGTGTTTATTAGTAGCACCGGGCTTCCACATCGGTCGAAACTAAAAAAAAACGTAAAAAAAAATATAAAAAAAGATCAATCAAAAATAAACATAATAAAATAACAATTATTTTGTAGTATTTAAGCGATTACCTTCATTCCGGGTATGTCCTCGGCAGTCCACAGCCAACCCATATTTTTGGGCACATTACTAAGGGTGCCGGTACAGGGCATAGCACATTCACTGTGTCCAATTTGAGGGGCTGTAGAATTCATAAAGAAAATTTAATTGAATAACAACAACACGTATTAATTAAGGTTAACGTTAAAACCATTCATTACAGTAAAAAAAAATCAATAAAATACGTACGTATACCTTTGTAGCCATAATTAAATTTGAATCTATCATCTTTCTTTTTCTTTATTCCCTTTTTAGTGTCTTTTTCGGATTCAACGCTTTTTGTAACCTGAGCCTGACGCTTTGTAGTCGCTGCAGCTTTTTGTCCTGAACTAACTTTCATACTTCTCACACTTTGATCATCGCCTTTCTTTTTACTCTCACTTCCAGAAGTGCTCCAGTTTTTTAACTTATTTTTGTCTATAAGTTTATGAAAAACAGGACAGGGGAATGGCGCTTGGTTATCCACAGTTGGAACCATTTCTTCTCCAACTATTTCATAGCCACCGCAAACAGTGCAATAAGTTGTCTTTTTTGTGAAACCAAATGTACATTCACAGGTGCAAAAACATGGGTCATCTCCGATCTGTATCTTTCCTTTGACTCCTCCTACTACCTCTTCTATTTTTTCCGTAAAATTACAACATTCTGAATTAACATTTGTTAAATCTAATAAAATACGATCATCAGGAGCAGATGGAGGTTCTCTTTGTTGTTTGCTCTCACACTCGATTTGTTTACATTTTGTTACTCTAATGAGATGGCTAGCTTCTTCAGGCAAATCCAGGGAACAAACACTTTGTGAACAAGACCCACTGTTTTCTTTTTTCATCGGACATTGACTATCACATAATTTGAAATGATATCGGCCTTTAGGCTGATCAATCTCTTCGTTTGATGCTTTCGGAGCATCTTTTCTTCCAGAAACATCATTTTCAACAGTAAAATAACTCACACAATAAATGCGATTCCCAAAATGTCCTTTTGGACATCCAAATATGTAAGTTAATGGGTTAGGTTCAGTTTTAACCTCGACTGAAGACATAGATCTAGATCTTAATAATATTGTTTCTGGAATATGGTTACTCAATTTAGTATCACTTTCTGCAATTCTCAGTAAACTGTTGTCATTATTTTTATGGTTTAATTTAACATTTTCAGATCCAGAATCGGTAACAGTATTTTTAATTGGTACAGTTTCAGGTAAACGTGAAACCCCAATAAGCTTATTATTTGTATTATAAACACTTTTATTGGTGTCTGTATTGCCATCTGTATTATTATCATTGAGTTCATTTCTATTGCTTAATGCAGCCACATGACTGCTTTGAACGTGTCTTAATTTGATACTTAAAGTTATTGAAGCCATACATTTAGATTTAGTTTCATTTATAATATTGTATTTACCATTCACAATTACCGGTGGTAAGTTCGGATTGGTGCTAAGTTTATGTAAATAATCTTTATACGGCTTACTCCAAGGTATACGCGCTCCACCTAATTTTTTTTGGGGGTTTTTCTTAGTCCATATAGATAGTTCTAATGGATGTAAACTCATGTGTGATATAAGCCATTCAATGTTGTTTGCGAGTAACAATGAGTGACCAGATTGCAGCAGTGTTTTTGAAGATGATTTATGATTACTTTCAGTATTTCGTATTTTTCGTTTAGGTTTAATCATTTTTCTTTCATGCTGCCAACTTTCCTCGTTACGTTCATTTAAATCAAGGGTAAAGACATCTTCAAACTGGCTTCTTATGATGAATTCTTTGCATCGCATAAATTTTTTGAAATCTTCTACAATAATTTCAAATAAAAACATTGAATCCGAAAGAGCCATATTCGTATCAAATATTTAAATCTTATTTACCACGGAAATTAACGACATTACCACTTTTTTAAAAATATAAAGAAAATACTTGTAATTTACAATTTGCCGAAAAAATTATGTTGATGTCAATCTATGTTGACACATTATTTTGTTTTATGGTTTTAACCATCTTGATAAAATAACTTGACATCTCATCAAAAAGTCTTCATTAAGGGGAAAATTTAACTCATTACAGCCACAGATTTATAAAACTTTTTTGTTTTTTAAACTGAGATTATGGGGATGTGCTCTTTGTAATGTTAACTATAAAAATAAATTTAAACACAATAAAAACAATATGATAGAAATCAATTATATTTCCCATCTTAAAAGCAAAAATACATTAAAAACAAGACAAAGCAAATTATCACTCGTACCTTGGTAAAGGAGAACCAGAACGTGAATACGTATTAGTATTTACCTGCATAGGCTGAGTATATCTATATAAGCTATCCCGAGGCACGGCCGGTGATATCTTTTTGATAGGATGAGTATTGGAAGCTCTATTTGTCTTTGTTTTCGGTTGAATCTCACCTATATCTTCGTATATGGATAATCCTCTCATTATTTCTCTGTACTTCGCTAATTTCTTCGCATCAACGCTATATTTTAATCGGTCACTATAATATGTCGGTTGTGAATTAATCGTCTCATAATTATGCGATACATTCATTACTACTGGGTTTTTACCTTTACCAGATGGATATGAAACCGTTTTTTTTACTTTTTGACCTTTATCAACTCCTCCTTTACCGGATTCAGATGTTCCTTTCTTATCTCCTTTAAAAGAGGAAGCAGGTCCTTTGGCAGCATCAACCTTATCCCTTTTTTGGGGTTCAGGTTTTGTTGTCTTTTTAGAAGTAATTGTGTCAGAAACAGTCGATTTTGTTTTTGGGCTTCTTGTTCTTCTATTTGGGTACCAAGCCCATTTACCTTCCTTATCAATATAACCATCTATACCAATTTTTAAATTTTTACCAGTGTTGTCAGTAAAGAACCCTTCCTCAGCCGAATAAAACATCCCATCTGGACCTATAAAATTCATTGGTACCCAACGATTATCGACTCCTATGTATCCATCCTTATTTATTTCCATCCAAACATGACCAGGGCCCCAAAATCCTCCTAAATCACTACATTCAGTTTTTCCATCTGGACCTTTGAAGAATCTAGGCACAGGGTTACCGTGTTTATCAAGTAATTTTACTTTATAATCCAAGTAATTATATTGACTTTCGTTTTCTGCTAAAACAGGTGGATGCTTAGCCTTCATATCAAAGCGAGCAGCAGGTGGTGTAAATTCTATAATCCAGTCATCCCCATCTGTATCACTACTTGATATACTGCCTTCATCAGAACAGGAACATGAATCTATCGGTGGGCTAATGTTAGTTGTCGCTGAAGTGTGACACGGACAGTCCGGATCATTTGGATTTGGCAATGGTAACAAGCCAATAGCTTGGTTGTATGCTTTCAAACATATCTCCTGGCATCTGTCCTTGAAGGTCGATTGCAATAGTCGACTCTTTCTTCGTGTTTCTCTTCGTTCTCTTCTTTCGCGTTGCTTTCTAATTTTTATTTTTTCTTCTTCTGTTTTCCCAATTGTGTATACCAATGGCGGTTTTTCATCGTAAGGATATTGGAAGATAAGTCTTTCTTTTGAATACTTCTTGAAGACTTCCATCTGTACAGTGTATTCACCATCCTGTTTCTTTACTACAAGTGTAGGTTTTAATTCTACCTTCTTTTTGCGTTGCATCATGGCACGTTTTTTCTTCGCTATTATATCTACACCTTCTCTCATGGCCCTGTACCTTCTCACCAATATTTTGTTGGCTGCACCAGGTTTCCATTTAGGTCGTGGCTAAAATTAAAACCGTTTTATTAGCAATGAGACAAGTCTGTACGCCTATACATCTAAATTAAAATGTTTAACCTTCATTCCTGGTATATCTTCAGCTGTCCAATTCCAACCCATATGTTTCGGTACTGGCGGGTAGGGGTAGATAGTTTCAGGTCGCTTTTCTTCTACTGCCGGTGCTGATACATAAAATATAAAAAATTATACAACATACAATTCCATAAACATAGCAAAGCCGTTAAATATACAAAACAATTCCTCAAAAAAATTAAGGTCCCTTATTTATTATTTCATACTTTTGAGTTATCTTTTCTGTAGTCCATTTAATATTTTATTATAAATTATTATGTATTTCGTAATTTTTAATTTTAACTAAAAACTGGAATAATTAACCATTTTAATCTTCATTTTCGCACTTTTTAGAATTTGACAAATGTTTGCAAACGTTTTTCCTTAAAAGATGCGTTTTAATATGTCCATACCTATTATAAAAACTACGGGACCAATTTTGATGCAATCGCAATTACGGTTCCCTTAGTTTAATGTAAAAAGAATACCCTTACGTTAGAACCTTACGTTACAACGGATCACAAGTTTCGTGTAAATCGGTGGACAAACAAAAATATACTCGTAGTTATGCAATTTTTATATTTGTTTGGAAGTCTAAATAGTACATACAGTATTATTATTTTTTATTATGATTTTTTTTACGTAAATCGGCAAAATAGCAGAACTTCCTTATGGGCAATGCTGCTATCGCGTAAAAACATGTGGCACATAACTTAAGGAGGAGAGTCTCAGGCAGGTAAAGAACCTTACGACAATGCACGAGTACTTTCGGGACTAAACTGGGTAGTACACAGACCAGCGACATCTGTAGGAAGGAACCAAGCATTTCCTGCGTTATTTTACTCAGCATGGTGCACAACAGTCAATGGATCTGATTACAGCGAAAACTTAATTTCATCACAGTAATGAACACAACTCACAACAACACTTCTATTCTTTTTATGAAAATAACCAGCAAACGAGCAGACAATTCACCTGATTTTAAGTGACCATCATCGTCCATGGATATTAGCAATCCGGACAAGACAGAGAGAAGAAAAGGAAAGAAAGAAACCACAGAAAGAAACTATTGTATGTACTTCAGAATTGGGATCTTTTCAGAATGTAAGACAGGTGTGTGTAAGCCCGCCATGTATCTCGTCATCAAAGCAAGTGACAAATAATTTCTCTGGCCAATTTTTATAATATAAGCTATGACAGTTTTCAAATTAATCTACCGTTAAAAAAAAGAAAAATACACACGTTCTTCTTCGACATTAGCTGTAAATTTTCCAACCTTCTTCTTTTCCTGTTTTGCTTTCACTTTTTCAGCGCTCTTGTCTTTTTTTCATTTAAGCTTTTCGCTGAGCGAGAAGCAGTCAATCTTGCAGTCCCAGTACCTTGCTTAGAGCCAGTGGTTCTCGAACTTTTCATACTTAGCGTATCTGGTGGTTTCTTGGTCGTAGTTTCAGATTCTTCAGGCCATGGGCTTTGAACTTTGATGTATTTTTTGTCATACAATTTATGGTAAACAGGACAAGGATGCGGCTTAGAATATTCCGGCAATTGCCTCACATCATCTCCCATGCATTCATAACCACCACAAACAGCGCAATAGGTAGTTTTTTTGGAAAACTTAAAAGTGCAGACGCAGTCGCAGAAACATGGATCATCTTCTTCAATTGTCTTTTTTTTCTTACTCATAACTCCGTCAACAATGAAATCTTTTACTTTTTCTGCTACATCACAGGTCTTGACACAGCAAGGATTATGAATTTCATCGAAAGACATAATTATATCACTGTCTGCAGGGCTAGGAGGAACGAGAGTCTTACTAGGACAAACCGGATCCTGACATTTGGAAACATCAGACTCCTGAGTTTCTTTTTTATCCGTTAAAGTAGAACACACGCTTTTTGAACAAGAGGTTTTTTGTGATGTTTTCGTACTAGGACACTCTGTAGAACAATATTTAAATTTGGAGGATTTATCTGTATCAGCTGGTGAATTAGTTCCAGAGTTTGGTATATCAGAGTCGCGCTCAACTGTAAAGTAGTAAACGTTGTATACTTCTTTCTTTTCTCCTTTTTTAACAAAAGGGCATCCGTTGCCGTCACATTTACTTTGTTCACTGTCACTATCGTTACATTCCTTAGAGCAAGAAGAATCGCAAGATTCCTTTTTTTTAAGCGCATCCTCCATTTTTTTCACGCAAGCACATTGAGTTGATAGACCTTCCAATGTTGAGCCCTGACTAAATATCCCTTCATGTCGCAAAAACTCTTGAATTTTCTCTGCTAATGTACATTCTTTACTCCCACACGGTCCAATGATATCATTAATATTAATTTCTTTATTGTCTTCTTCAACAAGATTTTCAATATAAGCTCGGAGGTCTCTAGCTATTCTACAGTCAGGTTTACCGCAGGGCCCTCTTATATTAGCTATATCAAACGTGGCTGCTCGCGAACCTTCAGGCTTCTTGCCAGCATTTATGCACATCGGACATGGATCAGATTGAGTCAAGTTTTTAAACCTTTGTGCCAATTTACCATCGGGCCATCGCGTCTCTTTACAATAGCATAATCTATCTATATCTGTTGCTTTAACTCTTGGTCTTATTGTTGGCTGTGGTGTTAACATTCTCATGTTGTCATTACATGAAACAATAATTTTCCTCACATAGTCAACAATAAAGTCGATATCTGGGCATGTTTCAGGAGACTTATATATTGATTCAGGAGGTTTATCAGCATTACCCATACAACAATAATCACCCTCATTAAAGAACGTAAGATTAGCGCCAGGTGCGTTCTTATAGTCAGCGAAAGCAATCTTATTAGGTTTCGGCTTGTCTTTTACAAAGTTATTCTCTATTTTATTAGAATTTTCTTCAAAATCTTCATCCGTGGTTTTCAAAGTACACATATAAGATGTTGTTTTTGAATTTATTCCAGTGTATAATACCTTTTTTACTGAAGGATCTTCGGAAAGAGTGCGGAAGGCTGTAGTTACTTTATCTGTCAAATAACTCAGTTTTACTTGAATGCCCAACTTCGCCATTATTTTAGCTTTACCTTCTTCAAATATGTTATATTCTTCTTTTAATGTTACAGGCGGCGGCTCTTGGCAATTACAAATCTTTTGTAAATATTGTAGGAAAATTGGATCCCAAGGGATTGAATTTGAGCCTATACAAGTAAGATTGTCTTCTTTGCTCCATAATGATAATTCTAGTGGGCATTTTTTCATACTTTGTATCAAAAATTCTGCGCTACTCGTAAATAACACTGACTGTCCCGATTGTATCACCGGCTCTGGCGGCGGCTCTTCTACTTTTCCTTTTTTACCTTTTTTAGGCGGCGGCTTCTTCTTTCCTTTCTTTCCAGCAGGTTCTGGCGGTAAAGGTGGAGGTTCAGGCATTACTATGTGCATCTGTTTAGGATCTTTCAACTCTAGTGAGAATATGTCAGCAAATTCACTTCTAATGATGAGTTGCCTGCTTTCAACCATGCTTTTGACGCTCTCTACAACTACTTCAAAAATGAACATCGCATTTGAAACAGCCATTTTTCCTTTTTTCACTTTTTATAATTACTAGGGTTGATTGTAATATACACTTAGCATAATTTTTATAATACTTTTTAAACAACCATAATAAAATTATAAGTTGACAACTTGTCATGTCATATTTATTATTTTTAATTGCCGCCCAGTCTTTTATAAAATTTGGCCTCAGTTTAAAAATTTAACCGTTCTTTTTTATTATTAATAATAATTGATAACAAAATTATAATATTATATTATAGTTACCACTGCTCATTTCAGGCTCAAAAGTAGTAGGTAGTCCGTAGTCTAAATAAGAGGCCGTAGGACCTTAGCCCAGGAGGACTCATAACATAATAGGAGTTAGGTAGGACTCAACTCGTAAGAGTACGACTACGATACGATACAAATGCACGCCCCTTTTGGAAGTTTGTGTCATAGGGTTTCTTATGCGCCTATCAAACTACTACCTTCCTTCTAAGAATCTACCGTGAAATAGTTTGGTAGCTGTGTTGGCTCAGATGCCACCAGATTCAGCATTTTTCAAGTCTTTACCTCATACACCTCCGGTAAATTCTCCGCCTTTTAGGGCCGATTTCTGTCAAAGCAAAGAGATTCAAATCGGAGCCGGAAACGTTTTGGATACAATTAATCAGATATCCACAACTCAGAAATAACACAGCTGTCTGCACATTAAGATACAAATTCATGAAATCAACTAAACTCAAATCCAGAGACATATTTGTTAATGGCAATTTCCGTGTAATCAATAAAATGGCAATCTCGGACTTTATTGACAAAGCGATGACAAGAAATTGACAAATCCACAGCTGATTGCTGTCAGCTAAGTGTCATTCCTATCAGCTGACTGTCAGGTGATCCGTGATCTCGACTGTCAGTCAGCAGTGTTGCAAAAGTTCCCGATTTATCGGGAGATCTACTGATTTTGGCTATCGTCTCCCGATATCCCGATTTAGCGACCGTTTCTCCCGATTTTTTGCATTTTCTACCAATAACATCATGTTGATGATGATGAACATAATATTTAAGTTAAAAATAGAAAATAATGTTCTAAATACAAAAAAAATTGAGTCACTCAGTGAAAATACAGAAGAATTTTGGGCAAGCGTAGGTAGGTATATAGCATAAAACGTGGTGATGGCTTACACAGTCATGTTCTAAAATATTTGTTCATACGTATTCAAAGTTTTGAGTTTGCCATATTAGGTCTTATTACACACAAAAAAAATAATTAAAACACAGAAAAAACCCGTCTGATAATAAAAATGAGAAAACAAGCCCAGTAGTTTAGCAGTCGAGACCCATTTTTTCACAGGGCTCTTTGGGAAGATGTGATTGGTTGAAGAATGGGTTCCAACTGCTTAACTACTGGGCTTGTTTTTTCATTTTTAATATTTTATACGTAGACACGTTTTTTGTGTTATTTAATATTTTTTTAAGGAACCTAAATATCATTTTCGAATACTTATACAACGATATCCCACTTGACATAATTCGTCAATATATTTTTTCTTTCATCTGACAATTTGGCGTAGATTAAAACGAATCGATTGACGTAAGAATCATCAAAATCGGTCTACACGTTTGGTCTCTACAATGCCACATAAGAACAAACATACATAGACTTCATTAAGTGTATATCGTGTATATACACATTACCCTCCCTTGGGTCGCGCCGTCAAGTAAAAAGATGATCAAACTTGTTACATTTTTAATATAAATAAATACATGTTGCAAAAATGGCTAGTAACATGGTGCGAAGATGTAAATGAATAATAAAGTTATTAATAAATTTTTTTTACAAATAAAAATTATTGTGATAATAACATAAAATAACTCTTGCTTTATTCAGATTAAGAATCTCCCGATTTCTCCCGATTTTTAGCTGGCAATGCTACCGATTTTTGATATTTCATTTTTGCAACACTGTCAGTCAGACTTCATGACGGACATTATAAAGTATTATTACATTACGAAACAAGTTACCTTGTTGAAATAAATTTTCCCTCATATCATAGTGGTTGCACCCGGCACAATATGCGGACGATATGCATGGAAAACTGGAGGACCGTTTATAGGATTGTGATCTGAAGTCGGACAGGTAGGAGCCATAAAATACTTTGTTTAAAATTTCGTGTGAACGTAACGAATTGTTTATCACCCAAGAAGTCGTGTTCCGATAATTGTTGTGTTCCGTGACTATTAACGTCATTTCGTCGTTTTTAGCGCTATTCTATTAATACATTTTGAAGAGAGTGATAGGAAAAATAGGCCTATTACGCCATAACCGATAATGAGTCAAGATTATGAATAGATTCGAACATGTAGGGTAAAAATCACTTCTAAAAATATATTTAATTCCAAATTTAATTGTATTAGTTTTATTTAAAATGTATGCTGTAACTTCATAAGAATTAAATACAGCTGTCTTTTATGAAACATTTAAAATACCGAAAACCTCTAAAGTGCAACAAGGTCTATATTATAAAGTAATTGTCCTAATTCTCTCCCATTTAGATACTTAGTTCCCAAAGTGGTCCATTGACGAGACAAAAAATCAAATAATTAACCAATCAATTCTCACATTTTTTCGCAAACTATTAATCTCTATATAATCTAAACTCAGACGCAACGCAAATTTCCATAGTTAGATTAAATCTTCACATTTTTGTTGAGTTTTGGGAATATGGTAGAAATGTAGCTGCAAAGGTTCCACAGGAACCATCTAAATTTTGAAAGTGGTTTATGAGAAATAAAGTCTGGGAACCTCTGATTTAGACTATGATAAAAGTTTCCTCATGATTGTAAGACTGTACTCTACTTAACTTACAAACCAAATCTCCTAAAATGATTCAGCAAATGGAATCTTTAAAAATATAACAAAAGGAAAGAGATCTATATTGCTCATTTCACTAGAATATTAGACAATGATTTGCTGCAGTAAACAATCTATAATAACAGCCATGTTACACATTAATGTTTGATTCATAGATAGTTTAACAGGTAGTTTTAATTTGAAGCAATAATTGAAAGCACACATTTTGGTTCATTGTTCAAAATACCAAATTGTTCAAATAACCATAACAAAGTCAGTGTTTCTTGTCAATGATATTTACTATAAACCTGCTTAGTGCTTCTGCTTTGGTGTTAGTTTTTAACCCCCGACGAAAACAGAGGGCTGTTATAAGTTTGATGTATCTGTGTATCTGTCTGTGGCAACGTAGGTCCCAAATGGATGAACCGATTTTGATCTAGTTTTTATTATTTGAAAGATGACCTAATCGAAAGTGTTTTAGCTATATTTTGCGGAAATAAAGCTGTTGGGGGGTTTTTAAATTTTAATTGTAACTTACATAATAAAATTTAATTATATTTTAAGACATTTTTTTATACAACCGATGGATGGATGACTGGATCTTAGCCAGAGAGAGTCTATCACTAAACCACCTGAAGTCTGACAGCTGTTAGATAACCTGAAAATTAATTCTTAAACAACATTAATTACTTAAATTTGCGCGTGTGTGTGTGTAATTGTTCCAATTGCTTAAAAAATTCTACGGACAATACAAAGAGACCAATGTACTTCAGCGCAATGGATTTCCTTGTGGGAGGTATTGCCGGTGTTGGGGCTGGTTTCTTCAGCAACCCATTTGATGTTGTGAAGACCCGCATGCAGCTACAGGGGGAGCTGCGGGCGCGCGGGCAGCATGCCGTCCACTACAAGAACATTCCTCACGCCATGTTCACTATTGTGAAGCACGACGGGATCACTGCCCTGCAGAAAGGCCTCGTCCCAGCTCTATGGTTCCAGTTGGTGGTTAACGGGGTAAGGTAGGTTTTGTTTTGCATGACAAATAATATATTATGATTTAATTCAAGCTTATTTTTTTGCTTCTGTGCCAGTAGTTTTTTATTGCTGTAATTGAGTGTAACTTAAAATTATTTATATGCATTAAAGTACCTGATTGTGCCTTTTTGTAGTATGGGTGGTAGCCTTAATTTAATAAAATATTATTTTAAATTTTTCAAGTCAGCATGTTCATTGGTGACCCCAAATGATTTTATTTATTAGTGACCATCAACTTTTAGTTAATAGTTTGCAACCTTTTGTTGATTTTGCATTAAATTAATATACATTTTAGTTAATGTAACATAAGAAATTCATTCTAATTATGTATCAAACAAAAACCACTGTTAAAAAACACTTATTGATTTCATTACTAAAAATTACCACTTTTTAGGTTAGGTATATACCAACAAGCTGACAACTACGGGTTACTGCGAGATGAGAAGAAGAATACGAAGTTCCTAAATAGTTTATTATTTGGATCGATAGCAGGGACGGCGGGCGCGTTCTTCGGGAGTCCATTACAGTTGGTGAAGACCCAACTGATGTCGTACTCCTCTAGAAAGATAGCTGTAGGAACCCAGCACGCTCATACCGGAATGACGCTTGCTATCACCAAGATATATAAGAGGAATGGACTGATCGGCCTATGGAGAGGTGCACATGGAATGATGTTACGGAACTCTATTGGTTCTGCGTCTCAAATCGCATCGTATGCTGTGTAAGTTTCAATCTTCTTAGACGATACATTCTTGTCAGAACGGTCGTGGTTACCAGGTTTATTGCACACTTCACTACGTGTCCCCATTCATCTCTGATAGCCTTCTTCGTGAATTGATTCAGGGTTCAGCACATCCTATTTTGGCAATCCATCTCTTTGGTGATCTGGGTCTTAGTACACACTGTAAAGTAGCTTCAAATACCTATAGTACTTACAAAAAAATATTCAAGAACTTGTTGCGTAATTACCCGAGCTGAGTTATGTTTGGTTTATGTGTCGTCATTAGCGTCATTTTATTTATATTTTAGAGGTATTTTTTACAGATTGAATGTTTATTTAACGTGTCGTCATTTGCGTATCTTTGTGTTGTAGAGATATCAATGTAATCAAAAAAATGTTTGTTTAACCTTGTAAAAGCTACGTTGCAAGATATGGTTAAGACACTTAATACCAAAGTGAGTTTCAGGCTATGTACGTCATTCTACTATTCTATTGCATCAAATTTTCTTTAAAAATTTAACTTTTTTTAGTTAAAAATTATTCAAAACCCTCGCGCTTCTATTCCAGATGCAAAGAATGGATGGACAACAACAATCTGTTCCAGCAGTCAAAGTACCTGTCAGCGTTTGTCGCCAGTAACATCGGCGCCATCGTCAAGACTGTCGCCCTTACGCCCATGGATGTCATTATGACACGCCTTTATAATCAAGGTGAGCCCTTAAAATGTACCTAATCTCGATAAGCATTAGGCCTACTAGTACCTATTCAGTTTTGTCCTCCTATTGGGCGTTGAAACTCCTACACGGGACTCGAAATTCGTGACATGATCCTTATGAAATTGTAAAAAAATATTTTTCTTTCTTATTAGTCTCCTACGAGTTTTCTCTTGTGTATGAATAATACACATGATAAAACAATGTAGAATCTGAATACTCCACAGAGCTATTAAAAGCTATTTATTTATTTGTTTTTTAATTATCTGTTTCAGCGGTCGATGCTAACGGCAACGGCGTGTTATATTCGGGGATAGTCGACTGCGCTCGTAAGATAACCAAAACGGAAGGCTTATTGGCCTTCTACAAGGGCATGGGTCCCTCGTACTTGAGACAAGCACCCCACACGGTTCTGCTTCTAGTGTTCTGGGATATGCTCAAAGATCTTCAGAAAAGTATGGAGGAGCTAAAAGCCTAGTGGCTGGAATCTTGACTGGACTCAGTGCCTAAATGGATGGAATGTGTTCTGACGGTAGGCTTAAGTTATTAGTGTGCTTTGAAACATTGAAATAGCTCGGTAAATTAGACAAATAAGAATGCATGTTGATCGTGCAACCATAGGTAACTTTATAAAACGCTAACACAGTTCGCAGTTGGTTATTACCTGTGTCGCGGGTGGCATGGACGACACATCATAAGTTATTATGACCCTGCACCCGAGTACAAATATTTATGTCACATAAATATCTGCCTCAGCTGGGAATTGAACCCGGGAGCTCTCGCAGGCAGGGTCACCACCAACTAGGCTACAGGGTCGTAAAAGTTGTCTTTTTTATCTGCATGAAATGTCGCTTATGACGAAACATAGAAGCTATGGAAACGACTCATATTAATAAAGGAGTTCCTTAATTTATGTATACTAAAAACTTGTATAGCTGTACATCTTTAATAAGATAGATGCGTATCTAATAACTAGTACATGTACAGTACAGTTTATAATTTATACCAATGTATGTATTAAAGGTAGATAAAAAACAAAATTGAACTAAATAAATGCAGTTCACCAAGTCATCCTCATTACAGTTTTTCTACAGTTACAAAATTGTAACTATAAATAGGTGTAAGTAAATTCTTATTTCATGTGCAATGTAAGTGTAAGCAATAGTTAAAGAACTTATGAACTTGTCTAGACATTTTCACAGCTTTTTCTCATGATAAGAACTAAAAATCATAAAATAATTACTTTAAGTAATAATACAAAATAATCAATTATAGTGTGAGCGATGCATACAATTTTTCGTGCTTAGTTTCAAGTTAACGCTTACACACTTCCGGAATAGAGTTAGAATTCCGGTACCGCATCTCCGTCCGCACTATAAATTTCATCGTCCGACTGTATAAGAGATCCTTTTTTGATCTTTGTAGTAACTAACAATATATACTTACTTAATAAATAATTAATTTAGTAGTCAATTTAAATCGACGTCAAACGTCGACAATATTGCTTAATATTAAAAAGTACAAATCTGTATTGTAGTAGGTAGGTACTCGATAAAGTCAGGTAGCAATAATTATTTCATGTACTAAATAAAAAAAGGTTTTGCACGGAAAATATTAGCTACAGTCACTAACCTACCATGCAAATCTACAAAATATACAATAATAATTATAGTAATCTGGGCACACAACGAACGATATGGGAGTAATGGTTGTGTTCTATACTACTACACTACAATTTAGTTTTAAAAGTTTAATAGTTTTATTAATTTACAATTTAGTTACATACTACTTTACAAGCTGATCGCGTCCCGTACCGTCACACTATGCCAAAGACCATAAATGTATTAGTACATATTTAAAACATTTATGTATTTGTGGCCTTCATTTGACCTGCATGGTTATAAAGTACAATAAATTTTTCATGATTTAATTTTCATATCTGACTAAATACTTGTTATATAGTACATGTATAGTACATATTAACATGTAATAAATAACATATAACTTATCGAATCTGATTGAATCTCTACATTGCAGTTTGATAACTTAATATTTATATTTAATTGTATTATATAGTATATTAAAATTAGTATTTGTATTTCTGTAAATTATCTGTATATATATAAATAACCTGAATGATATTACAAAGACATAAATATTGTTTTTAGGTAAATTACTAAATGATGTTTAGATCCAAATATTTATAATATGAGGGGAGTTCCAGTATGGGCTAGTATATTATTAGGATAGTATATTATTTTACCGCATGACTTTTCGAAATGGTGACGCCGTTATACTGAAGTATGTATATCAAAGTAGTATAATATGAAATTTTACAAGACATCTAAGATTAATTTGGGGGTTAAATCTTTTTTTATTCATTTCAATTTTATTTTCAAGCAACTAAGGCCCATAGAAAAGATACACACATAAAATAAAACATCCATAAGAATGTAATACAATATGAGAACTCATATTTAATTGTATGACCTTTTAATATACTCCCACCCAGTGTCTAATTGTATAGTTCAGTATTATCAAATATATTTAAGCCACAGTTTGACTGATTACCCCACTATATATAGTACTATATACTGTATATATAGTTAACTATAGTATGTTTATAACATGTATTGCCCCTAGTACTATCTTTGTACTGATATTTTAATGTAGGTATGTGTATAATTATCTATATTTATCTATGTTTACACCTGTTTAAGATAACAGTAACATTAGTTGTGAGAAATAGTTTTAGAAAGAGCTGAGTTTTATTACATTGATGTAACAAAGTATGTACTTATTAATCTGTATATATGTATTAATACGACAGCATCAGTATTCTTCGATTACATAAATAAAATTTAGAATTAAAACATTAACATAACGTGCACCTCACGTTCATGTTTAGAAAATCTCTAGCAAAATTATATTATTATAAATAATAAATATAGACGAATCTAAATCAATTGAAATATCTTTTATAATAGTATTAAGAATTCCATTGAAATACAACAGTGACGTTATTAGTTAGTTAAAATCGTCTCAGAATAATTGTTGCCAGAAAATGCGTTTCTTCCAAATATATTCGAATAATAAATTATTACGTTAAACAACAATAACGTAGCCGTACGATCTTCATTGATGTGACTATGGGATTAGTAGTTAAGTATTATTTTTTGCACTACACTACACTATTAAAGTGACCTCGTGAAAAATAAAACCGATAATTTTCTTCCTCAATTTAAGCTTTAGAAGCTTTGGCAAATTCAACTATACTTTAATTTGAAGCATGTATTATTTGGTTACTATTTAATTGTCTAATTAAATTAGCATTTACCAAAGATACTCCAAGGAGTCTAAATATTTGCAATAATTATATCTGTCTATCGGTGCTAATTCTGAAATTATTATAAGTAGGTACATAACCATGGAGTATAGAGGTAAAGGAGAAATGACTCTGTTATGCAAAATGTCCGTCAAACTGCATTAAATTGGTGGGGCCACGGTAGCAACAAGGTTTTGGACTACGTAAACAGATAAGGAACAATTAATACAGGACTGTCATTGTCTAACTTCAATCTGTCAATAACTGCTACATTCTTACCCTTACCCTTTGCCTACACTAGCGCCAATTTACTGATAGCTGGACATTTTTTCAACTTTCCCATACAGTTTTTTACCAGACAGTTTTTCTTTACCTCTAACCTCTTTATACATAAAATAGGATAATTTTATTACCTGTGCCAATACTGCAAGCTATGCATAATTAGGGGCTTAAGTATGAAATTACCTTTTCGTATTGAAAAATTCTACCTTTTTTGGTAATAAAATATTCTTACGATTTATTTACAGGTTTAATTTTAATTCAAAGTAAACGGCAAATTTTATATTTAAACCCCTATTTTTAATGTAATTTTAAGTGTTAAATACTTAATAGTAACTAGAAAAATATTTAAAATAGTATTTGCATTGAAAAGTAGCTTAAAAACAATATTATTTGTGATTTATCATTTAGTGCCGTACCAATTTGTCGTACAAATTGTTATTATTGTGAGAAAATAACTGTATGAAAATAAATCAATTGAATTTTAAATTTTGACTTTCATTTCACTAAATCTTTAGAGTTTCTTCATACTTATTTCGGTTGGTCTCATCTCACTTGTATTATCAAGTCAAATACAATAAAAGGAGACGAATTTTTTTGCAACACCCTGGACTACCCAGGGTATACCAGCGTAATCCGTTAAAAGCGCGTCAAGCGCGAACCGTCACGTTATTGTTCACATAATTTTGCATTCCACTTAATGATCATAAAAACTTTATAATTATGGCATGGCACCCATCAGCTGAATACGAATACCAAGGAAGTCCTTTAACGAATCTTTCTCAACTCAGATAAATTAAATTTCAAAACTATTAACAGAGTGGCGAAGAAGCCGTCAAAGATGGCCGCTAAAAGCCAAGATGGCGTCGTGCGTGACGTCACAGACATGGCGATGGGCGGGGCGTCGGCGATGTTTGCGACGTTGTTCACCAACCCCATAGAAGTGGTGAAAACGCGTCTGCAACTGCAAGGCGAGCTAGCAGCGAAGGGGAAACATTCCGTGTTTTATAAGAACGTCCCGCATGGACTGTACGTTATCGCGAGGACTGAGGGATTGGTTGCCTTGCAGAGCGGATTACCCGCCATGCTCGGCTTCCAATTCTTTTTAAATACTTTTAGGTAAGGATACATTTTGAATGTAAAAGTCAAAACTAGGTTATTTATGACCTTTCCAAAAGTTATGTGTCCAGTCGGTAGAGAATCTAGAACTCGTAGCGACTCTTGCGACGGAACAGAAAAGATGTGCTGAGGAGTTTCCTTACGGCGTTTCTTCTCCTCACTGACAAAGCACCTTTACGAAACACTAGTAGATTAATGTATCAGTGATACCTACATGAACAAAATTATTTTGAATTTGAGCCTAGAATACAACGGTTTGAATTACGCCCGTTTCTGAATTCCGACGGATGTTAATTAATATGAGAACCCTCATATTAACGCTCTTGATGCATTATTTGCTTATCATTTGCGCTGTTTTAGTTCCATTCATTCCATTAAGAACAGGGAGGATCTAAGTATCAGTATAGGATATAGTTACATTTGCACTTTTTTTTGCATCAAGGTTAAACAATGCCCTGAATAAAAAAACAGCTTACTTGCAGACTAGGCGTATACCGCATGTCCGAGCGTCGCGGCTTCATCACGAACGCCGACGGACACACGTCCGTGGTGTACGGCGCGGGGGCGGCGGGGCTCGGGGGGGCGCTCGGGTCCATCGCGGGGACGCCCTTCTTCCTGGTGAAGACGCGGCTACAGGCGCAGGCGTCGCGGGCGATCGCGGTCGGACACCAGCACGAGCACAGTGGGACGTTCGCCGCGATGGCTGATATATACCGCAAGGAAGGAGTTAGAGGTACATATGAGTTAAAGACACATAATAGGTACATATAAGTGTACATTATGTGAGTGTCAACAAACAGACACATGAGCCATCTGATGTTAAGTGGTCATCGTGTGTGTTAAGTGGTAACTCCCTAAGGTAACCTACCTAGAAGATTATACAATACTTTGCCATTCATAAAAGAAAGTAACTATTCAATCGCCGGCATGCACATCACACATATCGCACGCGCATTCCTTTAACGATCACTCCATACCTTTTCCATGTAATATTTAACAACTAATGAACAAACAAACGGACCACACATACCTACACATTGTAAGAGGCATGAGTGGAAATACTTAAGGGGCTGAATTAGACCATCAAACTATACACCTTTGTCTATGGATGGAACCAACATCGAAATCGCGAAAAACAAATTAACTGCATACTAAACCCCATAGAATGCCCATATATTTCTTAATTTTATTTCAACGTTGGTTCCCTAGAGTTATTCACTTTGGTAGTCAGATCCACCCTCTTTAATTACTACCTATGTCTGGTCCACCAAGTATTAAAAAAAACAATGCAACCAGGTCTATTCCGCGGCGTGGGCCCCCAGATCCCCCGGGGGTCAGTGGGCAGTAGCTCCCAGATGGTGAGCTTCGCGTTCGCCAAGGAGTGGCTGCGGGACCGCGGCGTGTCCTCCCCGCTGCTGCTGTCCTTCCTGGCCGCCAACCTGGGCGGCGTGGCCATGACGCTCTGCCTCAACCCCTTCGACGTCATCGCTACTCGCCTCTCTAACCAACGTGAGTATGAGTATCGAAGTGAGAGTTGTATGTTTAAATACTTCAAATAAATGAAGTGTGTGTACAGCACAATAAATTGGCAGTAAAACTTGATCTCTTGTATTAAATTAAAGCAATTTTGTTTTACTTTTTTAACTTTATTTTGGATTTTATTTTGTTGACTTGTCATTTGACTTTGATTTTAACTTAAGAGTACATTTGTATTGTTATTGCAGTATATTCATGAAGCTGAGACGATGCATTGTTTCACAAAAAAGTTGCATTGATTTACTTACCCCGTCTCCACAGTCGATACAGAACCTTAACTTCAAAAAAGTTCAATCCCTTTCAAATTCATCTCTATATATTTCTACTTCTATCTCCTCAGCGGTGGACTCCCAAAACCGAGGCAAGCTATACTCAGGCATGGTGGACTGCTTTGTCAAGATGCTCCGGGCGGAGGGCGCGCGGGCCTTTTACAAGGGCGTGGGAGCCAACTACCTGAGACTAGGCCCTCACACCGTGCTACTGCTGGTCTGCTGGGATCAGCTCAAGATTCTAGAAGACTACTTCAGAAGCTGACAGGGAGATGGAATAAAACAGATTGAGGTAGAACTTCTTTATGTATATGACGACACTGTATCTTTATTGGTAGCGACCTTGCCTGCGAAGCGGGTCCTGGGTTCGATTCCTGGCCGGGGCAGATATTTATGTGATAAATAAATATTTGTACTCGGAACATGGCTGTTATTATGATGTGTTATATGTGTCGGCCATGCCACCCGTGACACAGGTATTAAACCTACTGCGGGGGTATGTGTAATCGTTTATAGTTAAGGTATAGTTGTGATTATAGCGTATAAAGTAATATAGGTAGGTACTTGATTTGTTAAAATTATCCCCCCCCCCTGGTATGTGTGACCTGCCCAGACGAGGTACCTACTTGTGATAGCGGATCAAGATCTCGAAGTCTAAAAATGTACATATTCGTGTTAGTCTATCTCTGTACGCGTTAAAAGTGTATCGTACTGATATGGACTGTAGTGGCTCCTGCCAGATTTCCAATCTGTTACCATAAATATGTAATAAAATTTTGATATAATTATTTTATTATTGTTATATTATTATGCAATGTGTTCATTTATTTTAAGTAACATTAATTTGCGATTGTTATTTACTGTTATTTTAATAATTAAAAGATTTTATTTTATAAAACGCTTTATTTCTTTAAAAATGCAGTTTACATAGTTTTCGGAATACTCATTAGTATTCGGAATATTAAGCCTTTTTCACACACGAGACACGAAAAGAACTACCTCGCAATTTTAGTCCAAGTTAAACTTCCAAAAAAAAAGTGATAATACAAAACATTATAACATGTTTATTTATTAAGACTTTGAACAAATAAAAGCGAGGTAACTCTGTTCAGGTTCGAGAGAGTAACTCTTTGACTAAAAATATTTAATTTAATACCTGATAACCTAAAACCTCACTTACTCAACAACCTATATAAAATTATGCTTTTATCTGTGTGATACAGAAACCGGTACGCGCTACAACTACATACAATATGCATTTAAAACTCCACAAATTAAAATTATCCCTTAAACCGCCAACAATAATAATAATAATGAGGAAATAAATCACTTGGACGAATTCTTGGACCGACTACATTATTGTGATGTATGGTGGAGCATTAAAATGTATAATAAACAAAAATAAATTAAATAACACTGAATAAATAATATTAGCGAATATCGTATAAACAAAAAAATATACAAAAATGTAAATAAAACTTAAAAACTCATGACGTATGACGTAAATGAGCAAAAATAAAGGACTTTGGTCACGTTGCTTTTGCAGTTCGAAGCTTCATTTATGCGGTAAATCAAAATTCCTGTTTCCCTATTCACTCCTACATTCGGTTTGATCCATATTACATACCGTCCTATCCACACCACTGTTACATATACTATCTGTCATAATATCTATCAAAATTATTAGTCTGTGTTCTATGATGTAAACCCTGTAGTCTATATGATTGTCTCTGATCTCACTCTCTTCCCTCCATGTCGGCCAGCCATTAACTATGTATGTAGAAGTCCTCCAGTCTAAATAAAAGGTATTTATTATCATCCTGGCGTTTACCTTCACACCAAGTCACCAACCAACATCACATGGTGTCAGAAGTAAACAATAATGTCGAAACAAAACAAAGACGAAGTCAGAAAACCGTCTGAAGAAGGATATGTCAACACCCGACCGCGTGGCCTCGCAAGTACAAGCTGTACAAGTAAGTCAACAAGCTCAAGCATTACGTTACCGGCAGGAATGACTATTCCATTTCTTGACATAAATGCGAATAACATGCCACTTGAATGGAAAAAATGGCTTACGAGGCTGAAACTATTCATCAGGGCGAACGACTTGGACAACGCAGACGACAGTAGAAAAGTCTCGATCCTGCTGCATTTCATCGGCGCAGAGGCATTAGAAATTTTTTACTCATTCGGAATCGATATCGATATAATAACATTTGACAATCTTTGTGACCGATTCACACAATATTTCACTCCAAAAGTCAATGTCACAATCGAAAGACATAAGTTGTTTAGTCGCAAACAATTACAAAATGAAACAATAGATACGTATGTGACGGACCTCAAAAATTTAAGTTATACATGCGAATTTGGCAACCTTCGAGATGACCTACTTAAGGACATATTCAGTTGGAACTGCAACAACCCATACTACAAAGAAAGAATACTAATTGAGAAGCCACAGACACTGGACGAAGCAGTAAATATTGCAAAACGCTGTGAGGCAACCAAACAACAAACGAAGGCGCTCGAAGATTCATCATTGCATTTTGTTGGTCGAGTCTCCAGATCTCCATCTCGCAGGCAACAGTCCAGACATAGAAGTGTATCCCGCAAGCCATCGCAGTCCAGGTATCATCAAGGTTCTTCCAACTCTAGGGCAAGGAATAACAAATTAGCATCTTGCAGTCGATGTGGCCAAGTACATAGGTATAAGTGTCCCGCTTTAGGAGCTAAATGTAAGAAATGTAATAAATATAATCATTATGCACATTTATGTCGCACCCGTCAGGTTAAATTTGTACAAAGTGAAAAGTGTATAACAGATAAAAGTAATGACCCATCATTGTATGTCAGTTCAATTTATAGTATAAGTCAACAAAATAATTCAGATTCTTCAAAGCCATGGAATATTGATTTATTAATCAACCAAATTAGGGTGAATTTTCTTTTAGACACAGGTGCAGACACAAACATTCTATCCATCCACACATACAATATGTTAAATTTACCACACTCCAATATTCAGAAAAGCAACAACACATTATCAACATATAGCGGAGAGGTTATACCATTAATAGGTCAATGTGAGTTACCCGTCATACATAAAAATAAGTCACACATCATAAGTTTTCATATTGTCGACATTAAGAGCCAGAATATTATAGGCAGAGATACATGCAAATCTTTAAATTTAGTCAAAAAAGTCAGCAGCGTAACATTTCAAAATTTAACTTGTCAAGACATAATAAATGCAAATTTAGATTTATTTGAAGGTCTGGGATGTCTCACAGATTTCCAATGTGATTTGATGCTAAAGCCTAACGCAACCCCATCCATTGAGGTATGCAGAAGAGTACCATTCCGTCTTCAGCAACCGTTGAAACAGGAGCTGGATGCCATGGAGAAGAGTGGAGTCATACAACGGGTTGAAGAGCCTACAGAATGGGTAAGTGCACTAGTCTTAACGTCAAAAAAGAACGGTAAATTACGTCTATGTATTGATCCTAGAAAACTCAACCAGGCAATCTTAAGGTCTCACTTTCAATTTCCAACATTAGATGAAATTAAATCTAACCTCGCAGGAGCTCAGTACTTTTCAACCCTAGATGCAAATAAAGGTTATTGGATGATCAAACTATCAGAAGCTTCTTCAAAGCTGTGCACATTTATTACTCCTTACGGTAGATACAGATTTACCAGGCTACCTTTTGGCATTAATGCTGCTCCAGAAATATTTCATAGCGAAATGATAAAAAGATTTGGTGACATTGAAGGTATTCAAATTATGATGGATGATTTCATTGTATATGGCAGGACTGTAGAAGAGCATAATGAACGTTTACAGAAGGTCTTAGAGAGGGCACGTCAAATTAATCTCAGATTTAACAAAGATAAATCAGTATTTTGTCAAAAAGAGGTCAAATATCTGGGTCACATATTTAGCAAAGAAGGTGTAAAAGTAGACAAGTCTAAAGTAGAAGCTATTTGTAATATGCCAAGTCCTAAAAATATTACAGAATTACAAAGGTTTCTTGGTATGGTCAACTATCTTAGCTCATTTATTAAAAATTTGTCACAAGAAATAAGTCATTTAAGAGCACTTCTATCAAAGGATAGCGCTTGGTACTGGTCTGATCATCATGAAGCTCAATTTGTCAACATTAAAAAGATTATTAGCTCAACACCAGTTTTAACATACTATGATCCAACAATAGAGATCACCTTGTCTGTAGATTCATCAAAAGATGCAATGGGAGCAGTTTTGTCTCATGATAAGCAACCTATAGCATATTCGTCAGCTTCTTTAACAAAATGTCAGCAGTCTTATTCACAAATTGAAAAAGAGTTATTGTCAGTACTCTTTGGATGCACTAAATTCCATCAGTACATATATGGTCATAAGGTTACAGTGGAAACAGACCACAAACCCCTCATAACTCTGTTTAAAAAAGCTTTATATGATATTCCCCCAAGATTGCAAAGAATCATGTTAAGGCTACAGCCATATGAATTAAATGTTGTCTATAAGCCAGGCCGTTACCTATATATTGCAGACACTTTATCTAGGGCTGCATTAAGTGAAACTTGCCTATCAGAAGTCGATCAAGACATAGATTTACATGTTAATATAATTATGTCTAATTTGTCAGTCAGTCAAGAGAAATTAAAAGAGATTCAAGAGTCTACGGTCAAAGATGAAACATTAAGTCAAATTATACAATACTGTCAGAACGGTTGGCCTGAGAACAAACGTTCAGTAAGTCAGTCTGTCAAATGTTATTATAGTCTAAAAGATCAAATATATGTCATTGATAATGTTGTCTTCAAGTCTAACTGTATTATAATACCAGAGTCAATGAGAGAATACATATTAAAATTAATTCATTCTGGTCACCAAGGTATCAATAGTTCTATCCGGCTAGCAAAAACTACTGTTTACTGGCCTGAGATGCAAATTGATATAGAAAAGTACATAAAACAATGTAATATATGTCTAACTTATCGCAGAAATAATAGTAAAGAACCAATTATTCAGCATGAGTATGAAAACATACCATGGTATAAAATTGGTATTGATTTGTTTGAATTTGAACGAACAAAATATTTAATAGTGGTTGATTATTATTCAAAGTATGTAGAACTTGCCATGTTAAAGTCAGGTTATACAGCTAATCAAGTCATAACACAATTAAAATCTATCCTAGCACGTCATGGAATTTGTCGTATTTTAATTTCAGACAATGGTCCACCATTTACAAGCAAAGAATTTGATGCATTTACTAAAGAATGGGACATAGAACACATAACCTCAAGTCCATATTTAAGTAGATCGAATGGTCTAGTTGAAAGATCAATTGGAACTATAAAAAATATGTTAATTAAGTGTAAAGCTGATAAGTCTGATATGTATTTAGCATTATTGTCATATAGAAATACGCCGAAGCAAAGTCAGTATTCCCCTGCTGAACTAAGTATGTCTAGAAAGTTGCGTACTGTTGTTCCTATGGTAAAAGAAACCTTAAAGCCTAGACTTTGTGATATGAACAAATTAAAGGAAATAAATGAAAGACAAAAGTCTTATTCAAAATTTTATTATAATAAACATACAAAAATACTTACATCATTACATGTTGGTCAAAAAGTTTTGTTCAAACACAAACCTGAAGATAAGATTTGGATTCCAGGAACTATTTCCCAGGTTGGTCCTGAACCCAGGAGCTACATAATTGATAGCAAACATGGACAATTTAGGCGAAACCGTCAATTTATCTTGCAACAACCATAGTTCAGTACCTACACAATACATCAGACTCACTTAATAACACACTCCACAGTCAGCACCTGAAAACATAAAAAACAATTAACACATAATAATTACAATAATAAATCAATACTCACATGAAATGTTAATGTTCAATTGACGTTAATGTTCAAATGTTCAACGTAATACTTTATGCAATAACTGCATAGTCGTCATTAATAATTAATAGTGTGTTAATAGTATATTTCAGGCAATATAAGTATGGCTATAATATTTGTTTCAGTTTGTTTATATTTTGTAAGTAAACTTGGAAACTGCACATAAAATGTTAATGTCCAATTGTTGAAATGCCATTTTGCTATATTAATATGACTCTCTTTGCAACTTAATACTTTTTGCAATAACTGTGTAGTCGTCATTAATAATGAATAGTGTGTCAGTAATATTTTTCAGGCAATATAAGTATGACTACTATTGTTTCAGTTTGTTTATATTTTGTAAGCGAACTTGGAAACTGAAAAGAACTTGATTGTAACATGAATGTCAGTATTGTCATTTGTCAGTTTATGATGTTTTACCACAGAGTAATGTAAAATGTCAGTAACGTTCAGAAATGTTGAGAAACATATATTAATAAACTTGTTTGTTTTTGTAATTAGCAGCAATAATGTGTGATAAGCAATACTTAACTCAGTAATTAAAATATAACTAAATTTAAGTAAATATAAGTTGTATTAAATTAAATAGGTACTTACCTCTGTTTAAAATTGTAATTATATCTTTACAGGCTGAAAAGGGGAGAAAGTGTATATGTATGTATAATGTAAATTCGTACATGTATAAAAATTAAAATTTTCTTTTTTCAAAAAAAAAAAAAAAAAGGAGATGTTACATATACTATCTGTCATAATATCTATCAAAATTATTAGTCTGTGTTCTATGATGTAAACCCTGTAGTCTATATGATTGTCTCTGATCTCACTCTCTTCCCTCCATGTCGGCCAGCCATTAACTATGTATGTAGAAGTCCTCCAGTCTAAATAAAAGGTATTTATTATCATCCTGGCGTTTACCTTCACACCAAGTCACCAACCAACATCACAACCACCTATGTATAACAAAACCTCGAGACACTTACAAATTCACACACGTAAACTGTGTAGCGTCTACAAGCGTATATTCACACGTGCGACTGCGATAAAACAAAATGACAACCAGTGATCACGAATGAATATTATCGCTGCGACATTTTTGACGCACATACCTTCATGGTAAGCATTTTCATACGACTTTGCACCGGCCAACTTTGTTGTGTACCATATTGTCGTGTCGCTGTCGCCCGTGTGAATAGACCCTTAATCATTAACTTAATAAGAGCATTTATTATACTCCAGAGTACCAACTTTATAGTAAGTACACATGGGTACCCGAGCTGTAGAAATACTAACGATACCCGGTCTATCTACGTTAATCTTACCTTCAGCCTTCGTATTCATTCGATTTGGCAGTGACATCATTTAAACCTGTTATTTTATTTATTACTATTTAACGTTATAAGCTAACAAAACAGCCAATTTGGATTTGAGTTTTATAATAATGTTTTAAGAGGGCTTGGTCAAGTCTATGTAATTAACTGTATCGACAAGCTATAATAGTATATTTCCACACTCCAAGGATATTTGCCTCTTTCTAAGGGTACATTGACCTGGCCCATTTTAAAACATTCCCTTTATATTTGTTTCACTGGATATTATTGATCATTACACACATAAATAAATTGTTCAAATATTAGGCACAATATCTAATTCTATAGTAGGTATACAATTCACTATCTTAGGACAATTATAATATGCTAATAGGCATATAATAATATACATAAAACAATCAACCTATGTTATTCCAAAGTGAATAATGGCCAATGAATTAAATCAATTGGATCGATTTAATTGGTTGGCTTCAACCCATTAATGGCCTACTCCTGAGCATGGGTCTCTCCCCTTGAGGAGGCCTAGAGCATACTCCACCACGCTGCTCCAGTGCAGATTGGTGCAGATGTTAGTGGTCAACCCGAGTGTCGGAAGTTTTCAAACCGCCCGACGGCCTCCGACATGGCTTAATGACTGTTATTCTTATGATAACAACCGGGATCGGCGGCTGTACGTGCCCTCCGAAGCACGGAAACGCTCAAGAATTTTTTGCCACTAACGGTCACATTTAATTGGTTAATACAAAATAATGTACGTAATGTTCGTACGTTATACATACGAATTGTAACAACATAAATCATAATGAATTTGAGTCAGTCTGTATGAAGTATTCTTCTAATGGATGGACACTTTATTTTATGTACCTAATATAGTATTTGCACTTTGCGTTTTATTAAATGCACACAATTCCAATTCGCTTCAATGACTCGAGTGCCAAGACAAGTAAGGTCGATAATAATAAAATACTGTTTTCCTTTAATTTGTCATTGGGCTTTCTTGTATAATAATTATAATTCATGCTAAGATTAATCGCTGACTTCATCGACACACCATTAATTTCTAATAATTACGTAAGTACATAATTATGACTAAAGGGCACATTACGTACACAATTAAGGTCGTAGCTGACTTATACGACACCGCTCCCATCCAACCGAAGTATGAGAATTCAAATATAAACTTAAAATCGTGCTCTGTAGGTGCACTTTACAGTAACAACAAAAATTAGCAGCCCGCGCGCGGGAAGCAAGCTAACCGCAACCTTGCCACTCAATAGTTGTACCTACAGATCACGATTTAAAGTTTATATTTGAATTCTCATACTTCGGTTGGATGGGAGCGGTGTCGTATAAGTCAGCTACGACCTTTACACGTATATTTATTGTGCGCCGTAATTTTTACTTACTGTAAGAATAACGTAAGCGGTATCCTTTGAGATAAGATTAAGATATTTTTAAGCACCTCTTTATTAATTATTATTTAAATTCAGTAATCATTTGTTATCCTTTTTAATTAAAAGGCTTAAGCTTAATGAAGGCAATATGGTGTCTTTCGAAACATACCAAAGGATTTTCTTTTTGTACTAATCCTTCACTGAAAATTTTATTCAAACAACCTATCTACATGTCAATTTACATATCAGTAATATATGCAAGTTATTATACTTGTAGATGGTATAACAACACCTATTTACTAGTAATTATTTTCAATTCATTTACAATTAATAGATTAATTCCCTCCAATATGTTGTTGTATAGGTTTATTTTTAAAATGCCTTTTATGACACTTACAAATAAAGTCGAAAATGTATTCGAGACATTATCACAACCTTTAACGCCATTATTTGGCTCAGGACTTAGATTAATCATTTTAAAATGAGATTTAAGGCAACAGTACTCCACGACTGACAAGTGTGAACTAGCAAACTTGGAGAATAAAGAATAATAGAAAAGCCACTTTGTCACAGATCAATCTTAATTTCTAATGAGGGACAAGGTTACGAACCTTAAACTCTACGAACCCAAATACATCTCCAAACAATGATAAACTAATATTCTATTGGTGTTCTTATCTTGTTCAAAACATAGCTAAATTTACTTATGTTCTCAATCAATTTTAGTAAAAACATCAATTGATCATACCAGTAAGGCATCATTTAAATGTACCCGCATTTGAACAAACTTTTAGTGTACAATTTTATTTTATTTTAGAGCACCATAAAAAGGTGAGATCTCGATATTTGAATCTGCTTTATAACTACAGGATTTAGCTTATAATAATAGTAATATAATTACAATAACGCGATGCTTTGATACCACTACTTTTAGGTGTTCCAACAATATTATTTTCAACAAACACACATAGTACGAACCCACCCAATTAAATAATAAATTAGAACAGTGTAATAATACCAGACATAGTAAGTAAGACCAAGAACAATATGGCTAAATAAGGACAAAAAATTCAGTCTGTAATGTTCGGTTTACACGTATTAAGTAGTTAAGTAGATAACTAAATTTTAAGTAAATTAGTAAACGGACAATTTATTAGTTAAAATTTAGTACGCAAGTAAACAAGTAATTTAGATATCTTCTATTTTTCTGTTAATTAAGCTGGCGGGATTTATCACTTAATACGTTTGGAAAGGCACTTTTAAGTTAAAATTTAGTAAAAAGCGTAAGTAATTAAGTAGCTTGTGAAGATTTGTATGAACTAAAGACTTTTACTAAATTATTACGTTTGGACGCGCACTAGAAATTATTCACTTAAAATGTAGTTCCATAACTTTACTTAATACATATAAGCCGGACTTAACACTGTCTAACCCGAGAAGTACAGAGGACACAGTATAAAAGCAGTGTGTGTCGCGATCTGCCGTCAGACGGCGCTGCGGTCGCGCGCGAGCGGCTTGGAGCGCAGGCCGCGGCTGCACAGCGCCGCCACCTGACCTGGCGTCTTGCCCAGCGTCTCCGGGAAGTAGAACCTACAAACCATTTTATAGCCTGTAGCCGTAATATTAAACTATAGATACGTTATGCCCTTACAAATCAACCAAAACATCTGTTCCGACCGAGCTACAACACACACACGTTTATCTTTTGTTTTACTACACCAATCACCCACTACTACATTGGTAAATTATGTAAAAGGGATAGCACTACTAAAACCATAATAGTGAAAAAGACAGCTAGACGGCCTCACTCAGAGGCAGCTATCAACTGTCTCAATTAAAATCGCTTCACTTGTCTAAATTCGACTGACATAATTTCAGCGCCATCTTGGCATATCTTGTATATTATTATAATATCATTGCCTGTAGCCTAGTTGGTAGCGACCCTACCTGCGAAGCGTTCCGGGTTCGATTCGCGGCCGAGCTGTTTATGTGACCGATAATATTTGTGATCGGGTCATGGGTGCCATCATAATGTGTTGTGTTGTCCATACCACCCGCGACACGGGGATTATATTATCTCTTATATATCTATTATATTATCTCGTAATATGATTATATCGTTGTTACCTTTAATGAACTTGATGAACTATTATTATGTCCACAAAATCGTTTTTGAGATATAAAAGTTATTTCAATGTTACCAACATTACGCTCAACTGCAAATTTAGTTGCAGAGCACTATACCAATACTACGAATACTAATACCGTCACTACTGACACCATTCCTACTGCTACTCACTTCTGGAAGACGAACAGGGCAGCGGTGACGAGCGAGAACACGAGGAAGGAGTAGGGCCCGATGGTGTCCCGCATGGTGGGGAACGCCATCCCCACCAGGAAGTTGCCGCCCCAGTTGGCCAGCGAGCCCCACGCCATGCCCGCCGCGCGGGGGGCTACTTCGAATAGCTCTGGGGACAAGAACGAATCCAACATCAATGAAATTATAGACTATTATAGAATACTACTATAGAAATTAAAAGTGCTATCACCACACATAGAGCTTCCATCTTTTATTAATCATAATCATTTATTGCTAGAACATAGTACATGCATAAAGGTGGTTTACAAAAATACATTTTAACCTTATGTTCTACCTCTTTGGGCATGCAAATTGTTACACATGACTCTAATAAAATTAACACAATATTATTAAATTACAATTATAAATTAGCGAAATAAATGTCAATTGATTATTAGATACTATTAAAATGTCAAAATGTCCCACAGTTTTAATAAATTATAACGTGATAAGTTTATAAAATGTCAATAATGAAGAATAGAATTATACAATTTTAGTTTACAGCAGTCATTTTAAAGAATAATATTCTGACATGTCATAAAATTTGTGTTCATGTAGATACGTCCATAATTTAATTTTAAATTGACGTCTTGGTAGATCTTTAAACTCATTAGGTAACTTATTAAAAATGTCAATAACAGAGTAAAATGCGTTTCGCCTACACATTTTTAGTCTACACGCAGGGGAGTAAAGATCGTGCATTTTTATTCTTCTTGTGCTTTGAGGAAGGTATCTTGAGCGGAGTTCAAAGTATTCCATGTGCTCCTTTGCAAACATACAAGCGTCTTTTATATACATACAACATAGTGGTAGAATATTTAATTTTCTGAATAATGGACGGCAACTATCAAGAAGGCCTGCACCACAGACTGCACGTATGGCTTTTTTTTTGTACTTTCAATGCTTTTTTAGCATCGACAGAGTTACCCCACAAGAGGAGACCGTACGACAAGACAGAGGACACGTACCCGTGGTAAGCGCTGAGAGCCGCTTCCTGGGACACAGTTAGTCTTAAGCGTCTAAGCGCATATATAAATTTATTAAGTTTGTTACATATTGTTAACACGTGTTCTTTCCAGTTACAATTTTCATCGATAATGAAGCCTAGATATTTTATTTTATTAACTGTTTCTATCGGTTCGTGTTCGATTATAATGTCTAGATTTATTCTTTCTGCTCTATTACTATTATTATTTACTATTATTAGTGAGGGTAGTTTTATCGTTGTATTGTGATTGCAATTATAAATATATTGATATTGTATAGTTACAAAAAAGCAGTCAAAATTTTAGTTACAACCGCATAAGACCAATTCAGTATTTTAAGCACCAACTGTTCACAAACACAAACTTATCGATTCTGTCAGATCCTACAAAATAATTCAAGTTTTGTTTAAATCACTATTAGACCGATCAATCGAGCATGACGGATAGGTGTTTTATCAAATAAATGCCAACCACGATATCTCAGAATAATGGTCTTCGTTATGATGTTTAGAAATAACGTATCTAAATTCCAATAGCTAGTTTTTTCTTTTTTTTTTTTTATGAGCTGCTCAAGGACCGAAAAACTTGTTTTTGCTTCTATGAAATTTCCCTTACATTTTATAAAGAAATGTCGTATACAAAAGTTGTAGGCATTTTAAATATCTACAAAATGAGGCCTGTTGCGTTAAAATTCATTTCGGATTTTTTTTATAAATTACAAAAAACAGTTCAAAATCGCTGTTTTTTGTTTGATTGTTTAAACAAACAGTTTGTAATGTAGACATCTGAAAATGTTATGGACTATTGTTTATGACGTATAGTATATGTAGTTTTTTTTTTGAATTTTTTGGTTGCATATTTTTAGCAAAAATCCATTTGTTTATTAAAAAATCACTTTTTTGCAAATTAATTTCTACAACTTTTGCAAGTCGTTGAATGTTCTACCTGGGCTCATTTTCTTTCTTAAGAGTTGTACTTTCAGTTTGGTTTTATGGCTTATTGATTCTTCCAACAGGGACCTCGCAAAATTGATTGCAAAAAAGTGCTTACCTGCAAAATGGAATAACTCAACAAATAACAATTAAGGCGTTCAAACGTCATTTGCGATAAAAACAAATACGTTATCTGATTTTATCTCGTCGAGCTACCCCAAATCGATTGGTTATAACTTTTTGTGTGACCACGGGAACCCGAGATATCAAAATTTTTTCCAGCTCGCACGATTTGAAACGTCCGCTTAATATTTGTTGAGTTATTCCATTTTGCAGGTAAGCACTTTTTTGCAATCAATTTTGCGAGGTCCCTGTTGGAAGAATCAATAAGCCATAAAACCAAACTGAAAGTACAACTCTTAAGAAAGAAAATGAGCCCAGGTAGAACATTCAACGACTTGCAAAAGTTGTAGAAATTAATTTGCAAAAAAGTGATTTTTTAATAAACAAATGGATTTTTGCTAAAAATATGCAACCAAAAAATTCAAAAAAAAAACTACATATACTATACGTCATAAACAATAGTCCATAACATTTTCAGATGTCTACATTACAAACTGTTTGTTTAAACAATCAAACAAAAAACAGCGATTTTGAACTGTTTTTTGTAATTTATAAAAAAAATCCGAAATGAATTTTAACGCAACAGGCCTCATTTTGTAGATATTTAAAATGCCTACAACTTTTGTATAAGACATTTCTTTATAAAATGTAAGGGAAATTTCATAGAAGCAAAAACAAGTTTTTCGGTCCTTGAGCAGCTCATAAAAAAAAAAAAAGAAAAAACTAGCTATTGGAATTTAGATACGTTATTTCTAAACATCATAACGAAGACCATTATTCTGAGATATCGTGGTTGGCATTTATTTGATGCGAAACCCCCCTATTAATTGGTCTATATCTATAATAGATGATTAACACTTTCGTTGCCTTAGTATCATTGGTTTTGAGGAAGATATAAGTTATTTTCAAAGTTGTTGTTTTAGGAGACTGATCAGGTCTCATACGCACCAGATGAAAGTTATTTGAAAAGGATGCCGCAGGGAACATGTTAACATGGTACTATAAATAGGCAGAAGATAATTATCTATTTAATATTAATGATGTATAGTAGTGTATGAAAGTTACCGGAGGCAATGAAGTAGGGTATGGGGCCGAGCCCGAGGCCGTACACCAGCACGTAGCCCAGCACCGCCACCATGCACACGTACGGCATCCAGGACACCGCCTTCTGGAAATTGATCGTTTTCATCCGCATTAGATAACTAGCGGTAGACATTTTGATAGTGATAATGTCACGCGTTAGACGTACATAGAATAACTGTTAATTTTGAAATTCGTGGCATGACCTTGATGACCGTCATCTCGACACGTCAGCTTTGAAACAAAAAAAACATATTATAATCGTTCCATTCGGTTAGGAACCACACACACAGACAGACACGCAGATCCGTCAAACGCAAAATAACACCTCCTTTTCCGTCGGGATTTACAAACCCCTTCCACTCGCTACTCACAATATAACATAACCAGGCAACCAGCGCCGCCAGTACCACATCAGCAGCAGTAGACGATAGCTGCCGTAATGGCGCCGCACCCGAGCGCCGCGTACTGCGCGCTGCGGGCGGACACACCCGCTTGCTTGAAGATCGTTTACACTCCATCCATCCATCCATCAACCCTTGGAGGTCCACTGCTGGACATAGGCCTCCCCTAACTTGCGCCACTCTGACCGGTCCTGAGCCTTCTGAATCCAGCGGATGCCCGCTGTCTTCTTCAGGTCGTCAGTCCACCTGGTCGGGGGGCGCCCTATTCTTTTTTCCGAGATGTGGGCGCCATTCGAGGACCTTTCTTCCCCAACGGTTCGTTCGGATCGTTTACACTCACAATAAAACATATACAAGCCGCCAGCGCCGCGAGCAGCACAGCAGCAGCAGCAGTAGACGCGAGCAGCAGCGGACGCCGGCCACAGCGGGGCAGCAGCCGCAGCATCACCACCGCCGTGCACACGTTGATGGCACCGCACCCGAGCGTCGCGTACTGCGCGCTGCGGGCGGTCAGACCCGCTTGCTTGAAGATCGTTTGCGAGTAGTAGAACACCTGGGGAGGGAGGTCTGGTTAGTGGCGTGCTTGCAGTTTGGGGGTTTGATTTAACAAAAGGGGGGGGGGGGGAGGGGGGGCAGTGTAAAGGTCACGTGTCATTGTGATGTCACTTGAGTTGTTTTGAGACCAATTGAGACCATTTCCCGTATGGAAATGTGCCCCCCGTATGTCGATCTCAAAACGTTCTCCAAAGTAATCTCGTCTCTCTTTATCTTACTCTTTACGTTATTTTGAGTTTAATGTAAGCATTGTCAGGTTCGGAACTTACTCTACTCAGGTCCTGTGGCAGTAGCCTGGTCCTGTCAGAGTGACAGCTGAGTGTACTCACAGCATTGATCCCGCTAGTCTGCTGCCCCGCCTGCAAGCAGCACGCCAGCAGCAGCGGCAGGCGCAGCGCGGGGTCCCGCAGCACGCGCGCCATGTCCCACGCCTGCCCCCCGGCTACCTCCACGCTGCGCTCCTGACGCAAGAGCTCCAGGTCTTCTGTTAGCACGCTCGGGGAGACTCCGCGGAGACGACTTAATTCTAGGAGAAATAGGGATGTTGACTAATTTTAGGATTCAATTTTATTTTATAGATAGAACCTCAATATTCACGAAAAAATTGGTTGTCTGTAAAGTCGATTTACGGACAATGGTTTTACGTGATAACGTCTATTTCGTAGAAGAATAATTTATGATATAAATAATGTAATGTAAGAACGTAATGGAAGCCCTACGCACGGAGCCGCGGTAGCTCGCCAGTTGTGTCAGCTTGAACATGGCTTGACGCGCCACCGCGACCCGCGTATCTAGCTAGATTATAATATTAAATTTCATACTAACTATACGATTTTAAACATATTTGAGTTGAAAATTTGGTTTAAATCGTTTTAAATATCAGGAGCTGCGCGACATCTGTGATTTTCTTGACTACAACTAAAGTCCGAGTCGATGTACTGTGTAAAGTTTTTTCAAGTAGTTCATACCTATAAACAGAGATGACGCTATTGTAGATTTTCTTCCAAGCGGACCGATTACGCTTGAGTGGGAGAGAGACGGCCGGTCTAGCGTGCCTCTCTCTCTAATGCTGCGCGCGCTTCCGTGACGTTACTCGGTTTTCGTGAATGCCTCTCAGGCTCATCGTCTTTATAAACGTTATCACGTTAAAAATATAAAAATAATAATCTTCAATTTAAAAACAAAAATTGATAAATAAAAATCACTATCAAATTTCCCACCAAAAACGTCACGTGACGTCACTAAACTATATTCAATACTATCTGTCTACTAAGTTTGTTGAATCTAATATATAAAATTCTCGTGTCAGTTTTCGTTGCCATACTCCTCCGAAACGGCTTGACCGATTTTGATGAAATTTTTTGTGCTTATCCGGTATCTATGAGAATCGGCCAACATTTATTTTTCATCCCCCTAAATGTTAGGGGTAGTCCACCCCTAATTTTTTTTTTATTTTTTAGACAAAATTTTTAATTTCTATTTTTTTATGATACAACATACAAAAATACATACAATCCTCAATTTTCACCCTTCTACGATCAACCCTTATTTTTTAATAGCCATTTTAGTAATTTAATCAATTGTTAGGCGATACAAAGTTCGCTGGGTCAGCTAGTTTCCATATAAAATTGTTCCAATGACGACATATTCTCAAAATGGCGTTTGAGGTCACGTGACAGTGAGTACAATTTTTAACATTTTAAATTAACACAATATTTAATTTATTGTGATTGATTTCAATAAAAGAATCATATTTTAGGCCTTTAAATGTTACCACTAATATTTTAGACAAAAATTTATATTAATGACATGACGTACAAATTATCTCGATAACGACTCGTTGTGTATAATATTGCTGATAGTTTTTCTCCTCTCCATGTCCTCTACCCAATAATGCCAGTTTTAAAGTGCGCTGCGACTTTGAATAAGCCAAAATGGGAAAGGAGTTGTATATTGAGAAGGGTTTATGTGTAGTAACACTACGAACAAACATATATAGCGACTTTTTGCTACATTAATAAAATAACGTTTTTTTGATAACAGCATTTCACGCTAAACGATAAGACAATAATTTATCATTTTTTCACACATGCTACTCATCACGACTTATCGTACGACCATCACGACAGTACAATAACGTATCGCATAATATAAAAACGCTGTATAAACCGCATAATAGTATTCTAATATAGAAGTATTACCTTTTAATGTAGAAACTTCATTCTTTTTGACTACAAACAGGAACTTGGGACTCTCAGGTAAAATTAATAAAATCGGTAAAGTTATAATGACTAGCAACGCGAAGACGGATAGTAGGTAGGGCCAGTCCTTGGGGTGGCCTGCAAAGAAAATACACAGTTATTGTAAATAGCACAAGGTTTAAATTCCATAATAGAATTATTAATAAAATTTCGATAAGGATTACTCAACTTACCCAATAATGAATCCAACCCCATAACCTGCCCAACGAGCACCCCCACGTTGACCCCCATAGGGCACGCGACCCCCATGGCGCCCGTTAACGACAAGGGGGACAGTTCAGTCAGGTACATTGGTACTATGCTTGTCGTGAGCCCTGTACCAATCAGCTTTAGATTATACATAATCATTAACTCATCAATAAAAAGAAGAACCGTCAACTTAAAGAAGTTAAGATTTAACTCAAAATAAAGCAGTAAAATCTGCTTTATTATACTAACTAACTTAATTATACAAGAATAAAGTATGGTATAGTTCTCACCACCAGACAGTCCAACCAGCAGACGACCCAAGATGAGCATTTCCACCGAGTTAGCGGCGCGGCAGCACAGGAATAGAACAGCACCCGCCAACGACAGCACATTCGTTAATATTGTTGCCCGCTTCCTGATGATATTCAGTTTCGTTTTCAGTTGAATCAATGTAAAAATATTCTACGAAATCGATATACAATATCAGCTCCTACATTCCATGAACAGAAATGTATCTATTTTCGTCAATTTAAATGCAGGTAAAGGAGTACCATGTCCTATCGACAGCAAGATGGTTAACACATTGATATATAATACCAGAATAATAGACCATAAAAGCCAACCAGGTAACAAATTGCCACCAAAGGTTTAGGTACGTGTGCATTAAGAAACACTAGGTAAAAGAGGGATACTATAAACTTCAAAATCAAATACAAAAATAAATTACAAGCCGAGGCGGAACTAAGGTAGTTCCTCCTATATCCTACATAATAATTATGATATACTAGGAAATCGCCCTCGCTTCGCTTCAGGAAAAAGAGTAAAAAATATATAATATAGCCTATGTCACCCGGGGATAGTATAGCTTCCCAAAAGTGAAAGAATTTTTCAAATCGGTTCGGTAGTTTCGGAGCCTATTCAATGCAAACAAACAATCAAATCTTTCCTCTTTATAATATTAGTATAGATTAACGTTAGTAAGGAACAAAATATGAGCTACATACCTTCCAATCTTATCCGCAAGCACCGAGCCCAGTATGGAGCCGGTGCAGCCGCCCACGATGAAGATGGACACCACCGACGACCACAGGATGTTGAGCCCCGTCTTGTCCAGCGACACATTGTACCGGCTGATGAAGCTCTCGTTGCAGAACTGCTTTATTACCTGAGGGATAAGGTGCAATTTTGATCGCGTTATAAAATTGGTAGGCAAGCCACATAACAACTTGACTGCTATTGTTGAAATAAAAAAATCTACATATTACATATTACAATACATTATAAATTCTGGCTTTCATATCAGTAAACATGCATAGGTAATGGAGGAAAATAAACAAACACACCCGGGCTTTAAATTATTACTACTATTTATACTATATAATCTATACTTCTATACTAATATTATAAAGAGAAAAGATTTGATTGTTTGCATTGAATAGGCTCCGAAACTACCGAACCGATTTGAAAAATTCTTTCACTGTTGGGAAGCTACACTATCCCCGCGTGACATAGGCTATATTATATATTTTTTTACTATTTTTCTCGAAGCGAAGCGAGGGCGTTTTCCTAGTTATTAATATTATACTTAGACACACACAATTACATTATCAACCGAATTAATTGCCAAAAATTACCAACATACCAAAAATCGGTTTGGTATCTTTAAATACATTAAACATTCTTAACAGAAATAGGACCCCTATATACATTTTTATACACAACTAAATTCATCAACGGTAAGTACCTAATTATAAAGTTAATTCCATGACCAGATAACCTTGTAATTGTGTCGCGTGAAGCAATATAAATACCGATTGCTAGTACAAGCTTAGACACAAAGACTTATTGTTTCCGAAGAAATATAATCTAGGTTAGGAAACCATAATTAAATAAAATTGGTACCTTCAGGGAAAGTTTGTCTACGTCTACTCATTATTACCCTCCCCATAACAGGCCACAGCTGGGCTTGAGTCTCCTATCATAAAGAGCCCTTCTCTTTGTTGAAAGGCCATAGTTTAGTCGGCCGAGTGCGAATTGGTAGACTACAGACAACTTTGAGAATATTATAGAGAATTTTAAAGTAGGTATGCAGATTTTCTCAACTTGTTTTCCTTCACGGAATTCATTTTCATAAATTACACAAAGACAATAGTATTACTGTCATAATAAGTAGTTTAAAATATTGATTACTAACCACTCAAATTGTATACGTAGAAACATCTTTAAAATAAATTAATTTTATGGGCATCTATTATTTTGCTCATAAAATATCAAAACCTTTATGAAAATGAGCTGATTTTCTAGAGGAGCTGTGACCGAAGTTTCAGAAAATTCCGTGGACGTCGGCGTCCACCGGAAGGTACCGAAAGCGTGTGACTTCGCTGATAAAGTAGTGAATTTTATTTGTTTGTTTAATGGCGCTAATTTGTGGAATCGCCAGTTGGATTTAAAAAAACCTTTTTGTGTATGATAACCGCATTCGTGAGGAAGTCTATAGCTATATTATACCTGACAGAGAGAAGAATTGCTTCATAAGTACGTGTATTAAAACTTAGTTAACCGAAGCGAAGGCTTGTTACTAGTGTAATAATACCTCGGCAGGCGTGTTAACAACGCCGATATTGTATCCGACGGGCAGGGAGGAGCCGACAGTGGTGACCACGCCGGCCAGCACGAGGTAGAACGACCATCCAGCCTTGTAGTCCGGCGAGCCCGTCAACTGCTGATGCTCGGTCATCAGCTAGAACAAGAATGGATTAATTAAGCTTAAAATTAAAAAAAAAGTTTTCCTATCAGAGGTAACACAAGTAACAGCGACATTTTTGCACTGAATGATTCGCGAGTGTCTGAACAACATATTTAATACGGTAATTATTATTGATTACAACTGGTGGGGTCACCTAAATGCAAACCGTAACTAAAAACCTCTTACATAAGTACATCTCGCTCGACCCACGACCCGGCGCGCGCTATCAATTCAACCACGTACATACCTCTCGCTCGCACACAAGACCCGCGCTAGCAATCCAAAAAATTCCAGCGAATGCTGTGCGCCTTCATCATGTCGCCTTTTGGCTGTCACATGGTAAAAATTTTACTCTCATATTTTTTTCCAAACGCCACATAAGAACTTCAATACATGTTACCGTATCAAACACGACATTTCTTTAAAATATACGTATTAAAAGCAAAACCATTAAGATCACATTCAAATAAACAAACAAAAACTTACAACAGATTTAACGACGTCTTTCCATACTTCTTTATCAGAAAAAAATATCCTAAGCTAATAAATGCAGAGTAAAAATCTATCTTCTTTATTCTTCTTCAAAACTTGGTGGAGTACAGAGTAATGACCGCCGTGGTGAGGTCCGCGATGAACGGTAAGACTGACGAGAAGAAAAATATTGGCCAGAACCAGTCACAGGTCCATCCATCCAGCATGAAATATGTTAGGACTATCGCGGCGGATCCATGGGCGCCAATCGCTGATTATGCATTAAGGGACCAAATTACTTATTTTGAGCAATTATATCGACAAATTTCTTAAACACTAAATCGAAACCATAGGAGTCAGTTTTATGTAGTAGTTTTGTTTACACCTGTACTATTTTCCATGCATTTTTAGAACGTTTTACTATAAGTCTGATATCACGCAGCGCCCTAAGGCTGAGAATCTATCAAAGATGTGCGATGTAGCTAGGCGCTACCAGACGAATATCCCCCAAACATTCCACCAATTTTCGCTACCTTCACAGTCACCTTATTGGTGGATTATTTCGCACACCTAGATACTTAGCATAAGTCATAAAAATGAATAGAAACAATGAACAGAAACAAGCTATTAGAGATGAAAAGCGTTAAAAAGGATACAGGTGAGCGAGACGGTTGGCGAGAACATGGTCAGTCCCAGGATAAAAGTGGTCAGCTCAACCACTATAAGTACCACAGACGCCACGAGACCCGCCACCAATCTGCAACCATACCACGGTTAGCGTTAACTATGCGGTATCTCTACTAGCGAAGTTAATCGAAGTTGGGCAAAGTTGGCCTACGTTGCGCAAAGTTGGTCGACGTTGTGCAAAGTTGGCCGAAGTAATGCGAAGTCGAGTGAAGTGACCCACTTCGAATAACTTCCACTGATTTGGTAAGTAACAACGAACCTCGTACTTAGATTACTTCAACGTATATTTTGGTGATGAAGTTCGACAAGTAAAAGGTTGCATTAAAATAGGAAATAGCAATTAACTTAACCAATCCGCAATGAAACAGCCTCTAGGTCTCCGCAATTATCAGGAGAAAACCGATCCTTGTAGTGGACCAATAATGGGTTGATGCCAAGGATAGATATAAATAGCCGAGATCCTACTTTAGCACTAATCCCAATACTAATCCATTAAGGGGATATGACGACTATTCGGGGAGACCCGGACACTAGGATGATTTAGTGCGGATTGGTTTATGTGGTTAGTGGCAGTGGCGGATTATCCTTAAGGCAAACTAGGCACATGCCTAGGGGCGCTTCTTTACAAAAGGGCGCGCACGGACCGAATTTTTTGACGAGAAAATTAACTAAGTACCTACTTCAAAAAAATTATGCTTACTTTTTCTAAAACCTTTGGACCACGCTCGTCGACAAGATTACACCTACATCGTTCGATTCCTGTCAAAATCACGCTATGGACACTATTACATACACTATTGTTAATTGCTCTACTATCTAACTGTATCTTCCCAGACGCCTGGAAAGAGGCAGAAGTGATAGGCATTCATAAGCTCGGCAAACTCAAGAATCAGCCTCCGAGCTATCAGTTTCCTTAACACGTTCGGAAAAATCCTCGAAAAGATACTTCTCAGCCGTATCAAGGTAGTCGCCCTATGCAAGATTCTCCTAATAAAGGATCAATTCGGCTTCAGATTCAATCACTATTGTGTACAACAGGTGCACCGCATAACGAAGCACATCCTAACCAGCCTCAGTTACAAAAGGCCTACCAGAGGCACCGGTGCCCTCTTCTTTGACGTAACCAAAGCGTTCGACTGTCTGGCGCAGCTGCTTAATATAATAAGCTTTACCAAATGGGAGTGCCAGATTGGTGCAAATCATACGAGACTTTTTAACGAATCACAAGTTCCGATACAGAGGTGAGAACTCACGTTTTTCTATCCACACAATAACGGCCGTAGATCCTTATGGATCTGCCCTTTCCCCTTTACTCTATACTTTATAAACTAGAGACATTACTAGACATCCAAATACATCTGCCAGCCAATCTCACCCTATACCTGCCAGCATCACTTCAACCCTCCAAGCCGCAAACACCGCCATAAGTGAGCAGTTTAGGAAATGAAGAATAGAGTTTAATCCCGAAAAAGATCAGTTCAACTTCAACAGATCCACCCATAGATAAATGATCCGCCCTGTTTCATTATTCAACCATTTCTTGGGCGAAATCTGTCGAATATCTCGGCGTCACTCTAGACTCAAGAGCTGTCGCGGCACCAGACCCCCGACCGTTATTCAAAGAGCACATCAAAAAGGCAAGAAACCGGGCTGCTTTCTAAGGTGACTCTATCCCATGATAAGCAAGAAGAGTAAAATGTCGCTCCGTAGCAAGACGAAAATTTTCAAAATTAAAAATTTAAGGGCACCTCCCTTAGGTCGTTTGCATCCCCTATTTTTTGTAGAGGGAGAGCTCGTCCTCCCTTCTCGCTTTGTCTTCTCGGCTGAGCCTTTCCAAGCTCGCCCATCTGATCGCTTGGAGCTGTAAAGACCGCTAGGGTCAACAGCAACTGTGCATTCGAAAAAAAACAACTCCATAACAAAGAGCAAGGGGCGCCGATAAACTCTTTGCCTAGGGCGCCGTCGACATTTAATCCGCCACTGGTTAGTGGTCAAGCTAAGCGATGGAAGTTCCATGTTATTGGAAGTCTTACAACAAGGTTTAACTATTGCTATAACGATAACAATCAGATTCAGTTTCCCTTCGAAGCATAAAAACACTCATATAAACTCTCCTTGTTTATGTCAGTTGATTATTTATCATGTTCATATACCTTTATACAAAGTAGGTTCATATACTTAAAATGAACTCTGGAGATTCTTATGGTGAGACATTCCACTTAAGATGGTTATGAAAGCCGAACTTCTTTATTATCCTTTTGGTTATGTTCACAGAGTACTTAAACACTACGTTTTATGATTATTTCATGACGTCTGAATGACAACGCAGAGCACAAAAAGAGTACCCGAGTACGGTAGGTAATGGATAGGTTATATGTCTGTGGATAGGTCACAGCTGTGGTCACAGCAATGACAACGTATCATATTAATGACATTTACATTATCTCTTTTGTTCCTATGTAAAATATCTTCACTGACGTGTAATATAACTCTATATATAGAGTTCAATGTTATTTATTTAAAAGATGGATATCAAACTGTCATGGCAGTCTGGTACACGGCTACTGTACCTTATGGTAATCTGTAATCGACCTTAAGTGGATTTCCATCAAGGGTAAGGTAAAGGCTCTATTAATATATATTTTAAGTTTACCCCTGCGGTTTACCCATACCGCAACAGAAGATTGTACGAGCAATGGTAAAAATAACACCTATACCTCAGATTAAAGAAATAAAAGGCAGATATATTCATTCAACTAAAATGTTAAGCTACCAAAGCAAATACTAACTAAAAAAGCAAATACAAACCCGATTCAGTAATAAAGAAAGCGTCAAATAGCTTTCATGTCACAATTGTCAAAATTTATAAAATAATTTTCTCAGATAAAATGCTGTCTTGCAATTTTAAAACCTGCTAAAGTTGTCCCCAAAATCAAGCAAAAGAATACTTTTCACAGGTAACTGTTCATTATTTTATTATTTATTTATAATAATATTTTTGACGTGCGCTCGGAACACAAAACCTCGACAATTATTCAATTTTATACCAGCTTTGTATGAAAATCGATTACCCTAAATTAGGGGAAATATGCATGGGTTATTTGAATACTGATCGATTATAAAATATCAAAAAAAATATTTTAAAAGTAAATAGTTGTATTTATTTGAATCTAAAAATGAGGAAATGCAGCCAATGCATAAATACCAGTCGCTGGGTTATTACAAACATAAGATAGATTGTAAAAAGGATTAGAGGGATAAAATAAGGATTTTAACATAGATAAACCTGGTTGATTGAAAATATTACGTTTGCCTACGATAACATGCACGATTGAAAGAAAATATTGTATTCTATTTTAGTTCCTGTTTAGCCTACTCAATAAATTATTTTATTTTGCAGATTGCCGACAAATGCTATTAAACGAGATAAATGGGATTTTATTATTCCTCAAAGAAGGCAAGATAAAGATAATTGGCAATCCAAATTTTGCTTTGTTTATTCATTACATTTTAATGAAGATGACGTATATTATATATATTTCATGTATTTTAATTATAATAAATGTATTAAAATTTTAATATTTTTCAATGAAAAATAACTACCCAAAAGAGAAAAAACCATAAATTAAAACAATTCAACATATTAAGTACTGTATATTAAAGGAATATTTGACATATTTAATATCTATATTTTTTGATAATTTATAATTTGATAAATAAATTTGCCAATTTAATTTTGCAGAATATTTCAAGTCGAAAATATGGCAAAAAATATTTACTAAATTGCGGGAGATTGCGACTATTTGTTTTCAATGTGGCAACTTACACACACAAAGAAGTATGTGTCTCTACGATGCCACTGCTAGCTGTCAATATGGTTGTCATGCACACATAGTGAAAAAGCGGCTTCACGTCATTCGTTGCATTTCTTTGTGAAAGTTATATCTGCCTTTTATTTCTTTAATCTGAGACCTATACATATAGATACCACCTACTACTTTTATAAATAATATTTACTCGTATTGTGAGATCATCATTAGAAATATAGTATAGTTACATTATAAATTACTAAACCTTTCATGAGAAATTGTTTCATGTTACAAGTTACAACATTACTTACTTACCCAACAATTTAAAAATAATATAATATTTAATTAGCTTCAAATTTATACAAAAAATCTCTGTGCACCATCGCATGTGCGTATTTAATAATTTGTATTTACGTGCCCATGTTTATTAATTTTAACAACAATAAAAAGCTATCTAGGTACAATTAAGTACTTTTAACAATCAATTAATTGATTCTTCTCAGTTTTAGCCGAGTATACTGATTACTGATACAAAAACAAAATGGTTACTGTGCTCTTAACCGTTACGGAGTTTCCTCGTCTGGCGCCCAACCTGACTACTGACTGATACTAGAAAGTATCATATACATATATCATACTTATCAAAAAATAGCACCATCAACATCATCAGAAGTAACGCATAAAAATTCAACCCCTATACATAAAACAAAAGGAAGTAGGTCTAATTAAGCTCCCAAGGTTTAGGGTACACATAAATAGGGTAAACTAAATAAAACCGTTAAAAATTGATCAAACAACTTAATTATGATCCATAAAAACCACACAACGGTATTTTTTATAAAAAAAAAGGAAAAAGTATAATAAAGGACATAACTATTATTATTTCATGAATATTATCTAAGCACAACACAATACCTGCATAAAACCAGCACATTTTAGAACTTCGCTATGATCATAACAGGCACCGCTGCACAAACAACACAACACAAACACACCGATGTGATCCACATTTCAATACGAGCTTACAGACCTGCTTCTGCTTTTCAGTTTCCTCAACCATTGTAACGCTACGAAATTACGATCGGAACTAGACGTCTTCACGAACGCGTAAATAAAACATATACCGGCGAAATAACGTACGCGAATGAGCATGCGAGTCAGCAATGCGTATTTTAATACGAGGATCGTACATACGACTACGGATATACAATTGACATGCCGCGCTTTCGTTTGCTTTATTACGCATTATAATTATAATCAATTTTATTATAGTATTATGTACTCTTTAATGTATTTTTTTATAGACGGCAAACGAACCGACGTAATGGTCTGTTGGAAAATGATCTCCGACGCCCATGCTCATCCGTGATATCAAGGGCATTGCAGCATAATAATATCCGACACGGAAGCGAATAATCCGTTTGTTTCCTATCTAGGTCTCTTAAAACTGCGAAAACCCTTTTAATAACATTTCGTAGTTTATTTTAAAGTGCTGTGAGCGACGTTCAAAGTAAAATATCAAAACATGAGAGGTGTCAAGGGACACCCGGATGGAACGAAGTTCCTTTCGATTTAAGTTTTGTTGTACAGCGCCATCTCTGTAAAACTCACTGAATCACTTCAAAAAAAGTGTCGTCATTCGTAAAATCAAAAAGTGTCGTAATTTTCCGTCTAGCCCCCTTTCACAACGCGCGATAAGGAACTTCGTTCCAATATGTACAAGCACTGCCAGTACAAATGTACTTGTAGAAGGTACAAACCTTGAACTTAATAATGCAATCCTTTTCCGGCAATAACGGATTTTATAACATTACGTAATACTATGTAATCGCACAAAATAAGTACAAAAGTTACGTATAGAGTTAATTATATTGCGTACATCCGTAGAGGACGTTGACCCCATAAATACTACGAATCGGACGCTCGAAAGCAAGCACGCGAGTACGAAAATTTCAAGTAGAGACGAGGACCGAACCAAATTCGGAACGGCATGTGACTTCCTGACTTCCCTCGGCCGAGCGGTCGCCCGATGAGCGATCCACTCGTGAGTTCTGCGATTGTACAATGGTTATGAGTGGACACTGACCAACAACAATACCTCATATTATGTAAATCATTCTTTGACTAACTGCAATAAGCTGGATTTGTTCAGTTCACAGTGTAAAGTTAATACGATAAATGGGTAAGGGAGCTTTTGCCGATGTACATATTTTAAAATTCTGATTCTGGTGATCAGAAAAGTTGTTCAGGATCGGATTAATGACAGTAGGAGCAGCTTCCTTTCTGGATATACGTTCAGATCTCCGTGCCAAACATAATTTGTTAGTGTTAAGAGCTCCATAAATCTTTGACTCTAAAAATCAACAACGAGAGAAAGGCATCAGACGCTTCCTGATAATTATCACTGAGCTCCCTACGACCTCATTTAACTTCTATTTTTAATGTGTTTCGGTTTTTTTTAGAGCCAAGTAATAAGTTCTTGGCCATACAGGACAGATATTGTATATAATTAAGTAAGTCTGCAATGAAAAGATTTGTACAATATGTACTAAGTAGGCACAATAGTAACAGAATTATTAAGTAATTAAACTTATTAACATGCCCCCATATGAGTTGTTGTACAATCATATACCTACCTTATTGTTATACATATAAGGATCATAAAGAATTGTATGTTTAAAAAAACAAAGTTCAACTCCCAAGGCCGAAGCCACATTCAGCTAAGCAAAATCGCAATTAGATATACCGATAACGTATTATTAAAACCACTATTATATACCTATTATCAGGGCAAATAGTTTATTGTAAGCAAATATAATCTAAGAGGAGGAACTATTGTTGGGTATTTGAATAACCGTTTGTTTATTCTATTGCACTATCTAATGCTTAGCACACTAACAGATTTTCTGTTATAAAATACTTAGCACTAGACAATGGTGTCTTGCCTCTATGAGCAAACAATTATAAAGTCATAGACATAAAGTAATTATAAGTATTGATAATGTGAGAGGAATTAATAGGTGTAAGTAAATAGAAGATTATTATTAATTATGGTTTCACTATGAGTGCCACCTGTGAGATGTCAGAAATGGAGCATGTATTTTTACTTTTATGAGAAGAAATTATTTACTATCCATAATTAAACAAACAAAAACTACACTAACTGGTCAATATCTGTATTCTGTATGGAACATATTTTAAAGAAACTATAAATGCCAATATTTATTAATGCAATAGATCCTGTAACAAAGATGTTTTAAATTTTCTTTCAGAATGGCTTATGCCCAATGGATTTTTTTGATTTTTCTTGTAGTGAGGTGGTTAAAAAGATAGAAATCTTAAATTAAAGTACATGGAGGGATTGTACCCTATTTTTTATAAATTATAAGTTAATGCTTAACTACAATTCCACCTGATAGTAAGCAGCGATAGTCTTGGGTGGTAAAATATACTAACTTAGTAAAAGCCTATTTACCCTTGTCTTGAAGATACATACATTATAATCAAACAGAAACACCAATACAGGAAATTTATTATATTCCTTCACAGTATGCGTAATAAATTATGAAGCGATAACTCAATCTAGGTTGTCTGGAAGAGGTTGCTCTATATAAATAGGATTACTATATAAGTAAATTGTATGTATTTTAAAAATTTGTAGAGAAAAAGTTGCTTACCAATTTGTGCATTTAACAAGTCTATTATCCAGTTAATTTATGGTACTGTCTGATAATATCATACGGTTTTAGCCTAACTACTAATAGTAAATAATCAACTGACTGAGATGGGGCATAGCATATAGGGGCCCCAACTAACAGCCTAACGGCACGCACTACAGCATACTTTGCTACATTTCAAAACATGGCACCAAACCAAAAAAAAGCTCACCAGCCTTCCTAAGTTGGCACCCCATTTTTCTTCCGAAATTTGACAACTAAAGATGAAGCGAGGACCCTCAATAAAATTAAAATATTGATACAGAATCTCCTTAGGTATGCCACTGTGATTCAAGCAACTTTCAAGCTTGGACATCTCTATTCTCTAATGTTATCGTTTTAAAGCAATCGTTAAACCATGTTATGGTCAAGATTATATTTTATTACCGTAACTTGTTTTAGATCCTTAGTAATTCCTCATAATTGTATAATGTATTTAAAATTATTTTAATAAGATAATTGTATGGTAATTAAAACAGCACATCAATATTGCACTACAACCACAAAAATACCGCATAGAGCGTTAAGAGACGTAAACTCATAACACTAGCGTATTTTTGTTCAATAACATTACTGAGAATATTAATAAAAATTATTTTCTTCACAGAAAAGTTACTGTAGTCAAGCTTGACGGTTAAAATACAACGAAAATAATGATCTATACTCACCGGCTGTGATATATCTGGTAGAAATTGTCCTGATGGTGACTGGGCAAACAATGTTTTACACTCTGCTTTGTCTCCCATAGTAACGTTATAAGCACACACAAATGGCCCAGGAGGGTCAGGAAACGGGCTGGTATCAACGTGTTGGCTCCTCTCATGCCGCTATTAAATTCTCTGTAATTCGGCTTTCAATTCTATTTTAGATTTTAGACATTCAATGAACAATTAAATTAACCAACAAGTTAACCACTGCCTGCATGAACTGCAACAAGATTGACAATTGAATTGACATCTGTCACATCTGACTGAGTCAGATTCAGATCAAATTGACAAATTTGACTGAGTCAGATCAAATTGACAACAGTGACAAGTTGACAACACTGGCATAATAAGTGACATGACTGACATTTTAAAATCATGGAGTATAGAGATAAAAGAGAGCCATCTCGGGGAGAAAGTTGAAAAAGCTGTATAAAAAATAGAGGTTCCATAGAATGGTACGGCCACAGGGCGCTAGTGCGGCGCAGCGTCAGTATAACTACGATATGGACATATAATAGCTGTTGTAGATGGAGTGAAGTTCGCTAAGTTCAAATACTCTTTAATAATTTATCCTAGGCTACCGCAGCGCCATGCCACCCATGGACACGTTTTTGCGGATACTATTCATACACAGAGATGGCTCTCCTTACTTCTATACTCCATGGCAAACTAGCGTGATTCATCAGAAAGTTGTACAGCGCCATCTAGTTTCATATCTGAATCACTTCAAAAAGTGTCGTAACAACTTTTCGTAAGAATTTTTTCCGTATAGCCCCCTTTCACAACGCGCGATAAGGAACTTCGTTCCAAAAAAAATTATAATATTGACTGACCGCAATGACTGACTTCGGAATAAAGTACCACTTTTGAACATCTAAAAATCCTAAAATCTTCTTTCAAGTATTCATAGAATATGAAAATCTAGTTCTTTTTTTAAAATATGTCTGGAAGCAGGCAAGCACTCTGTGGCAATGTCTATGTCTATGGTCAATCGGCAATCCGCATCCGCATTCACACTGTCAAATCTGTCAATAGTGTCAAATAGTAATAGTAACAAAATAAATACCGTATACAAATAAATAGGAAACGAAAAGCAATAATTATTTAATTTTACAGCTTTTGAATAGCTTATCTACTTAAATTTTATAAATGAAGCTCTTAAAGCCCTGTTGGGTTAATCACAATGGTAAGGAGGTCTAAATCTTTCGGAATATTGGTTCTATTTTGGTAAAATGCTTTAGTTAGGGCTTTGTTTTTCAGATAAACCTATATTTTCTGTCGACATTCATCCTACGGGAAAGCGATTTGCGACTGGAGGACAAGGAGGGGACTCTGGTAGAGTTGTGGTTTGGAACTTAAGCCCAGTTTTATATGAAGCTGCGGAATTAGACCCAAATGTTCCTAAGATGCTGTGCCAAATGGACAACCATCTAGGTTAGATTTTGTATTATCATTTTTCCCATTCGCTCTGTATGGACGTTGTGCATTTTTTATTTCCGCGGTGTATATGAGATGAGGAAGAGAGCAGCAATACACACACTAGTGCGTTTGGAATTACCTTTGTATACAATAACTGTTGTTATGTGCGATAGAATGTGGCTATACGAGCCCCGATGCAAAATAGTTCGTCTAGTGTGAAATTTTCTCTGTGAGATTTTTTCTAACTTCATTATTTTTGTATATTTATATAAAATATTAAGCTGTTCTACCATCACATGTCGCGTTACTTATGCCATTTTTTAATTATGAACCAATAAACTATTTTAGCTTTTTAAATTTATACATATCCTGTTTTAAATTCGAAGGAGTTATAAGCAAAATAGTTCGTCTAATTGTTAATCGATGCAAAAAAGTTCGTCTATCGGTGAGTTAAATAAGATTATTCCTTCTTTGTACAATTATGTTGCATAATTTAAATTTGTAAAAGTAATTCTGTGTCATTTGTCAAGTGAGACAGTATAAATTCTGAAAATTTCAGTTTTTTTCATTAGTTTTCAAATAACAATGGGTCGTGGCAAACCCGTGTGTGAAGAGCTTCGAAAGCTAATAATTTGTGGCGTCGATGCTGGCAAATCAAGTTACCAAATATCTAAAGACTTGATACTTCCCAGGTCTACAGTCTAATCTATCATTCAGCACTATAAAAAGAATAGAATGACTTCTTGTTTGAAGAGAACTGGTCGACCACGCATCACAAGTGCAGGAGAAAACAGAATCCTGAAGAAAATTATCAAAAATAGTCGTCGTGCTCGAGCTGGAGAACTCACGGTGCAATGGAAGGACATGATTCACAAAGACGTCTCAGTTGATACTTGCAAAAGAGTCCTAAAAAGAATGGGTTACGGATTTTACACTGCTAAGGAGAAACCACTTTTGACTCTGTACAAAAGAAAAAGAGGTTGAAGTTTGCTCGTGATCATTTAAATTGGGACTTCCGATCAGTGGTGTAGTATCATTTGGAGTGACGAGTCCAAATTTGAAGTGACAGTCGGCGATGAAAGGAAAAAAGTGATTTGGAACAAAAATGAGGCATTTCATACTGATTGTCTCAAACGCAAAGTGAAGTTTCCGGCGTCTCTTATGATATGGGGCTGCATGTCTACACAAGGTGTTGGTGGTATGCAGTTTGTGGATGGTTCTATCACTGCTGCAAGGTATCAAAACCTTTTGGAAGAGAATTTACTGCCCTCTATTCCATCACTTAAGCATCAAGATTCCTTCATTTTTCAACAGGATGGTGCTTCCTGCCATACTGCAAGGACAACAAAGACGTGGCTACTAGCGAAAAGCATCCCTACAATCGAATGGCCATCTAACAGCCCAGACTTGTCGCCGATCGAAACCCTATGGTGGAAAATGAAAAAAGTTCTGCGTAATAATCCATCAAGATCGAAGAGCGACTTAAAGGCTAAACTCTTGGCTATCTGGGAGTCAATTACGCCTGAGGAGTGTGCAGCGTTGGTTGCAACCATGCCGCTTCGCATTAAAGCTGTCATTGAGAGCAAAGGCGACACAACTAATTGGTAGACGAACTATTTTGCGTGAGTGACAAGGGTAGACGAATACTTTTGCGTTATGTTTTTTAGAATATTTTTTTAAATTTTTTATGTTATGTAAAGTCATGAAAGAATTTCAGTTATGTTAATATAAACTTTAAAATGTTCCTCAAATTGTGGTTTACTTTATATTAATCGTTCTTAGTTATTTTACCAATATTTACATTATATATTTTACGCTTTGCACTACTTTCCATACTAGACGAACTATTTTGCATCGGGGCTCGTAATGCTGAACGCACATATGTCTGTACCATACGCGCAGAACTCGCCGCATTTGAATGAAATCATATAAGAGCCCGATGCGGATGACATCATCATATAATTTCATACAAATGTGGCGCGTTCAGCACATACAGTGCGGATATAATTATGTGTGTTCACCATATCTTGACCAAGGACATATTTACATATTATACTAGTTCATAGGAAGGCTAGGATTAGACAATGATAAAGCTCACCATAAAGATTTTTTTTTTTAATTTATTGATCCACAAATGTGATACAAAATATTACTTATCATTTTAATATTGATTGAAGCAAATGCTTTCAGCATGTGTGAATTGTGTGCGGTGGAGCAATGGCGGCCGTTACCTGGCATCTGGGGGAGATGACAAACTAGTCATGGTTTGGGGTCTGAGTGTTGCTGTGGGGGCAGCAGGGAAGACCAAGGGTGAAACTTGGAGATGTCTCACCACTCTACGAGGACATGCTGGTGTGTTATGAACTTTTGATTGATTGCTTTCCGAAGGTTAAGCTTTGTACAAATCTTACAATTGGTTTTCTGCTGAAAGACAAGAATATTTTTTAATGAAATTAGCCAGCAAACAAGCTGACGATCCACCTGATGGTAGGTAGCTCTCGTCACCCATAGCCATCAGCAACACCATAGGCATCACTGATATGTGGCTGTCCAAGAAAGAGAGAAGAAAAAGAAAGCAAGATGAATGACGTAGATTTCTTCAAGAAAATAATGAATAGGCTTTTATCAAGTTAGCGTGCTCACCATCCTGGAGTGTCCTAGACCACATCTCCACTTACCATGTGGGATTGTGGCCAAGCATTAACTTATTTTGAGTAAAAAAAAATGCTCATGTTTAATAATACTATTATAATTCTCTGATAATTGATAATTATAATACGATAAAGAGTTACAGTAAATTTTACTGTTGATAAAATTGTGTAAAAAATAATAATATGGAGACACAATTTACAACCTATCTAAAATAAAATAAAACTAAAATATATCTTTAATCTTTAAGGCCTTCTGTCCATGTAGATGCACATCATATGCATACTATCACCATTTGTCGCTTGCTTGCATCTTGCATAGTAAAAGTACGAAGTCTGTCCATGGAGTGGCTGCCTCACATTTGCCTATTGCCTATGGTTTGTTATGCAGATTACATGCAATCATCAATTAAAGCACCATGGACACTACACCATTCCATAGAAATTGGTCAGTCTTGGCTGATTTTCATTTCAAGATTCAAAGTCCACAAAAGTAATGATTGACTTGATGGACTTCCACTTATCTCAGTTCTGAGGATATACCTTAGATGTGACCTCTATTTCAGGTGATGTGTTAGATCTGGCGTGGTCGCCGCTAGATAAGTGGCTGGCCAGCTGTAGTGTGGACAATACCATCATCATCTGGAATGCTGAGAAGTTTCCAGAGATGCTGTGTGTGCTCAGCGGTCACACGGGGCTTGTGAAAGGTGTGGCTTGGGATCCTGTGAGTTTTAACATTCAGAATTTTATAATTAATTTTTGTTGTGTTTGATAATATAGGCCCTTAATAGTTCGCACCCTCAGTGGACAAAAAGCACAAGTCATGTTACTTTGAATTTTAGTTATTTATATGATTGGAAAGAGGGAAAAAAGCCCAATGCCCAATTTTTTTCAAATTTTTATCATTAATCTTGACGGTTTTGTGCAAGAAATCGTAATGTATATTCCTTTGACTACTTACTTATATTTTAACAGTTTTTTGCTCTCCTGTAATATTGAAATTATCATCTTATGCCTTTTTTCCACTGAGGGTACGAGTTAATGTGTAATTAAATATTAAATAAAGACTTTTATGATTACAAATAGTAGTTTAAATGTGAAAATTTATGTGGGTTGTTATAGAAAAACAAAATATTGTCAAGTCATACCATTTTTTCATTGGTAAAAACGTTTTATATTATTTTTACTATACTACATGCAAAGTATGAAACATGAAAGGTACATGTTAAGATAGTGCTTGTATTTTAATTTCAGGTCGGCAAATATTTAGCGTCACAATCGGATGATAAGTCCCTACGGGTTTGGAAGACCACTGATTGGGCACAGGAGACCCTAATAACTGATCCCTTTGAAGAATGTGGCGGTAATTTTTCAACCTACTTATTACCAAGCTATTATACTTTTTATGAAGTAAAACTTCTATATTAACATACATCATTGATTGGGTAACAACAAACGTCACATTTTCTTACAAAGTTTTCTTGTAACTTTTTAGCATCACAGCACAGCTAGATGAGGGTAGTTTTTGTGGGTAGCTAAAATTTTTAAAACGAAAATTAAACAGCTTTGCAAAAAAAAATCATGACATAACAATAACAACAAAACTTTTTACTGTACATACACACACCAAAATACGTAAAAGTACCTACACCAAAATACAGTAATACATTCAGTCTATAGATATACATATAATAACTCTTCTAAAATATTCACACTTCAAAACTCATGACAAGCACCAATTTTCAAATATAATATAAAAATAATGTAATGTAATAAGAAGTAATGAGGTATCATACATAAAAAAATACAGTCAAAATGAGAACCTCCTCTTTTTTTTGAAGTCAGTTAAAAATGGTACAACAGGCGTCCTTATCGCATATAATGATATAACATAAAGATGTCTCACTTACATTTGTACCTACACGCACACTAATTGCAGGTACGACTCACGTGCTGCGTTTGTCATGGTCACCCGACGGACAGTACGTGCTGTCCGCACACGCGATGAACGGCGGCGGGCCCACCGCGCAGGTGGTGGAGCGAGAGGGCTGGCGGTGCGACAAGGACTTCGTGGGTCACAGGAAGGCTGTCACTTGCGCTGTGAGTATACTGCTATTGGATACAGATCTCTCGAGAAATACGCACATTCACACGCATGCAGTGCCGGATTAACCACGTAGCAAGAGTAGCAATAGGGTATTCTATTATGTTTGAAAAAGTACGACCGACACGCGTAGCATAGATGTTTACACTGA